>OY744559.1:564814-584989 GCA_963556235.1 Cryptophagus acutangulus | reverse complement strand
AATTTTCGCGCTGCTAGTTATGTTGGTATGGTGTAGGAATATGTCAAGCTATGACAACCGGTTGCGCATGCGGCAACGGGTACGAGAAGAAGAAACAAGCAAGCGGTAGAGTGACACACACCTGATCCTGGGTTGACAGCAGATTATTATTGTACTTTTTTTCGTTTAAAATAAATTCGTCAGTTGAGAATATAAATAATTATTAAGCCATCCTGTCTACATTTAAAACTTTGTTTTTTGCGAGATCTTCTTGAATCTGCGAAGTACTTGGGGATGTTTGTTCTTACATAATTGTAGAAGTCGAAGATGGATTCTGTAAGATTGGACCAAGCTACCAAAAAGCACTGATTGTGATATTTTATTTCCATACCGTTTTTGACAAAATATACATTTCTTTACATCAAAAACGACTTTTCGCAATGATACTAAAGCATGACATATAGTGGTTCCTATTCTGTTCTGACCTGTGGACTCCTCAGCTAATTCCGTCTGCACCAAATCAATTAAAGGCCTTATAAAAATTTTACCAGTAGCGTAGAATATCTTCCAAGCAGCAGCAACACGTCAATACAAAAATAAATGATTATATTCATACGACGGCACTGAACGACAACCAGACGAAAGACATACGTGCATGTAACTTCTTTGTCATTCACATTGATTGTATTCATAAAATCTGGGAAGTTATGTCGCAGCGCTGGCAGACGTACGTTCCTGTTATTATTAGCATATACTGTAATGCGCTGGCACAGCGTAGCAATAAAAATACGTCTAGCGCATTTGATACAACAGGTCAGAATGTAGTCGACTTGACTTTAATTCGTGTAGGTGTGAAACCTGATTAAAATTTTCCTTACAATCAATTTTTGGTTCTGCCCTAGTGCGGAGCAGTTCAATGTTTTTTTTTTACTTATGAAGCTAGAATAAAATTTTGGTGCCAGAGAAGTATAACTTTTTCATTTTTTCTGCTTTTTTGATAGATTCGCTTAGTTTTAAATTTACATTTTTGGTAAAAACGTTCTCTAAGATTTAGGAAAATTTCAGCGTTTTGAAAGTTTTATCTGAACTTCAGGTTAGAACTCCTGATGAGTTTTCGCAGAATGAACATAAAGTCAAGTCGACTATGTTCTGACCTATTGTATCGAATTCGCTAGACATACTATTTTATTGCTACGCTGTGCCAGCGCATTACAGGTATATGCTAGCATTAACAAGAACGTATGTCTGTCAGCGCTGCGACATGACTTCACAGATTTTATGAATACAATCAATATGATTGACAAATTACATGCACGTATGTCTTTCGTCTTGCTATCATTCAGTACTGTCGTACAAAAATAATCTTTTATTTTTGTATTAGCGTGTCGCTGCTGCTTTTAAGATATTCTACGCTACTGGTAAATTTTTTACATGGCCTTAAATTGATTTGGTTCCAGCGGAATCAGCTGAGGACCTACATATTAGAACAGAATAGGTACCACTATATCTTATATTTATGCTATCTTACTTTGAAATATGAGTCTAATTCACTATCCGAGCTTGTATCATTTTCTGACATTTTATACTATTTAAGAGGAAGACTTTTTAATCTTGCGTTTGAGCGTCCGTATACGGACTCAGTAGATGATCTCATACGGACTCAGTAGATGATCTACTGAGCACAAGAACAGGCACTCTAACGATGATTCTCGTTCAAAATACGACAAAAAAATTCAAAAAAAGGGCAATCTTAAAAATAAAGAATCAACTTTCAATATTTAAACTGATTATAATCTGAATTGATTTATCTGTGATTGCAATGGACAAAGTGTCATTTATGTTATTTTATATTTGAAATATCAACTATATGAACTTTGAGTAGCTGTATCTTTTTTTACAATAAACTATTAAAACTTTGTTCCTGTGGGCCTTACACCGAGTAGCAGTGATTTTTCCATAAGAATACCATGCGCTTCCAGCTAGAGGCGCTGAAATGGAAGCTAAACCGAAATACTCCTCTTATCATTTATCAACCATATAAGTTGTACTATTCGTTACAAAATTAGGTCATACAAAGGTATATTTAGTTGCATACCCATTTTAATAAAATTAGTGGTGTAAACTCGATTAAATAAAACAAAATTAATTGTGACAAATTGAAGTTGCCTAATCTAACTATTTTATTATAAAAATGATATTTCTTTTATTGAAATACACTTAATAACAATTTATAAAAAAATACTAACATTTAACATATATTAACATTTAAAACATTATTATCATTGCTTCATAAAACAAATAAAATTTGTAGAAAGGTGTATTTATAAGTTGAAAAAATTAAATTTGAATTCTACTGCCATTTATTGATCTATTTTTAACCTAGTTTGCATTGTACAATTTTTGCCTGTATATAACCTAATTTTGCTACTAAATAATAATTGAAATCATTACTTTGCATCATTCTACCTTCTGTTCCCATTCGAGAGTTACACTCAGATAATATAATAGCATCATATGGTGAATATAAAAATAATAATAAACATGTTCTACTCGTATTTACACTACGGATGATAGTTTATCTATGCCAAAAAATAGTATATTATATTACGAAGCATAGAAAGCGATCTTTGCGTGTTGAGCCAGAATTGCGATCGAGGCGTCAGCTGAGGCTTGCAATTTGGCGAAACACAAAAAGTAGCGTTCTATGCTGAGTACTATATGCTATTTTTTCTTCAAACTCAATAAATTCAAGTTTCAAATGAAAAGACTCAAAAATTTACATCTAGTTACCTGGAAAATCGAAACAATATTATACTAAAATATTTTCATTTTATTACTAATAGAACAATGTTCAACTTCTATCTGCATTGTGAATTTGGTAGGTAGCTAAATTTAAATATTATTGTATGCTTGAAAAAAAAAATATTTACAATTCTGTCATACTCAGTGGCACCTTTTAGTACTCATAATAATATTATTAACTTTACCTTTGCTACTTTAAAGGTATTATTGCATAAATATAAAAATGTATCAGTTAAAAAAACATTAAATTCAATTTTGAAGGATAGGCATCAGCAATCAAATTGTTTTTTTGCCTGCTATTTCTGCAATTGATACGCTCAGTGTGACAATTTAAATGTGTTTTTAGACCTTGATATTATCAAACAAGCAATATATTTAATTATATTTGTTTCCGTAATTGAGTTTAAACATTTTTAGACAAGATATTAAATACGAGGAGCACACAATTATGATTTTAAAATTATCAATACTGTCATTTAAATTACTACAGATTATTCTTGGTTAGAGAAATGAACTTTTACCTAATCCAAAAGAATGTAATACTAGCACTAACACATTCATGTGTATTTAAATACAAACCGACTTTTGAATAGTAATCTACTTGAAATCCTATTTTAGAGCATTTTCCTGTTAAACTTTATAACTTTGAAGCTCATTACGAAGTAAATTAAGCTGTATATCAGTGAGTGGATCACACCACATATTAACGCAATCTCTAATCTTCCAAATCCAGGTACAGAAAAATGTCAAAAATCATTATAATTTTTATTTTAATATAAATTATTGATTATAATTTTCGTCTTTAGCCTTGCCTCGAAGTATTATTATATACGTAGGGGTATAGAAATAGAGCTAGCTTTGTGTATTACACAGGCAATCCATTTTCCATTTCCAACATGAACATGAATGAATTCAGAATATATAGGTATATATACACTCATCAACACGGTCTAGGAATATTTTTAAAAATACAGTAAAAATTGTATATTTATTAATTTTTAGCTTCAAATGTAATTTAATTTTGTATTTATGAATAAATTGAATACAATTGTGATATTTATCACGCAGAATTATTATTAGTTATATTTTATTTCTGCTATTGAAGCCTTTAAAAACAAAAATTACCATCTAAAGCTAGATTGAACTTTGTTTGCCTAAATGTTCATCTCCCTGTATAGAACCATATTCAAAAATTGTTTATTAAATACTACAAGAGGATGTTGTCCAATCAGGTGAAAAACCGCATCATTTCAGTTGATGGCATTCAGCCTACTCAAAAGCGATCTAGAATATTATGCTACAGCAAAAAAATCGTATTCACTTTTATTCGGCTTTTGTATTTTCCAAACAACCGCACGCAATATTTTACTTTTTTAACTTTTTAATGATTTAATGAAATAAATAATTATGTTCTGATTAAGTTTGGAACACAATTCGTGTGACTTTTTGCTGAGAATATAATGGAATCAATATGAAATAAATTACAGAGTACCCTCGAAATGCTCGAACTTCTTATTTCGGTCATAAACAAAAAATATCTAATTAAAAACAATTCTTAATAGAGAAATATCTCGAGAAATATTAAATTTTTAATTTTTCTATTTGCATTATATGAACAATTGAATTATTATCTTTATAATGTTGGTTGGAAAACTTTATTTTATACAGTAATATGATTACTTTATTGCATATAATAATATGATTACTGTATGAGTAATTCATACAGTAATAATACAGTAATAATATGCTGAGAACCGTTTTCACAAACGTGAGCTAAATTTTAACCTTGTGTTGCATATTTTGTTTTTAAAATCATTTGACCTAACTTAACCAAAGCAACCCAAATAAAATAAAATAACTGAAATTGAGATTTCACGGTACTTCTCTAGTTGTTATGTAAAAATGTCTGATTTAAGTTTTCAGATTTTTTAACCGGTATAATTTTTGGTTGACATCATCTGTCAGTTTTTTTTTTCAGGATTTTCCCTCTTTTTGAGGGATTGGCTTTCGTCTTTCCGCCCGTACACTTACAAACATTTAACTTTTCCTCATTTATCTTTTACTCGTGAGAAATTATCTCACAACGATCTTGCTCTTCACCGGGTTTGAACCCCGGACAGCAGATTGCGAGTCGCTTTTTGAGTTTAAGACGTTTATTACTGTTTACTATTTTTACAATTGTGTTTACAGTATGTGTTTGTTACAAAGTAACCCTACATACTAACACTAAAATAAATATGTTTAACTAAACCAAGTACCTAGCACATTGCTTTACAGGAAAATGTACAAAACCTGGTTGAGACATAGTGTGTGTCGGTGTGTCGGTGTGTGCACCTCACATCCATTGTAGTCGGCTCATCATCTGTCAGTTTTAGATGACGTTTGTCAACAATTAGCAAAAATATTTGTTTTATTAATTTTTTTTAAATATTTCGATAAGATCTTAATGGACATCTATCACTTTTAGTTGACATTTGTCATTTTTATTCACATCTATTCAATTTATTTGTTTTTATAGATTTTTTCACTTTTTGTTAAAATCCGTCATTCTTTTAACATCTGGCATTTTTGGTTAACTTAAGGCATTTTAATTCAAGATCTATCACAGTTGAAATCTTGTCATTTTTATTTGTTAACAAATAAGAGACATTTACATTACTGATTTTTAACCAAAATTCAAAGTGCAACTGGGAAAATGGGAAGTTTTAAGGAATGCACTTTCAGTATAATGTTCCCCACCACATTCACAATAAGTGTGCAAATTTGGATCAAATATTTTAATCGGTGTCTGAGAAATATGCTCCACAATGTAGTAATATCTTTCCTATTTTTACCCTTCATCCCTTCCCACCTTCAAAATTAAAACTCCTTTAAGAGCAAGCAGCAATTCAAAACTTGCAAGAACGTCCGCTAGTTGCGACTTGTTCGTATATCGGGTCTGCATAGTAGTAACATAAGATCAGTGGACAAATTGCGTACTATCTCATAGATGAGTTTTTGGTAGGTGTGCTTCTAAGCATTCGTATTTACGCTCGACCCCCTTCTTCCTATCATCTTGCAGATCTGCGTTTTCAAAATGCCATAAAAAAATATTTGACACATTTTTTATATTTCAGTTATTTCATTGCTTTTCTGAAAAAGGTCCCAGTACATGTATATTTACATAACACAGATAATACCGTAAAAACAAAATATAAAATAATCAGTGATAACAAAAATAAAAAATAAGAATGCTTTCCCTTGCCTTATATTTCCCACCACCAACGTCCTTGATTTACACAGACCCTCTCCTCTGCTGCTGTTTTCTTGCCCCGATAACCCTTCTCATCCATTCCGCTTCATTCCCTATTTTGTCTAGTATTTTTATCCATTCACTTTCTTCTTCTCTCATTTGTGCACACTCTCTCAGCATATGTTCCATGTTTTCCACATTCTCTCCACACATTCTACACCTTCTTGCTTCCATGTCCACCCAGTGCTCTCTCCTCATTACCACATCTGACTAGTATGTCGTACCTCTTGTTGTACCTAGCTTCCCTTATCTTCGTTCTTTGTTTTTGCATTTGTTTATCCCTATCTCTCATACTTATCTCACTTAGCACATTCGATCCTGTGTCTCATTTTTCTACCTCTGTGGTTGCATACCTAGTCCTCTTAGAGTATTTTTGCCTTTCGACTTCTCTTTTTCCTAGTTTTATTTCTTTCCAGCACTCCTGTAGTCTTTTGCATTCTCCCCTTTCATCCATTCTTTCCTCAAATTTTACCGCTATCCTTCTCGCTCCCACTCTTATCTTATCTCTGTTTACTTTCTCTAGAACTGTGTATTCTGGTGTCTCTCTCTCCAACCCTAACAACCATCTCTAGTAATTTGCCTGAATAGCTTCAATCATTCGTTGCTCCTTCCATTCAAATATTTCCGCACCATACATCATCACACTTTTTACCAAACAGTCAAACAGCATTCCCCTCCTTTTTATAACCACTCCAAACTTTCTTTATCTTATTCCCCATACTTGCCCTATTATTTTATTTACTTTTTTAGCCAACTCTCACACATGCTCTTTAACTTCGTTGTTTGCACTAAACACATACCCTAAATATTTAAACTCTTTCACTTCTTCTATGACTCTACCTTCCCACATACATTCTTCATTTTTCCTTCTACCACCCCCTTTTCTAAGCATCATTCCTTGGTATTATTCATTCCTGGTCTCCACATTCACTTCTAGCTCTTGTTTCCTCAAATAAATTTACTTCTAGCTCTTTTTTCCTCAAATGCTTTCCCATACACGTTATCATATCTCTCATCCCATTTGCTTCGTTTGCCACCAACACCACATCAGCTACATACGCCAAAGATCTCACTTTTATTCTACCCACCACGACCCTTCCTTCCATTCTATCTACCAATTGTTTACTTATTCCTTTCTCACATTTTTTTTATATATAAAAATGTTAAATGTTATGTTCACATTGCATTTACAAGCATATTTTTGATCATTATTTAATAATTTTGGAACCAATAGAAAGGGCATTTTATCTAGATTTAGGTGCTAGAAAATTATTTAAAAAATTGTTGTAAACAATTTCCACCGAAATTATTTAAAGAAAACGTGCCAAAAAACTGCACTACAAACTTCAGCAGCGAGGGATAATCTAAACTAGTCTAGATAGATGCATACTTTCAGCGAATGAATTATGAAGAAAAGAATGAGGAGGTTTTAGTGAAAGAATTACATATATTGCTCAAGTTGTATAAAAACCACGAGTTTTTTGTACGGCCCTCTGTTGAGATCCGCCGCATTTTTTGAGTGTATGTTAAAATGCGCAACCCGCGACGCTGTTTGAACAGTAGATAGGTGCTTTTCACTACCGTACATTTCAAAAATTAAAAATATTCTTTTGTACCCCGGTAAAAAATTTGATAAAAATAATTTTTGCAAATTGCACTTAAAAAAAAATAAAGAAAAAAAAATGAAAAAAAAAAAGAGTAAATGACAAAGACTTCACAGAAAACTAATTGTGTTCATGTAGGGGCCGGCGGCAAAGAGTACGCATGTGATTTGCTGCTAGAACTAAGCTTAGCAAATACAAATTATTTATTTTTAAAATAGTTACTTCCACTGAAAATTTTGTATATTGTTATACAAATGGATACTAACTTGATTTATTTACAATAAATTTCAATTGAATTAGCGCTTTTTATTGTTTTGTCTATGATTGGTCTATACAATTCGGTCATGTGATGTGATAAAGGAAAACAACATTACACTTTATACTTGCAGGGGTGCATGGTCAAAAACAAAATTTTCCGATTTGGCAATCAATAGTGTGATAATTTGTGAGTTGTTTGTTATTGATGGTTTGTGTGAGAACTGTTTGTGTGTATTTGGTGCTTTTATCAAAATGCCATGATTTACCGGAAAAAAATGAAGTGCACGATCAATTGCACTTCGCAGGATTTATGCAAATAAACGCAGGGAAAATGAGCAATTGCTTACAAGGTAAAAACATTTATTGGTTTCTTCGTGCAGGAAATTTTGTCAGTAAACAAAAAAAAAAATAATTAAGTCAGTAAACAAAAAATTCCCTAAAATTTGAACTAGGCTAACTTTAACGATTCCGAACGGCAAGCACGTCAGAAAACGTAGAATCTCATGTAGAATATTTCTGATATAGGTCTTGGGGTAAATCTAGCAAGTCTTCAGAATTTTGTTAAGATCGGTCTGTAACTTGAAAAGATTGTGGATTCACCGATTTTTAATTCACTGATTCATAAGAATTTTGTTGCTTGGCAATACCACGAAGAAAACTGACCCTGAAAACATGACAAGTCGCAGGACGAGTCATTTTATCTGTCAGTTTTTTGAGTATTGCTTTTCAGCAACAAAATTTGCATTTAGAAAAATACAACTTTACTAGTTGTATTTTTAAAAAACTAAAAAACTCGAGTGTCATTCGGTAAGACAACTTAATGAGCAAAAGTATACAAAATGGTTATTTACATTGATAGATGCGAAAGTGTACTTTTAGGTGTGAGGTGGTTTTTGAATGACCGAGGCAAAGCCGAGGCCATTCAATACCCCCCAACACCCGAAAGAACTTTCCTAGCGTGCATTGTATTACATTTGTTTCTGCTACCGATAGATATTATGTGATATAAAGACAAATATATATTTTAGTTATTTACGTTTAGAGGGCCGAAACAAAAAGATTACGCCCGCAGTCGAAGTTTGAGGCCCGGCGCGCAGCGAGGGCCTTTATTCGAATAAGGGTGTAATCTTTTGTTTGGCCCGAGGAACGTACAACGTTTTAACTTAATTATTTGTAGCACCTTTTAAATGATATGAAGGTATATTTTTGCTAAAAGTCATAACTAGAGAAAAACTAGGTGGCTTTGAAACAAAAATAGAACGTTGTTAAAAATCTATTTATTTGTCAATAAAATACAAACGTCAAACTACGAAATAGACTTAATGCAAGCAATTCCAGAAGATATTGTCGATGCAGCTGATGAGGCTATTGCTTAATTAATAGTATTATTGTTTAATTATTTATTTTGTTTATAACAAGTTTATAGTTAAATATATAAATATCCAATATATTCAATTCAATGTTCATTTTATCGAGCGGGCTTTTTTTTACGGGCTTTTTGTAGTTTTTACAGCCCGCATATTGTAAACACTTAGTTACCGACTCGGTAAATAGGCTGTAAACAATCAATTAGTATCAAGTTGTGCGTAATAGTATATTACAACCGAGTTGGGAATGATATTCATTACAGCCGAGGGCTAATATCTGACCGAGAGGCGAAGCCTCGAGGTCAGATATAAGCGCGAGGCTGTAATGAAATTCCCACCGAGGTATGTATACTATTTTATTCACAATCGAACAATTTATTATCAAAAAAATAATTAAAAATGTATGAATAAAAACACATTTTCGACCGTGGTGGAAATGCACTTTTCGATCAGCAAATCTGGAGTGAAATTGCAGTTGTCAAAACTCCAGTTCAAAACAAAAATACAGTGCTGCGTGTTGTTTTTTACGATAGTTCATTAATTTGTTGTGCTGTTGGACTAGATTAATCTTTAAATGTAATTAAAAGTGTGGAAATAGCGAAATACATTAAATATTTGTGTAAATTCTACTGTTGCAAGTGTCAAACAATCATATTTATTATTTGACAGTATTACGAACCTAGGTATGTAATGTTCAACTTCCCGACCTCTAAATCGTTGGTAATCACAACATTACAATAACGATTGTGAATAAAATAATGTATTCGACATTTTTACTAAATTTAAGAATTAGAAGGCTGTATGTGTAATTTCTATGAAAGCGCAAGCAATTAAATACAATCTCGCAAATTTTAGTACAAACATGTCAAAAAGGTTTGTGTGTCAAAAGACTCAAAATGTTGGGAGATAGCTAATGTTATTAATTCACACGCCATTATTTATGATTCATGTTATTAATTCATAATTGTTTGCTATTATTTTTTTCTAATCTTGACATGTAAAATGTGACTTTTCAAAATCGATTGTAGTTGGCAAACGGCACATTTTACGCAACTGGTGATGAAATGAAAAATATTTCACAACTGGTCATGAAAAGTTCCGAATAAAGCCTACTTGTTTTGATAAAATTCACTAAATTATTAATATCATAAGTTTAAATTTATGTATAACTGCGTATGGTATTCGATTAAATAAAAATATACTATTTTATTTCAAATTTGACGTTTTAAAATAATAGCGATGTGCTATAAAAAAATGTTGTTGAGAATTATTTTTAAAGCCGACCCGGTACTTTAATACTCAATGGACTACCGAGTGACTAATACTGTCACAGTTAGTCACCTATAATATGCACATGGCAAATCGACGTTCTTAGTGTTATTTGCTTGGGGGCACACAATATTTTATCCTTATGGTATATATTGCGCTAAAAAGAAAAAGTCATGACAGATTGAAAATTGTATGGTAAAACTTATAATAAACGTAGGAAAAGAATATATTGAATCAGCGACGGTCTGGATATCCTTAAGTGAATACATATCTCCTCTTAATAATATTTGTAAATACTTATTTGTAAATACTTATTGCGAAATGTCTCTATCGATATTAAAATAGAATGAGTTTTAGTCATTAAAAAAATCTAACACTTTCAACAATTGCACAAGTTATAATACAAGAATAAATTATAATAGTGGCATTATGTCAACATATTGAGAATCCACCTCGGAATCCACCAATAAAATTAGCTAAAACCAAGGCTAAAACGAATAGCTGTAAAATAAATTTATTAAAAGCTTTTGAAAAAGAAACATTTTAGTTCAAAAATCTACTAAAACGTTAATGTTTGGTGCAAATTAAGCCGAAATTATTATTTTTAAATTGGATTAAATAATCCAATAAATAAATAAATACAAAAAAATTACCATTGTGCAATATACTCCGGCCCAAGCGTATAAATGGGAGTCGTTCGGTTGGTTTCGAATGAATTGAAGATTGAATGTTCTGTATAGTTTTCCATGTCCTGGTGGTGTTAATTTTTTGCTACGTTTTATTCATATTTTATGTGTTTTGAATCTGCAACATAAAAAATATCCAACAAATTAAATTATAAATGCACAACACACTCTAAACTAATTCTATTATTTAAATAGGCAAGTTTTGTAGCATAGTGCATTATTGGTTTATTGAATCTACGATATGTAGCAATAATTTAATTATGTTCGAACAAAAATAGCTAATTTTGAAATAGGAGTATTTATTATTCTCCATTTATAATTGACATGAATAATATAGGTTTTCTCATAAATCAATTATTTTTTTAGTTAATTTTGAATTATGGACTACGTTTGGATTTTCATGAATGAAATATTGTTCGCCTAAGATTTAATTCTGTATTAAATTGGATTTGGCTTTAATCGGGTGTTAAGAAAAAATACTATTAGTTAGTCTTTAAAGATTCTGAATAGCTTTCATCAAGCTATTTAACAGACACTACATTTTTACAGAAGAAGATTATATAGAATGAAGACCTCTAAACAAAAGCTTTTCGAGCTGTTGCATTATTTTATAAAATGTATTAGTTCTCTCATAGAGGAAGTATTGTATTCATGAATTTATTTTTCCAAATTTGTTTTTTTTCTGCTTTATAGAATGCGTAGATTACGAAAATCATATTCACTAATTTCCGTCTGTCGGTCGGTCTGTTAGTTTCTTTAAACCACTATATTTCGGAATCTACTGACCTGATTTAAACATAATTTACGTCTTTTTTTTCTAACTGCCCATAGATGACATTGAAGAAAAAAAGTTTATAAAATTCTCAAAGACCCGCGCGTTATAGGCCAAAAACATGCTTTGTGGCCAATTGCTTTGGCACAATTTTGCCAATGGCAAAATCGTTGGATCCACTTAATCTTCTAAACTTGCGGGCCGATTTTGACCAAATATTAAACATATGTTTTGTGTATAGCCCAAGTAGTGAATGCTTTCAAAAAATCTGGAGTTTTTTAAAGGTTTGAATTTTTATTAAGTGTTGAAGGGTCAAAAAGTTGTAAAAATGCATAAGTTGTAACGTGAACCAGGAGGAATATTTGATTTGAACCAAATTTGGAAGACGTATTAGGGATACATTGAAGAAAATGCTGGTGAAAGTTTTATTCTCTAAAAATAAGCCTTTGCAGCCTGTTTACCCTTGAAATTAATTGTTCAAAAATTAAAATGTTTGGATTCTCATAAGTCCATAACCCACCATTTTCCATCAGCTATTTTATATATATTTACATAATGAGTGATTAAAAATAATTTTTGACTCTTACCACGCATCCCCTACCCCCGATTATACTGTTTGAGTCATACAGTTCGGATTTTCTTCATATTTGATTTTTACTATACATTGCAAACATTTTTACGAATAATCTAATTAAAAATAGTATACGACCTTTATTGTACAACTTCAAACGTTTATATACATTTTATAGTTAAAATGCTGGGATTCCCTTCAAACTTGGATTCCAGTAGTAATTTTAAGTTATTTGACATAGTATTATTTAGTTAATTTAAGTGAAATTAGGCTAGGACCTGCATTTTACAATTAGAACCCCTAATACACTCCTCACAGTTTAATTTGGCAGATTTATTTCAAATTTATTTTAAATTATTAAATTTAAATATAATTTCAACTAGTTCAATCAAAAATAGGCTATAATCCTCAATTAATGTTTTGAACCCGTAACATACCCGTTACACTAATAGTGCTAGGATTTACTTTAAATATTGTTTTATATTGGCAATTTCAACTTTATCGGTTAGATGTGCTTTAAATTTGGTTCTTAGTTAAGATTTAAAAAGCATTTTTTAAAAACTCGAAAAAAAATTTACACAAAAGATGCTTCAAAATTTTCAAAAATTGAATAAGAAATTTTCACTTAACAACGAGAAAAGTACTGTGGAATCTCATTTCCAGCGAATTCTTCATTATGCTCTTCGCAGATGATAAAAAGTATATTGAATTTGCTGGGGCTATTTTTAAAATCGTTAAAATTGGTAGAACGAAAATTTCTTTACCAAATTGTGTTTCATCACGTTCTAAACTACTTTTTTTCTGCTACTTTGGTTCCACGTTTATTTTTTTCCCCTTTCATTTGAAGTGTCACAAAGGGTAAGATGTAATTTGAAAAAAAAATTGGGGTGCTTCGAGCTAAGGGGTTGGAAGAAAGGTATTTTAAATCCCTAATCAACAGAATTAAATAAATTTTATTTCATAAAAGAACATAACAGGGCTTGTACCAAAAACATTTGGTATACAAATTGTTACACTCAACGAATTAGATGTTCAAACTGTGATCCGTTTACAGCTTGACAATGTTAACATTTGATGTGTCTGGTTGCAGATATTTTTGCCTACTGTGCTAAAATAAAATAAATAAATAAGATCATTTTTTTTTTCTTACAAAATAGAAAGAAATTTTTTTTTGCAGAAACTGTGAAATATACCGTTTTTCGCAAAATACAAAAAATCTAGAAAATAAATGTCCCACTTCTATACAAAAAAATTGTGACGATATGTCGACCTCAAAAAAACTTACGCTAGATTTTGTTCAAGGGTATGGGTAGTTTTCACCCTTTTTGAATTTTGGCCAAAGTTTAATGCACATTAATGTTTTCTATTTCTATTAATCAGTTACATTCCAAAAATGTACCTCAACTAAACCTTCAATCATCATCTTTGTCAAACCAAATTCCGACATTTGAATTATTTTATTGCGATGTAAATATTCACTATCATTGACAAAAACATTTTAAAAGTTAATACAATGCGATTTAAATGTCTTTGTATGTCACTATTATCTTGATTATATGTTTCGTATCCATCTATATGTTAGTTGCCTTTTTGGTCAATTACGTTTTTTGACTTGTACTATCACCCAGTAAAATTGAAAGTGTTAGACCGTGAACCCTTTATATATTCATTGTCAACATTTTTTATTGCTAATTCTTATATAACCGATATAGGATTAATGAAAAACCAAAAATTAAAACTACTCTAACAACTGAATATTGTTTGGCCTTGGGTATATTTTTCCAATTTTTATAGGTAATGTGCGTTTCAAGATATTTGGAACTGACTTACAGATTAAAGTAAACAAACTATTATGAGCTGTTATCGGTCTATTGTTACCAGTTGCTGGTGCAGGTAGAATCATGAGAGCGTACTCAGAATAAAAGTGCAAAAGTGTTGTGATCATGTTGAAAAAAAAATGAAAAAACTTATATTTCCATAGCACTTAATAACACTTAATTAATGATAGTTATTAACATTGCAAAAATTGTATACAATTTGCATTTCTTGCCCAGTACTTGCGCTAGCAGAATTGTGAACAGCAGTGCTAGAAATTGTTAGCTTAGCTTACAAATGTATTATTAATTACAAATGTATTTTGTTTGACAAACAAAATACAAACAGGAAACGGTACAAACTGTACACAAAAAAGCATCCTGATTTTTTAAATTTTATCATTTCAAATCATTCATTTGATTGTCTTGTCGAATACAACTCGTGGCAGCAATCTTTTGGTAATTTTTATCTGCCAGACTAACTCGTAGCTGTTTCCTCTAGACAATCGCCACTCGCGCTGAAGCGCTCGTGGCGATTGTCGTTGCAACAGCTACTCGTTAACTATCTGACAGATAAAAATTGCCGGCAAGATAGCAGCCACTTGTTGTATTATATATGATAATATGATTTGCAAATTTGGAACTAGTGTTATTATAATTAATCTTTTTGAAATATAGGCTTTTGTGGTAAGAATTTTTCGTAAGCGCGATTGCTTAACCATGAGAGGTCCAGCAAAATCAACACCCACATACTGAAGTACTCGAGGTGATAAAAGTCGTTCTAATGGGAGGGCAGCCATGAGCTGGGTTGCAGATTTGCTTGCATTTTTTAACACATTTTTTACATAACACGCTATTGTTCTTACTAATTTAGGAAATGGGAAAAATCGAAAAAAAATTATATTAGGTTTAAAAATTGAAATATTGGCCACTAGAGACTTCCGTTGCTCTTTAAGAATGTCAGATTCTAAGACTGAGGGAGCAAGATATTGAGCTTGAGGGTGTGAGCGAATAAAGTTTGGTCCTCTCTACCAGAGATCACACTGAGCAAGCATATAGTGCCACTGATATTCACTGGTTAGACGCTGCACTTCAGCAAGTTAGCTACACAGTTAGACCACCTTAAGGGTTCTGAAGCGATCCAACTCAGGGTGATTAATGCATCAAAACACAAAAAGAAACTTTGAATTAAACTGAATTTGAACTTAATCTAATTTTTGCATGAAAATTTTGGCATAAGAAGTGATAGGATTGGCAAGGCCCAAATGATCATAAAATTTGGCTAGAAAGGATAATACAGAAGTTTTTTTCATGAGGATTGGTCAACGCGAGCTCATCTTATACTTCCATTCTATACATAAAATTTTATAAAATTGATCATTAGAAGATCTACTGAATCTAAATGTTTAGAATCGATAGTGCAGCAAGTGTCACTATTAGAAAACCTCTTGTGAAGTGAGAATCCACCCTGTTCTAATAATGTTACTAACTCCTTCCTAATTTGGTGCAATTCAATAACCGTATCACTGCTGCATAGAAAATCATTTATGTATTTACCATTGACAATACCTGAGATCCAAGAGGGAACTGTTTGGAATGTGAGTCTGCTAAATCCTTTAAACAACGACATACTAAATAAGAAATACAATTTATTCCGTATGTAAACGTTTTAAACTGGATGTATTGAAGCGGTTTACCTGGATGTTCTCGCCAAAGGATACGCTGGAATTTTTGATCATTATTGGTCACTAATATTTGCCAATACATTTTTTGTATATCGCAGGCAAAAACAAACTTGAACTGTCTGAAACAAAATACAACGTCAAATAGCTCTTCCTGCATGGGAGGACCAAGGTTAAAAATACAGATTAATAATTTTCTATTAGTAGTGCGGCTCGATTCATTAAAAACGACATGTAGTTTAGTGGTAATTTTATCGTTACGGATTACGGCATGATGAGGCACGAAGTATCCGCCTGAGTTGGTAGACTAGAAACTATCACTGTCAAAGAAAATGATTTTGGAATGATCAAGAGCTAAATATTCATTAATAAACGCCGAATATGACTTTTGAAATTCAGGATCTTTTACCATTTTGTATAATAAGTATAATAAGAATTTCCAATTTTACTTAGTGGATGTGGTACTGTGAAAGGTAAGTTAACTGTATGTCTATTGTTACTAAATTGAGTGGTAGTTTGAAATAGGGCTTCGCAATATTTATCCTCTTTAGATTCACACGAGTGCTGAGCCACTTTTCTAATTCCCAAAATCACAGTAAGTATTCATCAATAGTATTGGATACTGAGTGTAAAGTGACTAAATATTTTATTGTTGTCTGTGTCTACAGATTTGGAAGGAACACAATGTACCTTAGTTGAGTATTTTGTAATAACGGATACTGCGGTGATAACATTAAGGTACCTGGTAGTAGTAGTAAGAAAAATACTTCAGCACCTAATAAAATATCTTTTGGAGCTGGAGTGTCAAACAGTGGATCAGCTAAAGACACAGGACGAGGCAACTGGAGAAAATCGGTAGCAATGGGACATTGAGGCCATTGACACGTAATCGTATCCATGACAAAGCAAGACACATTAATTTGAAAGTTGGTAACTTGGGACGCAAGTGACAGGATGGTTTTTAAAAATACTTTAGTAGCCTTATTGCCAAAACCAAAAATGGTAGTATTGTCCATTTGATAATTCAATCGTAATTTGTTAAAAAGTTTTGTGGAAATAAAACTACTTTGGCTAGCAGAGTCTAAAAGACAACGTGCAGTTATTTCCTTTCAATCTGCGGTGAGAACAGTTACTAATTAGTAGCTAAGAGGATTGGCGAGGTAAGTTCACTACTGGGCACTGCAGCATATGAAATATGGTGAGATGCGACTCGAGAATTAGAAACAGCATTGGAAATAGACGTATTTGTGTTAACATAAGAAACATGGGGTGCGCTGCTGGAACCACTGCCTGAATGAAGGCGCTCAGAAAATGGTCGATTCCTATGTAGCAAAGTATTATGCGATTTTTTACATACTTTGCAACTGTTTTGACTCTTACATTCGTTGAATAAATCATTGCCGAGACAATTCAAACAAAGACGTTTACTCCTGATGAGAGCTTGTTTAGCCTCATGACTTAAATTTTTGAACGTGCTACAGCTCCCTAACTTATAAGGACTGTTACATTGCGGACAACAAAAGTTTGATTTATTTTCGAACTGATTACTTGCAAAATGTGATACTCTATTTGGTAAGTTGAATTTACCAAAGTTAAATTACGTGAGACCCGTTCTAATGAAAAGCGAAAAAAGGCAATGTGGCAATATCGACAGATTCAATTGAAGCACACTTACCCTTTTTTCCCGTTACCAGTTGTAATGATGTCCCTGATTGTAGAAACTCGACCTAAACCTGTTGCAGGGGGTGCAAGGGCTAGGAACGAATGGAAATAAAGGAATGCAAGCGATTTATGACGAGTTTATGTCGAAATTTAACGTCAAAAGCGAAGGCGAAAACGGAACGAAAAGCAACGACGAATCGAGCACTAGCGAAAAGAGCAAAAAGAGTGAAGCCAGGCAAAGTTCAAGCAAGTGGTAACAATGAGTTTATGTACAACACTAAGCGCTCCTCGTCCTTTTCGCCAGGGGCCAAGTCGAGGATAGTGATAATAAATTCGAATTTGTATTTTTTGCCATATGCGCGACTTATCATGACAATCAATCTCGACAATAAATAATTCCTAAAATTACTACCTTAGGCTATCTTATAATATTCATTCCTAATAGGTAAATTATTAATTAACGAAAGAGGTTCACCCGACAAACTGCTTTTTAAATAATATAATTTTTGGACATAAATAAGCTTTGTTGTTATCATTGTTATGTTATATCATTATATTCATTGTTATCTGATAAATATTGTTCAGGTTTTCCTGAGAATGTCGGCAAACTCAACACGGGAAGTTTGGCACTTGCCTACGCGGCTCTAGTGCATCGGCTTTAGATTGAATTATTGTTTTCAGAGTAGCTAAAAAAGTGCAATATCGGTTTTCCATTTCAAGTCTACACTCTGCTCTTATTCAACTATAGTCGACTTGCTTGCGTTCTGGTCCCTGGTATCGAATGCGCTAGACGTACTTTTTTATTGCTACGCTGTGCCAGCGCATTAGAGTATATGCTAACAATAACAGGAACGTATGTCTGCCAGCGCTGCGACATGACTTTACAGATTTTATGAATACAATCAATATGAATGACAAAGAAGTTACATCCACGTATGTCTTTCGTCTTGTTGTCGTTCAGTGCCGTCGTATGAATATATTCTTTTATTTTTGTATTGGCGTGTCGCTGCTGCTTGGAAGATATGCTACGCTACTGGTAAAGTTTTTACATGGCCTTCAATTGATTTGGTGCAGGCGCAATCAGCTGGGAACACACAGCTCAGAACAAAAACGGCTTGACTATAGATTGTCAATTTGACTCTGAATCTCACAATATTCGAAATATTTTGGTTCTAATAAATCTTGTCGAACCTTGAAATCATACATGGAAGTCGCTTCGTTAGCTCTATTTTCGTTCATATATGTGTCAATGTGTGTTATCAATATCTTAAGAACTTTTCTCTGATTTAAGCTGTGCTAACGCCATTTTGATTGTTTGTCTCTGCTCTTACAAATGAAATACAAAAAAAATAATTTGCTCCATAATCTTCCGATTATGGAGCAAATATTTACGATTCAATACGTAAATATTGAACATGCGTAAAATAATAAGGATGTTTATCATTATCATGCGGGAGTCGTTGGATTATGTTTTTTGAAATGTTCATCCTGTTAGCAACTGGTTTTATACTACTTCTACCATCTTCTTCAAAAGTACGAAGAACTTCCTCTTCGTGTCATATGAGAAGTGCGTATTGTAGGCAGACGACCACCAAATCCTTTTCTATTAGGCAATAAATCTCCTGTATTAGGGTTTGGATAATTTTCTCGATTGGGAAAATGTGCACCAAATCTCTTGCAGCAGCATTTGCATTTCGTCCGCATTCTCCCTGCAGTATTAGCATTTTACGATACACTGCACAAGTGTGCATTTTTTACTTTTAAAAATTTAAACTCAAACTAACAACATTAAATTGTAATTTTCCTAATGAATAAAATAGATCAAACTGATAATTCAATTTATTCTTCTATAGCTAAATCGACATAGAGTTTTATTGTGCAAAAAAATAAACTGCTTTGTGATTGGTGAAAGTCAATCACTTATAACTCAAAATCTATTAGACTCAGAATATTTATTTTTCCATTGTTTGTCTCAATTTGTAAAGAAAAATTTACCATTAAGAGGTAATTAGTCCGTTCTGGGACACTCTGTATATACTTTCGTCTATAATCGTCCTTCAAAACATGACCTCACATCTCAAAAAAAAAAATAATTAGAAATCTAACCAATAAAAAAAATCGAAATGGTTTTCAATCGGTTAAAAGATCTATTTAAAATTGGTTATAACTCATAATTGCTTGAAGTGCAGCAAACGCCGTATTTTAAAGTATTTTTTTAAGAATTTACAATAAAACAATTGTGTTTCTTGATGTCAATCGGAGTTTCTAATATTGTCTCACAAAGTTGTTCAAGTGTGTTTTCTTCTTGTCTTTAGTTCTTTTTTACTAGATATTTGTTTCATCTGAGTTTAATAGCTACAAATATGTGGAGGTCTGAAAAAATTCTTATGTTATTGTTCTTATGTTATTGTCACCAA
>OY744559.1:515258-564614 GCA_963556235.1 Cryptophagus acutangulus | reverse complement strand
AAAACAGCGAAACAATTGACAATCAGTTTTAGCATCTTATGTACACATATCCAGTTGACACATTCCTCTTTGTTCCACTGCTTCCATTATATTCAATAAGCACGGTGCGGTGAAACATTTTCCGCATGTTATATTCTTTTACTCACCATTATTACTATCTTACTACACGCACTTGGATGTCCGTTAGCGACTGCACTCATAACTCTATTGAGGCTCATCTTATTGGCAACGAATGCAATCAAGATCATACAGATATTTTTTACATATTTACACATATGAAGTTATAAATTCTTTTTTGTTTATTTTATGAGAGTGTTTCGACCTTAATCACATTTGATTATACCTCCGATTTTATTTTTCGTCGACGATATCCAGTTAGAATTTCTATGTGTAATATATAGGGTGTAACTGAATACCTGTTACTACAAACTTTTAGGGCAGGTAGAGGGTTCAAAATGAGCCAACTATTATTATAACATTTTTGTTTAAAACCGAACCATTTTCAAACTAGATGCTGTTAAAGTTTAAACAAGAAAGGGACCTGATTTCAGGCTATATGAAGAGAGATTTCCTCTGCCAAACTTTACATAAAAATCATCTATACCCATACCACCTCCAAAAAGTACAATCACTAAATAAAACCGACTTTAAAACTCAATTGATAGCTTTTTTAGAAGAGCAAGCATTTTAAACTTTGGTAACAATTGCTTTTGGGCTCAGAAATCTTTCAGATTATTCTTTCGGCTTTATGCAGCTTTATGCTAAAGTAAATCATCAAAAAAATTAATAATAAAATAAATATAAATTGTATTGAAGGAGAAACAAATTGTATTTTATCAACTTGAACAATAAAATTTTAAATAGTAGTTAAATAAAGTTTTGAATAAAATACAAAACATAATTATAACAACTGTTCGAAATGACGACCACCAACTTCAATGTGTTACACCTACGGATCATGTTCTGATAAATTCTGTCATAAATGTTAGGAATTGTTTGGATTTCTTGGGTTGCGGCCAGAATACGTCCTCGAACATCTTCTTGAACAGCAGTTTCATAAACCACGCTCTTCATGTGGCCCCATAAAAAAAGTCTAGAGGAGCTAGGTCCGGAGGGCGAGCAGGCCACGGTACTGGACCTTTTCGACCTATCCATCTATTTCCAAAAGTTTGTGTAATGTACTCGCGAACGTCGAGCGAAAAGTGTGGAGGCGCTCCATCTTGTTGGAACCACATGTATTGCCTAATATTAAAGGCTACTTCTTCCAACAATTCCGGCAATACGTCTTGCAAAAATGTTAAATAAATGGGACCTGTAAGGCGGGGTGGAAGAATGTGTGGACCATTTAAACGGTTGTTCAGAATGCAAGCCCATACGTTTACACTAAATTGTTCTTGAAATGTGGTAGAATGAATAACGGTTTTTCCTGAGCCCAGACATGACCATTTCGCATATTCAAAATGCCAAAGAATATAGCGAAGAAAGTCAGGCTGCAACTGACAACGGTCCACAATCCAGCGCAAAAAATTTACTTGCAAAGGAAAGTCGATTTGATTTAGTAATTGTATGTTTTGGATGTGGTATGGGTATAGCTGATTTTTATAAAAAATTCTCCAGACGCTCATATGATCCACGTTCATCTGACGTGCAAGTTTTTGAGTGCTAATTGATGGATCCTCTTCCACTCTCTCAAGTTCTGCTTTTCCAATCTTACTGTTCGTCGAGTTCTTTGCTGTCCATAATTTATTCTGTTAACAGTAAATTTTCCCGTATCTTGCAGTCGCTGAAAAGCCAAACCAGACAACGACGGAAGCTGATGACCAGGAAATATCTTTTCATAAAGCCTTTTAGCAGCTCTTCCATTATAGTTCGCTTTGTCGTACATTAACACCATATTCGCGTATTCAAAATCTGTATACTCAGCCATATTTGCATGTCTACTTTACACTCAAAATTGTTGTGATGGTTCTGTGCAAAGTACTTATTTTAAAATATCAGCGCTTACTAATAAATTTTAAAAAATATTAGCCTCAAATCAGATTTGAGGCTAATATTTTTTGGCCCCCTTTTTTGTTAAAACTTTAACAGCTTATAGTTTAAAAACAGTTCGGTTTTTAAGATTTAACACTAAAAATTATGAAAAAATACTCATTATTAAGAAAGTTAAAAACTAAGAAAATTTAATGCAACTTTTGGGAAACATTGGTTGTTGCAAAATATTTCAATAAAAACAAAGATTGTTGCGAAACGTTTACAATACATCAACTCAAAATTTATTATGGTTTTGTCATTGTCAAAATATAAAAGTTCCTGAACACAATGTATCAGGCTCACTTTTATTCAAACAAATTTTATTGTACAGAGAATCACGAGGAAATGCTGAAGAAACAGCTCGAATTGACGTTGCTAGATTTCGAAATCGCTTCCACCTACAAGATAATAAACATTGCGTTCAAGTACTTTTATTTTTTGACAATGACAAAACCAGAATAAATTTTGAGTTGATGTATTGTAAACGTCTCGCAGCAATCTTTGATTTTAATTTACACAAAAAGGCTCCTCTTATTTGAAAAGTCTAAAACCAACCGTTTTTTAAAAAAATAACTTTTAAAATTTTTGGTTCCGCGTTATAAACTTATTAATCGAAATATTAATCAAAAATTATAATTAAGATAGCTTTTCTCAACCACATTTGAATTATAACTAGTCAAGTTTGATATTGGTGGTTAATTTTTGAATTAAATAAATGGTAGTTGCCCAACTAAAATGAGACAATATTCATTTAATGAATTAGCGGACATTCATTTATTTTACGGACACGTTATGGGTAACTCTTTAGAAGCTCAAATACTCTATCGGGAACAATTTTCTAATAATTTTTGATGAATACCTCGATGAATACATTCATACCGCGGAACCAATAATTTTAAAAGCAATTTTTCTTAAAAACGGTTATTTTAGATTTCTCGAATAAGAAGACCTTTTTTGTGTAAAATTAAATGAAAGTTCATAAAATGGAACCAAAATATCCAAAAATGTAACGTGCCGTGACCGTGAATTTCCCCAGTTCGCTGGCTGTGTTATTCGCTGCTTTTCGCTTTGCTATTCGCTGCATTTTCGGTGTGCCATTTTTCTTGAATTTCACTATATTTTCTCTCCTTTGTATTCTCTTTCGTTACATATTCTTATCCATCGTTTTCCTTTCGCTATATTTCCCAATCACCGCTTATTCCTCTTCATCCGCTGTTACATTCCTTCAGCTTCCATCTTCTACTCAACTTCATACTTCTTGGATGAAGACTTGCAAACAAATTCATCTTCAACAGCCACTGGATGCCAAGGTAGGTGCATTTTGCTTATCATTTGCCGTTTCTCTGCCGCTTATCATTTGCCGCGGAGCAAACCCATAGCCAGGAAATACTGTATGATTTCTTCTACATCGAATTTAAAATCAGATATGCTCACATCAAAGACATGTTTGCCGAATTTACTCAGCTCCATAGAATCATTCTAACTGCAATGTGTGCCGATTTAAAGAAGCAGATGAAAATTCGGGAATTGTTTCGGGATAACTATTACAGAATTAAATTCGTTTATACTTATTTATTTGACGGGACTCCGGCCTAGGTGACTGACAGAAGGTACGTTAGCTAAAAGTCAGGTGAGGCTGCCGCGCTTAGAATTGCCTAAGTTTAATGGGAATCTCTGTAAATGGAAATCTTTTGTCGACATGTATACCGCTGCTATTCACAAAAACGCCGCCGTGTCGAATATTGAGAAGTTCAATTTTTTAACTTTATGCCTCGAAGATGCTCCCCTATGGTTGATCCAATGTATTCCCAAATCGTATTATCCGATCGCATTTGAGACTTTCTTAAAAAGGTTCGATAATAAACGTTTATTAGACTTATCGCAGTGGAAAGCCATAGTTGGCGCACCCACTCTGTCGAATATTTAGAACACAGCTCAGTCGCTTCGTACTCTTATTTAGGAAATAAGAGTACGAAATCAGCTTTGAAAAATCTGGGTTTTGCATCCGATCAATGGGATTTTATTATGTTCCAAATGTTGATGAAACGGCTTGACGCGGAAAGTATTACACGATTCGACCTTACAACTGATTGCGATTGTCACACAACAACGTGAAACGTGCACACGTGCAACGCGCTCAAATATCTAGATGACGTTACTACACCTTCGCCAACACTTCAATGCGGTTTGCAACGTTTCTCAGTTGCTTACTTGTTTTCATTTGCCTAAACACGGCTCTTCGTTGTTTGTGAAGTTACAATGTGGCCAAACAACACAAGTGGTGTTTAAATTGTCTAGGTTCAATACAGCAACTCAAAGATTGCAAGTCTACGTCTGGATACCACACTTTGTTAAATTTCTAGACCGATCGATCTGATATTTCGCTTCCGTCCACTAGTTCCGCGCCGCCTTCGGACTATGCTTCAAATTCTCTTCAGGTTACTTCCTTTACCACCATCAGTCCTGTTATGTCTACAGTCTTGTTGTCGACCGCTATTGTCGAAATACGAAATTCCAAAGGAGTCTTTGAGCCTGCGCGTGTATTGTTGGACAATGCTAGTCAAGCAAATTATATTTCCGAAAAATGCGCCTCTTGTCTGGGTCTATCAAAATATTCACTCTCGTTTTCAATCAGTGAATTAAATCAAATGAGTTCGAAATCTTCGTCTGGAATAACTTCTACTTACCGCTCACGGTATACACCGCGTCGGGATTGTTGCCTAATTGCTGTTATTAGTAAAATCTGTCGGGATATACCCAATACGTCGTTTTCTACGCCACCGTGGCCGCATCTAGCCTTCTTGACTTGGCTAATTGATTGAATGATAGAAGAAAGAAACCAATGGCCTGGAACGATCTTTGAATGGACCCTGATGGGAAACATCGACTTCAACTCCAACTCTTTCTCATATCCCATTAATACTTTTGGTGCGTTAGTCGTGGAACCTTCGCTCGATTCGATAGTTAAAAAATTTTGGGAAATAGAGGAGGTGGCGTTGCCGATTCACAGACAATCACTTTCGACAAGCGTCTGGACGATATGTCGTACCGTTACCATTCAAACCAGAAGCTCCTAATTTTTTGGACTCAAAGATGGTTGCCCAGTGTGGATTAATTGCTCTGGAAAAACGGTTAGAGAGGGAACCTTCTATCAGACAAAAATATTACGATGTCATACAAGACTATCGTGACTCTAGCCACATGCACCTTCTCAACCAGCCGGAAGATACTCCATTTTCGTATTACATTCCTCACACTGTGTGATAAAGACGGGCATTATTAACTCCAAACTGCGTGTTGTGTTTGACGCCTCAGCAAACACTTTCGAACTGTTTTCTCTAAACGATTCATTTCTGGTAGGTCCCAAACTCCAGCCGGACATTGCTGCGTTGCTTTGTCGATTTCGCTTTTTTCTTGTCGTCTTTACAGCTGATATTAAACAAACGTAACGACAAATCCTGGTTTCAGAACAGCATCGTACTTATTAACGGATTTTATAGATATTATCTTTGGCCGAACCAATTCAAACCTATCAACTAAATACCGTTATTTATGGTCTTTCGTCGGCTCTGTTTCTAGCTCTTCATACGATGTTACAACTGGCGATAGATGGTAAAGCTTTCGTTTGATTCCAAAGATCACCAAGTAGTTAAAAGATTCCAAAGATGACCAAGTAGTCATACAAACAGTGAATAGAAGAAAATAAAAGTGCACTTTCTTTGAACAAGGAAAATAATTTGATAGTGTATTTTAAACATTTAGGAAAAAATTAAAACCTCCGTCTCTGTGGTCAGTATGGAGTATGTTGCGGAACACACTAAATACACATGAAAACATTAATCTGAATACAATTCTGAATCTCAAGTCTGTTGAAAAATTATGGCAAAAAATATCGTCCAAAAAAGTCAGCTGTTTTAAAATAAACCGAAATAAATAAATTTATAAATGAAGCACCTAATCAGCAATTTGGGAACTATAAAGTGAGTAAATTATTAGGAACTATTATTTTCTTGCAGTACGCGAACGGAAAATGTACTCGTCAGGTCACGGGGAAGCACACAATCGGTGGATACCCAAAAATAATCGCGAAATATGGATCTTGTAAATCATTCTAGCTCACAGGACATTGCTTCAGCCACGTTATTATCCGATTCAGGGTGAGTGTACATATGTTGAAGCAAATATGACGCTGGAAATCAGATGCCATTGCCCAGTCATATGTGGAAGATTCGATAGACAACGGAGAAAAAATCACGCGCCTGTGCGGCAGAGGGCCTCGGCCTCACTTTGGCCGCCCGCCGACCCGTAAGCCGCACTTACGGACCTCATGATGTAATATACTGTTTACTCATTTATTTTAGTGCATAAAAGTACACTTTTTTCAATGAGATTGGATAAAAAAAATGATATAAATTGTTTTTTTCTTATAATTTATATAAGATATTGATCCTTCTGTGGAATATTTATATTTTTATTTGTTCACATTTGTTTTTCATTGACTATGTATAGCTTTTTAATAAATAAGTAATCATTTATTATTTACTAGATTTTCGATTTCACATTTTTTGTAATAGATGTTGTGCACTATTATTACCAAGTAGTAGCTGGGATGAAAACTGAAAATGTAATTCCACGGTACTTCTCTCGTTGACCGTTGTTATAAAAATTTCTTATTTGAATTTTCACATTTTTTAACAGGTTTTACTTTTGGTTGACATCACCTGTCACTTTTAGTTTACATTTGTCATTTTTGTCAACATCTATTAGAAATATTTGTTTTTCAACTTTTTCAATTTTTTTATAAGATCTGTCACTTTCATATGACTTATTTTATTTTTAGTGGACATCTGTGGCTTTTAGTTGATATTTGTCATTTTGATTTTAGTCACATCTATCCAATTTACTTGTTTTTATTAACATTTTTCACTTTTTGATAAAATCTTTAATTTTTGATATTTTCATTCGGCAGCTGTTTTAATTGAAATCTGTCACCTTTAATTGTTGACAAGAGACATTTACATAACTGATTTTTATCAAAAACTCAAAGGGCAATTGGGAAAAAGGGTTTTAAGGAATGCGCTTTCAGTATAATGTTCTCCACTATATTCACAATATGTGTCCAAAATTTGGATCAAATATTTTAATTAGTGTCTGAGAAATATGCTCCACAATTTATCAAGATTTGTCCAAATTTGACCTTTCACCTCTCAATAAAAATTTGCTGAAAATGAAATCCCACAGTACTTCTCTTGTTATTATCTTAAAATTTCTTATTCATATTTTTAGAATTTTGAGGCGTTTGTGGAAAACATTTCATCGGGTTATTTAAAATTGCTTTTAAAATTTAAACTAAGATCCAAATTTGAAACTAATCTAAATGATATAGTTGTGTTGTGTGTAAAAATTGTGTATGAAAAGCTGAAAAAGTGACAAATGTGTTATAGGTACCCTATTTTAATTAAACTATTTGAAGTAAGATTTAAAATTACCAATAGAAATCAAGGTTTGAAGTAAATCCTAGCATTATTAGTGTGAGGAGTGTGTTAAGGGTTAAAAAATGAATTTGAGATTCTAGCCTGATTTTGATTAAACTAGTTGAAATTATATTTAAATTTATGAATGAAAAAAAATTGAAGGAAAGCTGACAAATCAAACTGTAAGGGGTGTATTAGGGGTAACAATTGTAAAATGAGGTTCCCAGCCTATATTCAATTAAATTAACTAAACATATAGTTAAAATTACTACTAGGATTCAAATTTGAAAGAAATGCAAATAAGTGCAATTTAAGTGTAAAGAAAAGGGTTGACATTGCAAAATAAGGGTCGCACACTATTTTTAATTAAATTAGTCGTAAATATGTTTAAAATATATAGTAGAAATCAAATCTGAAGAAAATCCTAACTGCATGACTCAAAAGGTGTATTAGAAGGGTGAAGGGGTGTGGTAAAGATCGTAAATTTTTTTTCGAGCTTTGTGTAAATAACTGATAGAAAATGGTGCGCAATGCTTTCATAAAAGATATTCCGAATTTTGCTGAAAATTACTTTATTTTATTCCAAATTTCTTCAAAACTTTTTTCCATCACACTGACAGAATTGCCAAATATGTAAACGTCATCATTGATGCTGGTCTAGTTTGAATTTCAAAATATTCGCCAATTGATCAAATGGTTTTTACAAAAGAACAAGATTACTTTTTTAATTAAAATATACTTTAGGAACTGCAACCGCAAACCAGAGAGAACATAGAAGTTTAATGTGGCAGACCGCATCGCTGATCTTTACGAAGAGTTTCTCAATGAAGTGGTAGATCGGAAAACCTTTGTAAAATACAATAATCGACTAGTTAGTCGATTTAAAGAAACTGGGAGTTTAAAAAAAAACTACCGACAGACAAAAAAATATCACCTGTTGTTTTGCAAGATATAGAAAACTGGATTGAACAAGCACTTAATGTTTCCATCAGGAGACTTTCTCGGCAAACCGGTTTGTCATGTGGAACTTACCAAAGAACTTTAAAGAAGCATGTAAAATTGCATCCCTACAAAGTTTAAGTTGTCCAACAACCTTTCCCTAGGACAACCAGGGAAGAATAAATTACTGCAATTGGTACAAAAATTCGTTTCCAAAAATACGCAATTGGTACGAAAAATGCTTTTCTGATAAGACGTGGGCCCATCTGTCAGGTTCGGTTACCCACAGAATTATCGTACTTGGTCAGATGAAAAACATCATTCAAATGTGGAGCTAGCATTACATCCTGTTAAAATTGGAATTTCGGTTGCTATGTCTCATAGGCGGATTATTGGACCAATCATTTTTGATGGCACTATTAATGGTCAAAGATATAGGAATAATATTTTAGGTTTTTCCAATTGAACTTAATAATTATAAAGATATAGAACCGAGTATGAACAATATTTTGTAGGTGTTTCTCAATTAGCTTCAAGATGATAAGCGAAATGAAGGCTTCTTTCAGCAGAATGGTGCAACAGCGCACACTGCTCGAGCGACTTTAGACTACCTTAACAAAGTGTATCCTAATCGGTTGCTTATGAGATTTGGTCTGCATTCAGAGAATGAAAAATCTGGAGCACTTAGAAGATGCTATTGTAGACGTTCTTGTCAGCATTTTTCCTCATACTCTTCAAAATGCTTTTCAAACCATGGAAAGAACATGTTTGTTTGGAAAGTAATAGTCATTTTCAACATTTGTAACAAAATGAAAAAACTCGGATGACGGATGATAATACGGATGACGAAAGTAAAGATAATGAGGAAGAAGCTTTTGACGTTGGCGAAACCTTTGGAGCCCTAAATGCCAATGAACATGATAAAGCGGACAAACACGTTGCCGGTAATGTTACAACCGACAAGGTAGAAAACTCAAATGCATAAGAAAGAAGTAATAAAGAAAAACTATTCCTATTGCCTTGAGGGATAATAGAAATAGTGTTTCTACAATGAGGTTTTAGCCTTAGCGGGTTCAACCAAATTTGTGTTTATAAATACTAGGAAAATTGAACTGATGATACCGAAAGCATTTTCTGATATTCTCCTAGCTCAGCTTAGCCTGCAGTTGAATATTCGTTCTTTTGAACATTTACCGTTATGCCTGGACACAGATAAGTATAACAGATCGGCTGTTCAACGTTAATATTTGTTTCGCTACCTATTCAGTTCCCCTCAACCCGCGTGTATTTTATATTGCCTACATCTAGGAGTATGCCTTTTATATTGCCTACATCATAGTTTATTTAATTTTGTTTTGAAAGAAAACTGTAAACACATTATAATTTAACGGATGGTTTTAGAAACTGTGTCTGGACGTGGGGTTGCAACTGTTAAATTGTAACTGTTAAATTGTCTCGACGTGGGGTTGCAACTGTTGTAATTGTTGGTTGGGTGGGGTTTGGGCCATATGACGATGATTTCATATTACGTTATTAGAGTATTATATTATTTTGCAACGGCATCTACCATAGGATAGACATGCCATTCAACAGGAACAGCGCCTCTCCGTGGCCGGCGTTATACTAAAAAAAGCCCTCTCTGGTCGGGCGTTGGCAATATAAAAATGCGAAACACTTTGCCCTATACGATGGCACATCTGTATATAACCTTATCTGTGGCCTGGAGTATGGTTTCATAATATTGTCATGTATCGGAAAAGCAGCATTAGCTACCATAACATACGGTATCTTACTAGTTCATTGATCCATCTTACAAATTAGTACATAATTTCGTATTTTTTAAACTTTTATGATCGTAGATTCGTTCTTTGCATACAACATTCACAAAAATGAACGAGTAATTCGCACCCACAAGCGCCAGTAAAATAATCTGAAATCTTTTTTGTAATTGAAATAGTCTTCCGACCTTTCCAACTTTTATAGGTACTTGCAAAACAACGTCCTTTCCATCAATTGCACCAAAGCAAATGTGGAAATGGTATCTAGAATATAATTGAGACATATGACATTATACGCATGAAGTAAATAATAAGTTTGCTATATAATGATATACGAGACTTATCTGAACGTAAAACTGTAAATTACTGTATTACGTTATTAGTGGCTCAGACACTTCAGGAATAATACTATAGAGCTCGCTTGTTTCCGCATTTTAAATAAGTACATCAAATAATGGTACGAATCGCCGGCAGAAGAAACCGCAGTGTAAGTGTAGCCGTGTGTAGTGTAGTCAGTCGTTTAAAACTTTTACTATTGCGAAAATTCCTATTCATTTTTTGAATCTTTTGGTCCAATCAAATTGGCAAGCTACTCAAAATCACTAGATGAAGTTCTTGTAAATTTCAGAAGTCGCTTAGATCGTCTACTTTTAAGTCGGCGAGAAGAGCTACCTCATTGTACACACTTCTACTTTGTAACAATTTTCTTTGCCCACCTTTTTTGATTTTTAAAAATACCAGCAAATCCTGATCATCATAGAACAATATTTATTCAAAAAATTAAAATGCAGCCATGCTGTTTTTTAACAAAATGTTCTTAAAAACTGTTAAAGTGCCATTAAACCGCATGTGGAGCGACACGCCACACTTCGTGTAATGAGACCCGCGCGATAAAACTTTACGCGACCTGCAGGTTTCCATATATTGTCCGTAAAGATTGTACACTTCAAACGGAATGCGCCGCGCGTGGAGTGTATGACTTGAATTAGTAGTCATACGGCGCGTTCCGAGAGTAGTCATTTAAGAGCGGGCCGCCATATACTTAAAACTAAGGATTAATTACCAGAAAACTAAGAATATTTTTCACTTTTTGTCATTAGTAACCGATTGGGGATTCTTAAATCTTAAAACTACTTCATTTTTTTAAATTTTTTTGCCACTAGCGGGTTGCTTATGATGTTGTGTCGGCCCTGGATAATTGAAGTCCAACGCAATACCAAATAAAGAAAATATTAAAAAAAAAACAATAAACAATATTAATATTGTTTTTTCTCCAACAATACAAACAATAATCTTACTTTTTATGATTTTCTCTAATATTTCTGTTAATATTATAATTTTACATAAAAAAAATATATAAATAATGATAGAATCCCCAATCGGTTACTAATAACAAAAAGTGAAAAATATTCTTAGTTTTCTTGTAATTAATTCTTAAAAGCACTCTACAGTGGCGTCGTCTATAATTTCAAGTATATGGCGGTCCGCCCCCAACTGTGAATTGACATGTCGTGGTCAAATGATGCAACATCGGCACGCCGCACGCCACACACCAAAGCGCGCCACTCCTCTCGCCGTGTAATGTTACTTTTAGGAAAATGGATTCATTTATTAACTCATTCTGGCTGTGCTATCGCTTCAATAAACATAGACATTTCAGATAAGGGATAATAGATTTCTTTTATTATATAGAAAAATGTTAAATTTTCAAACATTCCATTTACACATCCCAATTACAAGCTTGTTTTTAATGATTTTTGAACCAATAGAAACGGCATGTATCCTAGATTTAGATGCTACAAAATTTTTCAAAAAATTGTAAACAATTTCCACCGAAATTATTTAAACAAAACGTGCCCAAAAACTGCACTACAAACTTCAGCAGCGAGGGATAATCTAAACTAGTCTAGATAGATGCATACTTCCAGCGAATGAAATATGAAGAAACGAATGAGATAGTTTTTAGTAAAAGAATTACATATTGCTCAAGTTATATAAAAATTACGAGTTTTTTTGTACGGTGATCTGTTGAGATCCGCCGCATTTTTTGATTGTATGATAGAAAGCGCAACCCGCGACGCGGAAAGTAGGTAGGCACTTTCCACTACCGTACATTTCAAAAATTAAAAATATTTTTGATACCCCGGTAAAAAATTTGAATAATAGCTATTTATGCAACCAGTTAGGAAATGCATTTTTTTGTGTAACGAGCGGATTTCTGCGGGACGAGCGCAGCGAGTTCTGCAAAATAACGCGAGTTACACAAAATAGCATTTCCTAACATGTTGCATACAAGATTTTTTCTAATTTTTACAAGAACCTTCTCAAAAAAGAGTTTTTTAAACTTATGATATTAATAATTTAGTGAATTTTATCAAAACAAGTAGGCTTTATTCGGAACTTTTCATCACCAGTTGTGAAATATTTTTCATTACATCACCAGTTGCGTAAAATGTGCCGTTTGCCAACTACAATCGATTTTGAAAAGTCACATTTTACATGCCAAAATTAGAAAAAAATAATTTTTCTAATTTTGGCATGTAAAATGTGACTTTTCAAAATCGATTGTAGTTGGCAAACGGCACATTTTACGCAACTGGTGATGTAATGAAAAATATTTCACAACTGGTGATGAAAAGTTCCGAATAAAGCCTACTTGTTTTGATAAAATTCACTAAATTATTAATATCATAAGTTTAAAAAACTCTTTTTTGAGAAGGTTCTTGTAAAAATTAGAAAAAATCTTGTATGCAACATGTTAGGAAATGCTATTTTGTGTAACTCGCGTTATTTTGCAGAACTCGCTGCGCTCGTCCCGCAGAAATCCGCTCGTTACACAAAAAAATGCATTTCCTAACTGGTTGCATAAATAGCTATTTTGCAATTGCATTTAAAAAAAAAGAGAGTAAATGACAAAAACTTCACAGAAAACTAATTGCGTTTTTGTAGGGCCAGGCGGCAAAGACTACGCATATGATTTGTTGCCAGGACTAAGCTTAGCGATTCGGTTCATTTTCTATACCACAATGAAATTTAGAATATATTTATTTATAATTATTTACAATTATAAACAATAAATAAATATTTACCTAATAAAATAAATTACACGAATACAAATGATTTATTTTTAAAATTAGTGTTTTCTTTAATTAATTTAAAGTTACATCCACTGAAAATTTTGTATATTATTATAGAAAATGATTTATGTATAATAATTTTCAAGTTTGAATTAGCGCTTTTTATTGTTTTTCCTATGATTGATCTATACAATTCGGTCATGTGATGTGGTAAAGGAAAACAATATTACACTTTATACTAGCATGGGAGCATGGTCAAAAATATACAAAATTTCTAAATGAAAACATGTATTAAAATAATAAATAGAAATTAAAATAATTCCGGCCCTTCTGAAAAACCCTTCGGTTTATCATAACATTTGCAAAAATGTTCATATGTATCTGCTTCACATTAAGTTACATTTAATTTATTATTAATTTTTTTTTGTGATATGATATTTATATTATTTTCGAATCTAACTCGCATCTCCAAGAGCCCTAGCTATTTTTTTATCTTTAAATTTGAGTTAATAATGAACGATTTTGACAATTTCAAAATTATAAAAATGCTTCTTAATTTTTTTTAAATGCAGAAAACCGGGTACGACTATAAATTTACGCCGGATACTGGGTTACCCGAAGTGGATAATACTAAATACTCAATATTCAAATATTATAGATATTAAGATTAAAAATTGTTTAATTCGGAACCCAGCCTAGTATAACATAACTATCCGGATATCCGACAAAATTCGGACGGGTACCAGATACATACCCGTTACCCGCTTGCAACGCTATTTTAAGCCGATTCGCGTTCGAATTCGCGTTCGCATCCAATCGAACCAATAGATTATCCACTTTTCAAAAATTCCAAGGCCATGTTGATAAAAATAAAATTATTCGGCCCTCTTACCTTATTTAAGTCAATTGGCGTTTGGATTTTTGAAATTAGATTCATTCTTTAAAAATAATCAATTTTCATTGTTTTTGATTGTTCAACAAACTTTGATCGGTCCTTATCGGTCCTTATTAACAAAACTGAAATTTTTAAACGCCTGTTAAACTTGCAAAGCAGACCCAGCAGAATACATAAAAATTCGCTGGAAATGAAGTTCCACAGTACTTATCTCTTTGATATGTTAAAATTTCTTAATAAAATTTTTAGAATTTTGAGGCATCTTTTGTAATAAACATTTTGTTTATGTAATGTAAATGTTTTTTTAAATTTTAACTAGGAACTAAATTTGAAACAAATGTAAGCGATAAAGTTGAAAAATGTGTTGTAGGTACTCTACTTTAATAAAAGTAGAGTACTATTTGAAGCAAGATTTAAATTTACTAATATAAAACAATGTTTGAAGTAAATTCTAGAACAATTAGTGTAAGGTGTGTGTTAAGGGTTAAAAACATGAATTGAGAATCCAACGGTGAGGGGTATATTAGGGGAAACAATTGTAAAATGTAGGTCCTAGCCTAATTTCAATTAAATTAACTAAATAATGAAAAGTTAAACAAGTTAAAATTACATACTACTGGAATTTAAATTTGAAAGAAATCCAAGCAATATAACTGTAAAGGGTATATTAAGGGTTGAAGTTGTAAAATAAGGGTCGCAAACTGTTTTTAATTAGATTATTTGTAAATATGTTTACAATATACAGTAAATACAAAATATCAAGAAAATCCGAACTATATGACGCAAACGGAATAATTTTATTTAAAAATATATATATATATAAATTATATAATATATATATAATTTAAAAATAATGCGTCTGGAGCCATCTTTTGACAAGTCATGTAATTTATTTCATAGTAATGTATGTACAATATTAAGGAGGTCTAGAACTAGACTTTCTTATACAATATGATTAGACCAGAATTCCCCCACTACGTCCACGGCGCTCTTAAACATCACAAACCCGAATCAGAACAAAATTTTGCCATACTTTTGACGTTTAATATTTTACTGTCAAATCAGTTATAACATAGACAAAACGTTAAAGGTGAAATAGACAACTGGCGCAACCTAGTAGTATAATCTAATTTCTTTGAAAAATAAATATTTAAAGACCAACAATAGTTATTTTTAATTAATGAGTTTGATTGAGTCTTATTAGAGTACTAGGAATCTAATGAAAGTCATTAGAGTCCTCTAAATTCATTAGAGTCTTAGATCTCAAAATTCATGTCATTTTGACATAAAAGGCTTTTGTGTCACCGACTCAGATAAAAGGCTTTTGTGTCACCGACTTGATCAGTTTACGTATTATTTAAAATCACCCTTACTTGGTGATTAGTTGGTCGATTTATTTTATTAATAGTTGGTCGTTGTCAGATATTGACAAATATTATAATAGTATATTAAAGAACATGTTTTATAAGATTTTATTGCACGAGTTTAAGTTTAAAACGTGACCCGAAGGGGAGAAATAGCTTCATTAAAGACCCCTTAAGAAACCCACCTTATGAAACTAGGCAACCACCATGCCATGAATCAGATCTGCCATCTGTCAAATTTGACTCTCTTCTTGACTTTTGTAAATCAAACACGTAATTTTAGTTTTTGGTAGTTTTTAATAAACTTTATTTCAGTTGGCTCGTTTAAAACAAGTGTTTCATTGTACCGGTCACTCCAGACAATAACGCTATAGTGTTGACACTGGCTATTAAAGCACCCCTTTTTCTATTACGACACTACTTTTGGTGATGTAATAGCTTCATTAAAGACGTAAATTAGATAAAGTAATATAATTTTTATGCAACCTTAATTGGAAGTAGATATTTCTGAACTTTCATATAAACGAGTTGCGAAATAGTCTCCTTGGAAACTAGAAAGCATACTTTAAAAAAAAGCAAGTTTTTTACATTCCGAAAAGTAAGAAGCACGCTCTTGTTTAATTTTTTTTGTTACTAGAGACAATCCCTTTTTTAACCAACTTAATTGTTGTTATTTTTTCTCTAATTAATAAGGATTAAAACAAGAACAACAATATTAATATTTTCTTGCTTGAAAGCATATGATTCATATAAAAAAGCAATTATCATTTGTCTTTGTCTTCATCTAGCTAGAATTTTCGATAAAAAAAAACTCCCATCTTTTAAATTTGAAAAAGTCGAAAAGAAAATGTTAAAGCAAATATTTAATGCAAACGAAGGCGAAAAAGACAAATACTCTATTTGGTGAAATAAAAGCGCTTGTCAATTTTGATGGATTATCGTGGCCTCTGTGAATAAAATAAAATGCGTCCTATTTTTAGTTTAGTTTACAAAAAATAAGTTCATCACATACAATATAAATGTAAATTCATTTATTTAATATTAATTTAAATTGTCTGGAAACGGATCTATATATTATGTACATTAAACATTCTCTTCAGCTTATTAGTTCTAATTTTAGTTCTAACTTGAGTCTGTATTTTGAATTTATACCTTGCAACCTTCGCTCGACATTAGTGTGAATTACTTTTAATTATGCCTGTCGAATGCCACAAATTAATTAATAATCAAACTTTAATTCTCGTAGCAACGTAAATTTAGAATAAACTAATACTAAAACAACTAATATTTGATTTCAATATGGGTAAGAAAAAATAAAATAATTTCAATGTGTTCAATTACCAATTAGTAATTTAAAAAAGTTAAAAAAGAAAAATAAAAAATGGTTTAATGTCCTTTGAATTCTTCATAATATTCGTGGTGATAGATATCATTTTACAATTACAACAGGTGAATATCTCGTTCTTGATCCTGGTTCAAGCAGTATATTTAAATTTATAAATACATCTTTCCGGAAGTTTGTTTTATATTCCGCCTAGTTTGATCTGCAGTTCTCATGGGAGGTTAGTTTGGTTGACATGATGATTTTGCGGTGGTCGCGTTATCAGATTTAGAAAGTCATTGCGTGCAAATAAATCGGCGACTTCAATTGCTAACGAAACCATTTAGAACACTTTAGACGTATGGCGGTTTTGATAACCTTGATTTCTTTTATCATTTTCCAAATATCTATTGAAACCACTTTCACTGTTTGGATAAAAAAATAATTTCATAAATTAATGGTTGAAATAGAAAAGAAAAAGTATTTTTTATTCACAATCGCTACTATTACGATTACAATCGTTTTAGAGGAAAGTTGATCATTATTTACCTAGGCCAGTAATGACTTTGGCAACAACATGCATTTGCATTTTGCTGTTTTCTTCAAATCCGGGAAATGGCAACTTCTATTTTTCTATCAGAATTTGACAGTTTTCTTTCAAACTATACTTCGGTGTTTCGTCCTCTAGATCACTTTAATTATGTAGTACTGCTAGGTGCGGCAATAGTTTTAAAAAATAAATTTCTAGCCTACCGGTCTTCCCGCACAAAGGAGAATTATTTATGTTTTTTGTGTGCTAGGCGTTACACGTAAGTTACATTTTTATTCATTTCTAATATACATTTGTTAAAAGTCATGGGAAAATCAAGCAAACGAACTCGTTCTCTTTATTCTGATACCAACTAGGACTCGGAAAAAGAGAACGAGGAGTCTTCGAAAGCTTTATTGAAGTGATTAAAACGCATAGAAGAATATATGCAGATTGACCGTCATCGTGGCGACCATTACGCTATTGATAGTAAGCAGCGAGTTAATAGGTTAATACCCAAATAGTATTGGTGGGAGTGACAATAATAGTGATCGTAGTCCGCAAGACACGACACCGCGAAGAAGCCAGGAGAATAACAACGCTGATCAGGTAGTCGATTCACCACAAGGAAAACAACAAGTTCACGGTGATGGGGAAGCTCTGCTGATAGACAACCATTTGAAGGAGGAATACTTAGAAATGTTGGGAGAAAATCCTTTGTACCTGTAGCGATTGTACCTGTAATTCACGACGCAGTGACATCTTGACACTATCTCTCAAAATAGATGGTTACCAGGGTAATAGGCAGAACCGAAGCCAAATGCACCGAGCCTTCCAAAACAGTACAACTACCAGCATCTTAAGGGTTTATAATTTAGCCGAAGCTGGTGCTTGGAGCGATATGGAGGTCAAAATTCGTAAAGTGCGCAACAAGCACAAGCAAAATCCGACAATATGGCTGGAAATTGCTCAAATCAACTACAAAATTAAAAACTTTAAAGAAGCCCGAAATATGAAAGAAATTAAATCGATAGAGGACAAAAAAATGCAAATGAGTCTGATTCTTCGCTTTGCCACAATAGAATTCAAAATAGGCGAAGAAGACCAATGCGCTGCTATTTTCGAGGCGATTTTAAGCTCGGATCCAAGGAAAGTGAACGTGTGGTCAATGGATGTCGATCAATTTGTTAAAAAAGTAAGAATAGACGAGGCGAGAAAAATACTAGATCGTAGTGTTTGTCAAAGATTGCCGGTTAAAAGTATGAAAATGTTATTTTTATTATGTGGCATACGTCGTTTGTTCCATCTAAACTTCGTGATGGCCGGATGGTTCTTATTGATAAAGGTGGTGAAGTTGGCAATTTAAGTAACTGGCGACCTCTTACGATATACTCAGTCGTTTGCCGGATTATTGAAAAATTAATTAATTAAAAGCTACAAAATCAAGTATCAATCAACTGCAATTAACGTGGGTTGGTTAGTGGAGTACCCGGTTGTCATGTTATTACAAGATTAATCAATGCTTGTTTAAGAGATGCAAAAAGTCAAAAAAAAAGATTGTGTGGTATCGTTTTTAGACATTTCTAAGGCGTTTGATCGAATTGGGCATGAGCACATTATAAAAACGCTAAAAGCTGTTGGTGTATCAAATAACATAAATAGACTTGTTATGAATTAGACAAACAACTCTGTGCAAGTGACTATGAGTAAAAACCAAAGGGAGCCGATTAGAATGATGAAAGGAGTACCGCAAGGAGGACCACTTTCACCAACTATATTCAACATCGCCATAAATTTTATTTACGATGAAATAGGTGACACAACGTTTGCGAAATCATATTGTTATAGTTTGTAGAACGCTTACACTTTAGTAGTGTCCGGAATTGCTGATGATCAAGCAATCACATCCAACTCAGTAACTTAAGCGTTACATGTTATCCATCTAACACAGGACCTATTCAGCAAAATCGGTTTAGCAATTCACCCAATGAAGACTCAAGCGATTAATTTGGTCAAGGGAAAATTAAATAGCCAATATATTCAACTGATTGACGGAAGCCATATAAAATAAATTAAAATAATACATGTTATTAATCAGTATATTACTTCTCTCGTAGAGGAAGTATTGTATTCATGAAAAAAAGAATTTCTCCAAATTTCACTTTTTTCTACTTTATAGAATGCGTAGATTACAAAAATCATATTCACTAATTTCCGTCTGTCGGTCTGTTCGTTTCTTTAAACCGCTATATTTCGGAATCTACTGACCCGATTAAAGCAAAATTTGCGTCCTTTTTTTCTACCTGCCCATTGATTAGGTCAAAGCAAAAAAAGTTAGGAAATTTTCAAGGACCTGCCCATTATGGGCCAAAATCATGCCAAAAACAGCAAAATCGGTGCATCCACTTAATCTTCTAAAGTTGCATACCGATTTTGACCAAACATTGAACATATGTTTTGTGTATACCCCAAGTGGTGAATGCTTTCAAAAATCGAGTTTTTTCAAGGGTTGACTTTTTATTAAGGGTTGAAGGGTCAAAAAGTTGTAAAAATGAATAAGTTGTAACGTGAATACCTACCAGGAGGAATATTTGATTTGGACCAAATTTGGTATACATATTAGGGATACATTGAAGAAAATGCTGGTAAAAATTTCATCCCCTAAAAATAAGCCCCCACGACTCATTTGCCATTTAAGTTAATTGTTCAAAAATTGACGGTGTTGTGATTCTTATATGGCAGCATTACCCACACTTTTCCATCAGTTATTTTAGTAATATTTACATAAAGAGTGAGTAAAAATAATTTTCGACCCTTACCACACACCCTCGCCCCTTCAATATAGAAGTTTAAGTCATATGGTTCGGATTTTCTTCATATTCGATTTCTACTATACATTTTAAACATATTTACGACTAATATAATTTAAAATAGTATGCAACCCTTATTTTGCAATTTCAACCCTTAACATACCATATACAGTCAAAATGATCGGATTTCTTTCAAATTTGGATCCTAGTAGTAATTTAACTTACCTAACTTATCATTATTTAGTTAATTAAATTAAAATTAGGGTAGGACCTACATATTACAATTGTAACCCCCAATGCACCCCTTACAGTTTGATTTGTCAGATTTCTTTTAAATTTGTTTTTTAATAATAAATTGAAATATAATTTAAAGTAGTTTAATAATCAAAAATGTCCTAGAATCCTCAATTCATGTTTTTAACTCTTAACACACCTCTTACACTGATAGTGCTAGGATTTACTTCAAACACTAATTTATATTTTTAATTTTAAATCTAGCTTCAAATAGTTTCATTAAATTAGAGTACCTACAACAAATTTTTCACTTTTTAATCTTTTCATACACACCTTTCAACTTTATCGCTTAAATTTGTTTAAAATTTGGTTCCTAGTTAATATTTAAAAACATTTTTAAATAACCCGATAAATTTTTTTTAGTATAAGATGCCTCAAAATTCTAAAAAATTGAATAACAAATTTTAATATAGCAACGAGAGAAGTACTGTGGAATCTCATTTCCAGCGATTTTTATATATATATTTACATAATGAGTGATTAAAAATAATTTACGATCCTAACTACACACCCCCACCCTCCAAATATACAGTTTGAGTCATATGAATCGGATTTTCTTCATATTATATTTCTACTATACATTTTAAGCAAATTTACGAACAATCTAATTAAAAATAATATGCAACCCTTATTTTACTTCAACCCTTAATATACCCTTTACAGTCAAAATGCTCGGATTTCTTTCAAATTTGCATTCCAGAAGTAATTTTAACTTATCATTATTTAGTTAATTTAATTGAAATTAGGGTACCTACACATTACAATTGTAACCCTTAATGCACCCCTTACAGTTTGATTTGTCAGATTTTTTTCAAATTTGTTTTCTAATAATAAATTGAAATGAAATATAATTTTAACTAGTTCATTCAAAAATAGGCTAGAATCCTCAATTCATGTTTTTATCTCTTAATACACCCCTTACACTGATAGTCCTAGGATTTACTTCAAACGTTGATTTTATATTAGTAATTTTAAATCTAGTTTCAAATAGTTTCATTAAAATTGAGTACCTACAACACATTTTTCACTTTTTAATCCCTTCATACACACGTTTCAACTTTATCGCTTAAATTTGTTTCAAATTTGGTTCCTAATTAAAATTTAAAAAGCATTTTTAAATAACCCGATAAATTTTTTTCAATAAAAGATGCCTCAAAATTCTAAAAATTTTAATAACAAATTTTAACATAGCAACGAGAGAAGTACTGTGGAATCTCATTTCCAGCGAATTTTTCCAATGCTAAGCTTTGACGTCTTTTAACGGGTGGTAACTAAAGCAATATACAGGATGTCCAAGCGAGTGGGTAAAGTGGACTATTGGCTAGTAGACATAAAAATATAACAAACTAGTATATATAAAAGTTGTAGTCCATAGCCGATTGTTCTTTGACAATAAAGATTTAATATATATAAAAGTTGTAGACAATTTTGAGTAGTACAATCCGAAAATAGTTTTAACACTACAGGGTGGCTCATTAAACAGGGAAAACTCACAGTTGGTTTTTTTTTAATGGAACATCAGGCATATAATTACATTTTTTAATGTGGATTTTAATACCAATTAATTCAAGATAACGTTTTATTGGTCGAGTTTTGTTTGTTTTTGAAATATTTGTATTTTACTTTTCCAAAGTAACTACTTTGAAAAATTTAGTGCGGGAAAACTACACAAGATAATGACGCGAAATAAATTGAATATTGCATCAAAAGGAACATTCGTTTTTGGACAAATAGTTTTCTAATTTTGACGTATAATTTATTGATGAAATAAAAGCGTTTGCTAAAAGTGAAATAACTTTGAAATTTCAAATGGGACACCCAGCACTGTACTAGCTTATTTAATAGATATTTAAATTGTCTTTTTAAAAATATTTACTTTTATTAAGACAAAAATTATAATAAAAATGTAATGGAATTTTAAATTCGCTCATTTAAACAGTGAGGAAAACAGTAGTGAGGAAAACAAAACAATGAGAAAGTTTATACCAAATGATAAAACCGAAAAATTATAAATGTTCAAAGTTACGTCCATTTTGTTCAACACAATGATTTAAACGAGTAACAATAGATTGTTGTACTCTTCCAAGAATATCTTTAGTAATATTTGCAAATGCATCTCTAATTATTTGTTTCATATTATCGCGTGTTGTTGGAGCCTCACGATAAACAGTTTCTTTTACGTAGACCCACAAAAAAATCACATGGGGTCAAATCGGGAGATTAAGCTGGCCAAGCAATTAGGCCCCAACGTCCAATACACTTTTCATTAAATGTGACGTTTAGAAAGTTTTGCACGATAATAGCATAATGTGGTGCTGTACCGTCCTACTGTAACCACATATCTCTTCGACATTGTAAATCAACATCTTCCAAAAAAATTGGCAAATCATTTTGCTGAAACTCTAAATACCTAGCACCAGTTAATGTGTTTTTAAAAAAAATGGATCAATTATCCGACTATTAAATACACCTCATACATTGGTATTGGTGATCTATGGTTCTGAGCCAATGTGGATTATCAGTTGAATAATAATGCATATTATGTCTGTTAACATCACCGTTATTTTTAAAAGTTGCCTCGTCAGAAGAGAGTATTTTTCTTAAAAATATTGGATTATTTTGAATAATCTGTAATAATGAATAGCAAAAAAATAACTCTGTTTTTATGATCTTGTTCGGTTAGCTGCTGATGTCGACTTATGTATGATATTTGAATTTCAAAATTATTTGGTTAATTGAACTTTTTGAAGGTTCCATAGCCCTTGCCATTTCTCTTGTACTGATGTTTGGGTTTTCTTCAATTGCAAGATGAACGTTTAAACATGTCTCTTCATTTAATACTGGTCTTTCATTCACAACACGTTTTTCAAAATTCATCACACCATTTTTATTTCTCTCGTAGAGGAAGTATTGTAATCATGAAAATTTTACTTTTTGAGATTTTTAGTGTTCTGGATAGCTCAGACAACGTAGATTACAAAAACTATAGTCACTAATTTCCGTCGGTATGTCTGTCTGTTGGTTTTGATTTAACCACTATATCTCAAAAACTACGCAGCCGAACAAAACCAAATTTGCAAGACATGCGCACTAGAGGTTTAAAATTAGCTAAAAAGTGACAAAAAAAGTAAGTATAGGTAATCTTTTAAACCGCCATACCGATTACGACCAAACTTTGCACAGTGATTACGTACACCCTGAAGTTGTGAACGCTGTAAAAAAAGTTGGATTTTTTGCAGGGGTGGTGTTCTATTAAGCGTTGAATGGAGAAAAATTAGGAAAAATTGTTATTTTGTATCGCATATATCTTTAACAATATTCAAGATGCATCATTCAAACGTTGCACTTTTATTAAAAATAAATTGAAAATTATGGTGGTGAAAATTTCATTCCTTAAAATTCAACCCTTATGGCTTGTTTACCCTTTTAATTTACGTCAAAAATATGAGTTTATATTAACCGGTATTTGAAAGCTTATTCAACCATTTTCTGTTAGTAATTTTAGAATTATTATAAAATAGTCCTAAAAATGTTAAATGTGAAAATTGACAGCTGTTACCCAAATTTTGACAAACATCAAATGTTAGACCAAAAAGTGGCAAATATTAATAGCATTAATGGAGAATATGTGAATACTTTTGCGCAGTAAAAGTTGTGAGCATATCTGTCTATATGTATCTTGATGTTACTTAATAATGGTATACATAATCAGAAACTTAGATACATACATAGAGATACATAAATAGAAAATTGCAGTTATGATACATACTGTTAAAGTTACTTTTAATCAAACATCATAAATATATTTATCTCATCAAGTGCTACATTAGTTAAGTTTGGCCAATTGTTAATCGTGAAACACGGGCTAAGTCTGTAATGACTGAAAACTAGAATCTAACCTCAAACCAGAACATTGTAAACAATTTGATAAAAATATTGGGATACATTCACTGGGATGTGTTAAATGCGGAGCTAGATTTCATCCCAAATATGCAGCCCTTGCGAAAGTCGAAGAAGTCCTTGCTGACGATGAAGGTGTGATGTGTTGCAAGCCCAAACCTGATGACAGCATTTTGACCGCGACCGCGATGTCGTCTTTCTTTTTACTAGTCGCAGGAGGGGCAATTTTGCTGAATTCTGCGAACGTAAAGTCAATTCGGAGGTGGAAACGGAGGAGATTAAGAAAAAGATCGCGGAAGAGAAATGAACGTAGAAAAAACACGAACAGGAAGAAAAAGAAGAAAAAAAGACAGGGGAAGAGCAACTGCGGGAGAACGAAAAGATACAACAAGAACAAATAAGAAGAAAGGCAGCGGACGAAAACAGAGCCGAGGAAAAAAGAAAAGAGGCAGAGAAAAGAAGACCCGAAGAAGAACGAGAAAAGCCAGAATGAACCAATCAAGTGAAGAAGAGGAAAAGCTTAAGAGGTTACGTCAACCAAGTACAACAATGGCGGATACCAACCTGAGTGACACGTGCAACATGTCAAGAATGCCGTCCGTCCCAAAATTCGTCTCATCCACGATTTTCAACCCCTGCATGACCAACTCGCTGACATTAATAAGACAATATGATAGATGTGCGGCGGCTAATAAATAGGACGATAACCATAAGGACATAAAGGCGTACTATTACAAAATGATCACACTCGCGCATGAAGAAAATCCAAGGATGACCGATGAAACCTTCAGGGAATTCTTCGAAAACGGATTTCAACCGAAATGCTCAGAATTAGGTAATTTAGTTTTACTTTCTACAAATCACAAATGGTTGAGAATTTGATTAGTTATATTTAGTTTACTATAGTTTATAAGTTTTTGATCTTGTATTAATTTTATATGGCCCTATATAGTCTTAATTGATTTTTTTGGGGTCATTTTTAATAAATTAAAAAAAAAAAAAAAAAAAAAACAGCGTTCAACCGGACGTAGAAACTCCTCAGCAATAGCGAAATCACACAAAGTATGATAAAGAATCTGGTGTTTAAACTCAGCAACTTGAACGAGAGGGACCAAGAAGTCGACCTTACGAAGGCTGCAATGAGATTACGCTTGAACCCAACCCCTTCGGTGAACCAGGTATAAATACACCCTAGCTACAATAATTACCAAAGGCAATAATTATCAACGCAACGACCGTTCCGAAAATTTCAGATCCAACTTTAGCGGCACAGGAAACTATGCAAGTAACGCAAATCACAAACAACAAAAACAACTATATACAGTGGCGGCCAAAAAAAACGCAACACTTAATATTTCCCTTTGTAAATACAACTTTTTAGCATACTTGATATTAGTCACATATTTATTGTCAGTGTCAAAATAATTTTATAATAAATTATCACAAAAGACTCAAATCCTTCAAATAAATGCCTCAATTAAACACATTTCAAAAATCCAGAGCCATTGCTAAATTAGAAAACGGTTGGTTATTGCGAGAAGTTGCTGCAGGAAAAAAATATATTTTTTTTAAATATCAATTTTTTTTTTAATTTTTTTTTTCAATTTTAATAAAACGTCATTTTACAACACTAAAACTTTTAAAATTACGCCTACTATTCGTTTAAAGATGTTGCGTTTTTTTTGGCCGCCACTGTACTGCCAAAAAAACACTTTTATCTTAAATGACATTTTATTATATACGACCGTGTATAATGAACTGTCATTTACTCATTATGCATGAGTATGTATAATCACTATCATTTTACTTAAGAAAATACTTAGATAATGTAAGTATTATTCAATAAATGTGGATAAAATAGTATAAAGAACGTGTTTCAAAAGTCAAATTATTGCACTCGTTTTTTAAAACGCCTCCCCTTCGGGTCGCGTTTTAAACTTAAACTCGTAATTTTGACACTACTTTTGATGCTGTTAGCATAGCTTTATTTAAGACGTAAAATATATAAAAATATATTAATTTATTAAATACAAAACAAAATAATTTTGTGACACTAGCTGCTTTCTTTTTACATAAAATATCAGTTCCTTTTTCAAAAACCGTTAGCTTGTGATTCGGCATGTTTCTAAAATATTTAAATTTGACACAAGTAAATCTAATTATTATTAATAAATGACACTGATAGGAAAATCAAAAATATTCTTAATTTTTTAGTAATTATTTATTAACCAAATATTAGGGTGGGCGACTTATTATTATTTTAAAAAAAAAACAGCAGGAGGCTCTTAACGTACAGTAACTTTTTCTTTAACATTACAGTATCTTTAATTATTTAAATATAATTAGTTTAACAGAATTGTAATGCTTAACGTAACCATTCCTACATAATTCTTCATTTCATGCATACATGAATACTTCCATTTTCAACTAAAATATTAATGACGTTAATCTTAAAAGTATATATACAACTACAACATTAATATGTTTGGGCTTAAAGAAAAAGATTTGTTGCCTGCAGAATATGGATGAACACCGAGGTGGAAACAGCCTTACAGAATATTACAGCAATCAGCTATTTGACAATTATTGTTTACTCAGCAGATAACTAACTAAAATATAGTATATATCTATATAGTAATAGTTTATTTTAAGTGCAGTCCAACGTCGATATTCAAAATGTATTAATTGAGGATTTATTAATTTACAATCTATTCTCAATTTCACATAATTTTTTAAATTTTATATTTGTTTATTGCTTTATCGAAGTATACTTTGATGATTGTTACTACAATCACTTCAAAAAGTATCTGGAGCAAAAGCCATAAAACAGAAAAAATTTGACCCTTTTATGCATCTATGTATCTTCTTAGACCTTAGCAGTTGTATCGTCTTCCCGATACAAGAAACACCAGCCATAGAAATTTAAAATCCAATACATTTTGAAGCTAGATAATGATTAAAAATCTAAGACTTTTTAAGCCTACTATTTATGCCTTTTTAAGCCTTTTACACCTAGGTGCTTAAGCGAATGTTACGATATGAAATAAATATGAATTAAACAAAAAGACATACAATAATGAATCCAATTCTTAATTAAGATTGCAGATATTAAAAAACTCGCTGGAAATGAGATTCCACAGTACTTCTCTAGTTGTTATGATAAAATTTCTTATTAAAATTTTTAGATTTGTGAAGCATCTTTTGTGGAAGATGCATCAAAAAGCATCTTTTGATGCATCTTTTGTTTTTAGGAACAAAATTAAACGAGCATGTTGTATGAAGAGCTGAAGAACTAAAAAATATGTTGAAAATATTTGAAGCAATATTTAAAATTAGCAATATAAATCAATGTTTGAAGGGGTGTGTCAAGAGTTAAAAACATGAATTAAGGAGTCAAGCTTATTTTTGATTAAACTAGTTGAAATTATATTTAAATTTATTAATAGACACCAAAGTTGAAAGAATCAAACAAATCAAACTGTAAGGCGATGTATTAAGAGTTACAATTCTAAAATGGGGGTCCTACCCTAAATTCAAGTACTTAACTACTAACTAAATAATGATAAGTTAAATAAGTTAGAATTACTACTGGAATCAAAATTTCAAAAAAAAAATTATGCACTTTGACTATAAAAGGTACATTTCAGATTGAAATTGTAAAATAAAGGTCGCCCACCATTTTTAATTACATTATTCGTAAATATGTTTAAAATGTATAGTAAAATCAAATATAAAGAAAATCCGATCTATACGACTCAAACGGTATATTTTGATAGTGGGGTTGTGTGGTAAAAGTCAAAAATTATTTTGAATACCCTTTCCAAATATTACTAAAATAACTAAAGAAAAATTATGGGTATTGCTGCCACATAAGAATCACAACACCGTCAATTTGTTGACAATTAATTTAAAGAGCAAATGGGCCACTTTATCTTAATTTTAAGGGATGAAACTTTCACCAGAATTTTCTCCAATTTATCTCTAATAGGTATTCAAAATTTAGTTCAATTTGGTTCATGTACTCTTGACATGAAACATATGTTCAATGTTTGATCAAAATCTGTCTGCAACTTTAGATGATTAAGTCGATGCACCGATTTTACTATTTTTATCATGTTTTTGGCATATAATGCGCAGGTCTTTGAGAATTTTATAATTTTTTTCTCTTTGATATTCAAGGTCAGTTAGAAAAAAAGCAAATTATGTTTAATCGGGTCAGTAGATTTCGAAATATAGTGGTTTAAAGAAACGAACAGACAGACATAGGGAAATTAGTGAATATGAGTTTCGTAATCTACGCAGTCTATAAAGTAAAAAAAAAAGTAAAATTTGAAAAAAAAATACGATTACAATACTTCCTCTACGAGAGAAGTACTAATAGATGATTGGCTAGTGTTGCGTCGCAAATTGGTCGAATATATTGTAAACGCACAAGCTTGTAAATGTAAAGTTTTTTGATCGATATCGATTGGTTATGTATGGTAAACGAGAAAAAAATCGTCCCCTTCTCTTGTCAACTCGACACATCGACAAATTCATCGGGTGTTTTAGTAACATCCAAGTTGGGTGTTACTAAAACTGTTGGGTGTTATCAAAAGTTGGGTATTTACATATTTTGTTGAAATGTTGGCTGACCCAACATTTCAACAAAAGATGACACTATGTTACTATAGTGTCGTATCACTACTGCTTGGTCAACAAAAATTGGAGGAGTTTTTAGAGCGAGTTATCAATCTATACCTTTCTAGTCTATAGGCCTGTCCAAGGTCACGCAAATGAAGTTATGTCACTGGAGACATATCTGTAGGCGGTTTTCATCACGTAAGCGTCAACTTTTATGAAGGCACTTAAGTTAAAAGCGCAAAATGTGCTAAAAGCGCCCTCTATAATATACTTCTTTCAAATATATCGATAGTTGCATACAATGTTAACAATTTGAAACTGACGTTTTCAAATACCAAAAAAAGTTGACCTTGAAGCAATTTTCCTTCACAAATACGATCGCAGTGCACTCAAACAATGTAACCCTATATAAATTTAGAAAAATGTATGCAACTATCGATATTTCTTTTTAATACCATTTGTTTCCTAAATATGTAAGAAAAAATATTAGAGAAGTCTCTGAAACATTTTAGCTTTAGTATTTCTTCGTGATTTTACATATACCATATATTTTCTATATTTTTCCTGCACTGCCCTTGCTCACAGACTCACCTTAGATAGGCCTATATTTGTTTTAATTTTGAAATGACCCTAATTTTCACACTAGTAGTGTCAAAATGTGACAAGACCGTTTTCTACCCGTAGAAAATGCAGTAGAAGCTGCTTAGTTCGTACTTTTTACTAAGTTGTTCAAAATAAAAGTATAATTAGTTGCTCAAAGTGTAACTTTTAGGCACTATTGCGTAAAAGTGGCACTTGTGCAAAAACATGGCTGTTTTGATGCTGAAAATATACCCAAAAAGACGTCATTTTGACACGAAGTTATAAAAAAGTAATCAATTCGCACACGCTGAACTACATGATTGTAGTTCTACATTTGTTATCTAAATAAGATAAAAATGGGTGGAGGGGGTCCGGGACATTTTAGCTTGATTATCTGTTCGTGCATGCATATTCAATTGTTTTCTAACAGTGACCTTTTTTGTTGATGTAACTATGGTCCAGCCTATTACAAAAATTATATAATATAATATTTGACGAAAAACCACATAAAACTTCATATCAACTCAATGATATGAAAAACAATAAATTAAAATACCACGGAAACACGCGGGTATTAGCGTGCTTTTTGCTTTCAGGAAAGTAAAAAAACACGCAAAAAGCGTTTGTTTTGCTGTCCACAAAGACTATATCGCAAACCACGATTTTCCTCACTCGTTCCTGTTTCCACTCGTTCCTGTTTCCACAGGAACGAGTTAGTTCAGAAATGCCAACCTTCTGTTGTGGTTGTAGAAAAATAATATGTTTGACGAATATTCTCTAATTAGATACGCTTTAAAAAATTATTGATTATTTGTATGACTAAAATTTAATGCCATGCTTGAAAAAAAAGAAGTTAAATAATATATAGCACTACGAAAAGGATACTGAAATGCATTGAAGTAAATCGGTTATTTTCAGCGGAATCCACAACATCTTACAGGAAATAACCAATCTTATGGCACAGCGTCACCTACTTTACTTTCCGTAATGTCAATTAGAATTTCTGCGCTGTTTGATTATCACCTTTTACATCTTTCTTAATAGTTCACAGAAATGTTATGGATGTGCTGCTCTTGCTTAAGCAATCTTACTAGAATTATAAAGTTAATCGAAAATTTTCAAGAAATCATAATTATTAATTAATATTTTTTTAATACAACCTTGGTAATTAATAGTGTGAAAACGTTTACAACTTGCTGGAATCTCTGTTTGAACTCACGTAGCATTATATTTTCAAAATTAATTCATAAATCAAGAATTCTATGATATGTTCATTTGTTTATTTGTTAAATATTTGTTAAATAAATAAATAATAAATAGCACCAAAAGTCTTTTTTTTTCAAAATCGTTTAATTATGTTAACATTTTTCAACTGAAAAGAGTGAGCACATTTTATTAATCAAATTTTTAAAAATTAAAAATCTTTATTAATCTCAATAAATCTAATTGATTTGTAATTTTTAAGCTAAAAAAATGTTATTACAATTTTTGCACAAATTGCTGGAATTAAGCTTAAGAATTGCTAGATAAGATTAAGACAAATAAAATGATTTACAAAAAAAGTTACGACAACAAGAGTTAAGAATAGTGTCCAAAAACAAAGTTCCAACCTTTGCTTCCAGATTATCTTTTGTACGAAATTTAGTCCATATAACATTACTCTCTCTTTATCGAAATCCAACTGTTCTTTATTCATACAGCTACTTTGAAGGCTTATAATTTTTTTACAAGAACGAATTTCCACAAACTGGTTTGCAATGTGTCTCTGTGTAGTGAAGACATCATCTAAAACCAAACTTGAAGCTGATCTTACTAATAATTACAAAATAACGAAAAAATTATATGACCTGCGGTTCATTATTGTACTTTTTGCAAAGCATGCAAGAGAGTGTGTTTGTCGACAAATCGTAAAAAAAGGCCAAAATCGAAAAACAGGGACAATCATGATAAAATTGTCACGCGTGTCATGCTTTTTTGGTAACATGCTATATTGAGAACTGAGTTTTCTACTAGACTGAAATATTGGAGAAATATTTTGGATAAATGAGATCACGTATCTTATTGATTGTGTAACAAATCGTCACATAACCTCAAAATATAATAACGTCCAAACATAACAAATAAATCAGTAGGTATTTATAAAGTACGAGTATTAATCCATTTTGGAAAATTCACTGCGATCGTATTTGTAATCGAAAATTGCTTCAACGTCAACTTCTTTTGATATTTGAAAACGTCAGTTTCAAATAGTAAACAATATATGCAACCATCGATATATTTAAAAGAATTATAATACAGTGCACTTCTAACAGATTTTGCGTTTTTAGCTTGAGTGTCTTCATAAAATTTTACTTCTTCATATCATTCTTCATTTTATTTTACTGTGATGCAAATTTTCCTCTACTGTAATAATCTCATTCGCGTGAACTTGTACAGACATATAGAGAGAGCATTTCAAGAAGCTGTCACTGATCAGCGGATGCTATTCTATAGGCCGCATTACATGGGGCAATATGCAAGAATTTTCATGAAAATCTGCCTTGAAGCATGCGCACTTTAAAAATTTCACGAAATTTGTGCCATTGGCAAGAACTTGCAAGTTATAGATTTTGCGAGATAGTTCTTGCATTGAAAGTGTCTTGCAACGAAACTTTTGGGAAAAATGTAGTGACTTTTTATTTAATAACTTAACATAATAAGGTTTTTTCCCAAAAGTTTCGTTGCAAGAAACTTTCAATGCAAGAACTATCTCGCAAAATCTATAACTTGCAAGTTCTTGCCAATGGCACAAATTTCGTGAAATTTTTAAAGTGCGCATGCTTCAAGGCAGATTTTCATGAAAATTCTTGCATATTGCCCCATGTAATGCGGCCTTATCTCTCTGAACTGTCATGATCGCTGTAAGACAAAATAAGTGAATATCGTACTGTTTGCCTATACCATTTGTTATTATTATTTTCGATTAGCAATTAGTTATTTTCAATTGCAATTACGCCAATAGCGTATTGTGTTAGTCTGTGCGAAAGTCGAAAATATGAATGTAAAAATGTAAAAACGCTGAAAGCTCCTCTTTTTGTTCTATAGTCGCCATTTTAATTGCTGTGTAGGTCAGTTACTACAATACTCTATCAATTGTCCGATAAGAACAATGCAAATGCCAACTGACTTAGGGTAGGTATAATAGGCGGAGATATTTAATTCCTAAAAATAGTGTCCATATAACCTTAAAATAGTCAAAATTGATTGTCCTATTAGAAAATTCATTCGCCAATCGACTTGAGTAGGCGAGGAGAATCACTTCATAAAATAGTTAACCAAGTGGGAATTGACTAGTCTCCTACGCGATCGCATTTCCCGTTTGGGTATGAAATAGAAATACGTAATATCTGTATGAACTTGAAATTTTCAAAACTATTATTAATTGTTCGATTAGAAAAATTAACTTTCTTGAGCTGGGAGAGGTACAAAAAAATATCTATATAATTTTTAAATTTTTAAAATTGCTACTGGACATATTTGTTACTTTTGATTGTGTGAAAAAAAATCTGTTCCTTTCAGAACTAAACCGCAAAGTAACCTACAATTGCCGATTAAATCCGCAATCAAGGGGCATGTTTACGATGAAGAAATGAGAGCAAGTGAAACTTAAATTAGCTGGAAATCTATCACTTGTGTCACGTTTAGTTGACATTTGTCATTTTTAGTCAACATCTATCAAACGTATTTGTTTTATGAACTTTTTCAATTTTTTGTCACCAGCTTTTTTTGTTCACGATTTTTTGTCACTTTTAGATAACAAATGTTATTTTTTAGTAGACATATGTTAATTTTGGTTGACCTTTCTCAACTTACGTAACGAAAAAAAAATCAAAATTTAGTTTCAATCTGTGCAGTAGTTTTCGAGTAAGGTGTTAAAAACAAAACCAACAGACCGACGGAAATTAAAGACGCATTCTGAAGTGTCAAAATTGAAATTTTGGCACGTAAATTCATTTACTATTAAATTCCTTCCTCATACATCTTAAGCACCGAATGTTAACTATATTCCGTTTACAGTTGTTAAGTTGTTATTTTTTATTTAATAATTTATTATTTTGGTTATTATTATTTGAGTAATGTAGTATTGTTAATCATATTAATTATTGTAATTTAATAACGTTATTAATTTTTAATTTATTATTATGCATTATTAGATATTAGTTTCAATATTCGTTATAATATTAAGAGCGCCATGGATTTTCCTGAACCAACAGATGTCTCACGAGTCAGATTGTAGGGTTAATTTTGTGGACATAAGACACCGGTTTTACGTAAAATTTTACTCAAAACATATTACAATTTTAAAGATAAATGTTCAACTTAAGTATTACAACAAGGTATAAATTAACTAAATGATGTTGAAAATTCGCTGGAAATGAGATTCCACAGTACTTCTCTCGTTGCTATATTAAAATTTGTTATTCAAATTTTTAGAATTTTAAGGCTTCTATTACAAAAAAAAAAATTATCGGGTTATTTAAAAATGCTTTTTAAATTTTAACTAGCAACCAAATTTTAAACAAATTTAAGCGATAAAGTTGAAACGTGTGTATGAAAAGATTAAAAAGTGAAAAATTTGTTGTAGGTACTCTAATTTAATGAAACTATTTAAAGCTAGATTTAAAATTACCAATATAAATCAATGTATGAAGTAAATCCTAGCACTATCAGTGTAAGGGGTGTGTTAAGAGTTAAAAACATGAATTGAGGATTCTAGGACATTTTTGATTAAACTAGTTTAAATTATATTTCAATTTATTATTAGAAAACAAATTTAAAAGAAATCTGACAAATCAAACTATAAGGGGTGCATTAGGGGTTACAATTGTAATATGTAGCACCTACCCTAATTTTAATTTAATTAACTAAATAATGATAAGTTAAGTAAGTTAAATTACTACTAGGATCCAAATTTGAAAGAAATCCGAGCATTTTGACTGTACATGGTATGTTAAGGGTTGAAATTTCAAAATAAGGGTCGCATACTATTTTAAATTATATTATTCGTAAATATGTGTAAAATGTATAGTAGTAATCGAATATGAAGAAAATCCTAACCATATGACTCAAACTCTATATTGGAGGGGAGGGGGTGTGTGGTAAAGGTCTAAAATTATTTTTACTCACTTTTTATGTAAATATTACTAAAATATGGGGATGGGGACTTATTTACTATATTTACTATAAATATGGGGACTTATTTTTAGGGGATGAAACTTTTACCAGCATTTTCTTCAATGTATCCCTAATATGTATAGCAAATTTGGTCCAAATCAAATATTCCTCCTGGCAGGTATTCACGTTACTTATTCATTTTTACAACTTAACTTATTTATTTTTACAACTTTTTGACCCCTTAACCCTTAATAAAAATTCAACCCTATAATAAACTCCAGATTTGTTGAAAACATTCACTACTTGGGGTATACACAAAACATATGTTCAATATTTGGTTAAAATCGGTCAGCAACTTTAGAAGATTAAGTGGATCTACCGATTTTGCCATTTTTAGCATGTTTTTGGCCTATAACGCGCAGGTCGTTGAGAATTTTATAAACTTTTTTTCTTCGATAACATCTATGGGCAGGTACAAAAATCTGACGCAAATTTTGCTTTAATCGGGTCAGTAGATTCCGAAATATAGTGGTTTAACGAAATGCACAGACCGACCGACAGACCGACAGACGGAAATTAGTGAATATGATTTTTGTAATCTACGCATTCGATAATGTAGAAAAAAGTGAAATTTGGAGAATTTTTTTCATGAATACAATACTTCCTCTACGAGAGAAGTAATATAAGCCAATGAAATAAACCCTTTTTCAATAAATTTAAACAATTCTGAATAATTAAAATAATTGGTATTTGTTCATAACGCCTTTCTTATGGTTTTTTGTTTTTAATTATTGAACAACCAAAACAGCTGATGCACCAAAATATTGAGTTTTGTTTGCCTACTAAGCTATAAATGTCACTGCTATACGACACTTCTTAGGGTCACTGTATTTTAAGGAAATTCGAGAATAGTCCGCACAAATTTAAAAAAAAATTGCCTGCCACGCAATTTTAGGACAATTTTTGACTACGGGCGGCCGTAGTCACGAACGGCCAAACTATAAATCCGCCTTTGTCGGTGGATCCATCTCTTATCCATAAAATTTACTCTATTTCTCAATATCAATGTTGACAACATAAATGAAAATATTGTGCCTGAAGCCATCTTGTGACAAGTCATGTAATCTATTTAATAGTAATGTCAAATATGATTGGACCAGAATACCCTCACTACATCCACGGCGCTCTTAATCCACTCGATTGATACATTTATCGAGGGACCAATGCAATATTTTTTTAACGACATTAAAACGATTATTTAACGACAATAAAAAAATGGTTTGGATTGGATCGGTTATGCTTTTGTTGAGATAAGTGAGTTTGAAAAAGTCAACAGACTTATTATTTATATCCTTATTAAAATTTAATTAAAAATCGAGTTCAATTGAACATTTTGAATACATATGCTACTTTTTAGATTACTCCATGAATAAATTTGTAACACAACCGAAACAATAATGTCTACGTTACGCCACTGGTAAAGTTTTTACATGGCCTTCAATTGATTTGGTTCAGGCGCAGACAACTCACAGGTCACAACAAAATAGCACAACTATACATAAGATTGAAATGTTTGAAATCTTTATTAAGTAACCTATTGTAAAAATTAAGCTTTATTTAACTTCGCAACATAATATTTTAATAAAAAAAAAATTGGCAATTCAATTCGCAAGTGAATTCTCGCACACGACACTGCTGAAAAGCAATACGACTCAAAAGTAATTTTTGGCGATTTTTGGCATATTTTAATATAAACTAAATTTCAACTAATTTCCAGGAAAACATATTGCAATCGCAAAAAGACCAAATATACGTCGTTATTAAATGGGAGATACATATATCGTCCATTTAATCACTGAGTGAGTAAATTATGTACTATACTACTTATTTTAGTGGATATATATGTACACTTTTTTAAAATAAATTGGATAATAGCTATTTTTAGTACAAGTGAGCAAAGTGCGTCATTTAATCCCTAGTCTGAATGTTGGGCACCCGAGCCGTAGGCGAGGGCCCCAATCAGACGTGTGATTAAATGACTTTGCTCACGTGTGCTAAACCTGATTTTATCCACTTTTGTAGAAAATAAAACCATACATATTAACAAAATTCTTTAATTAATTAATATTGCAATGGAAATACAGTAATATATTACAATGAGTAGATAATAATTCTTAGCACAATGCTTATTAACATTAAAAAAAAGTTATTAGCTCATTTCTGCCAAAAAACTAAGTTTTATCTAATTAAACTAATACAATTTTTTATTGGTTTTGCACCATATAAGTTATATACCAAATTAAAAGTATTTTTATCTTCTTTTTAAATCTGCAACTGGTTTTCTTTTTTTTAATGTTTAAATATTTAATGTCATTGGGAATAGATTGGTAGATACTATGTCAAACGTCAAATGCATGAGTGATTAAAAGTAGTACTTTACTCACTCATTTTGGTGACCAAAAGTAGTCAATATTCAACGAAAGTGGATAAAAAAGTTTATGTTTTATAATAATTAATAAATAATTTTCTTTTAAGGTACAAATTTAATCAGCAAACTTAGCATAAATCAGTCCTTTTTAAGTTCAAAGCCTTATTATCATATTTATTTAAAATAAAAACTGTTCGATAGAGTATTTCCTAAAATATGTATGCAAGAAAAAAGTTTTTAAACCCTTCCAAATCAATTATTTAATAGTTAAATTAAATATGTTAATTAATAAAGCTATAAACTTTAAAAAGACCGTGTGTTTAATGCTATAACTTTTTATTCAATTTATTAAAATTTGTAACAGCCATACAATTACCCCTTGGTACTGCCATTGGTAGGAACGCCGCCACTGGGTACAATCTACGTGCCCAGCGCAGACGTCATTCTGTCGAGAGATTCACACTATCATTCACATTCACACTATCACCTCGTGGTATAGTGGTTCTTAGTCTGTTCTGACCTGTAAGCTCTCAACTGATTCCGCCTGCACCAATCAATTGAAGGCTATGTAAAAAATTTACCAGTAGCGTACAATATCTTCCAAGCAGCAGCGACACGCCAATACAAAAATAAAAGATTATATTCATACCACGGCACTGAGCGACAATAAGCCGACATACGTGTAAGTAACTTCTTTGTCATTCTCATTGATTGTATTTATAAAATCTGTGAAGTGAGGTCGCAGCGGTGGCAGACATACGTTCCTGTTAATGCTAGCATATACCACATTGCGCTGGCAATTTTTACTGCTATATACAGGGTAGTCCATTATGCGCGCCTCGGTCAATAGTCGCTAAACCGTTAGACTTACGAAAAAAGTTTCTTAATGAAACTTTTTATGTGTCATCTCTGCTACAACTCAAAATTATTTATAAGTACACAGGGTGTCCCAAAAAAGATTAACACAATTTTTTCTAATTTTTTTAAACGAAACACTATGCATTTTTTTACAGAAAATAAAACCTTTGCAGGTTCTGTACATAGTTCCAGATTTATAAAAGAATCGATTACAATGTTGCCAAGTTATGCATTTTTTAAGAAAATTTTGGTCAAAAACATACTGTTTTAAAAATGTTGTAATTCCCCCATTGTTTTTTTATTTTTTGTAAAAACTTCAAGTAATAGTATATTACAACCGAGGTGGGAATGATATTCATTACAGCCGTGGGCTGATATTTGACCGAGAGGCGAAGCCTCGAGGTCAGATATAAACGCGAGGCTGTAATGAAATTCCCACCTAGGTATGTATTAGTATATTACAACCGACTTGGGAATGATATTCATTAAAGCCGATGGCTAATATCTGACCGAGAGGCGAAGCCTCGAGGTCAGATATAAGGCGCGAGGCTCGAGGCACAATCGAACAATTTATTATCAAAAAAATAATTAAAAATGTATGAATAAAAACACATTTTCGACCGTGGTGGAAATGCACTTTTCGATCAGCAAATCTGGAGTGAAATTGCAGTTGTCAAAACTCCGGTTCAAAACAAAAATACAGTGTTGCGTGTTGTTTTTTACGATAGTTCATTAATTTGTTGTGCTGTTGGACTAGATTAATCTTTAAATGTAATTAAAAGTGTGGAAATAGCGAAATACATTAAATACTTGTGTAAATTCTACTGTTGCAAGTGTCAAACAATCATATTTATTATTTGACAGTATTACGAACCTAGGTATGTAATGTTCAACTTCCCGACCTCTAAATCGTTGGTAATCACAACATTACAATAACGATTGTGAATAAACTATTTTATTCACAATCGAACAATTTATTATCAAAAAAATGTAAAAATATATAAATAAAAACACATATTCGACCGTGGTGGAAATTCACTTTTCGATCAGCAAATCTGATTGATTGTCAAAACTCGAGTCCAAAACAAAAATACAGTGTTGTGTTGTTTTTTACGATAGTTTTCATTAATTTGTTGTGCTGTTGGACTATAGATTAATTTTTAAACGTAATTAAAAGTGTGGAAATAGCGAAATACATTAAAGACTTGTGTAAATTCTACTGTTGCAAGTGTCAAACAATCATATTTATTATTTGACAGTATTACGAACCTAGGTATGTAATGTTCAACTTCCCGACCTCTAAATCGTTGGTAATCACAACATTACAATAACGATTGTGAATAAAACTTATTCTTGGCTTGCTTTATCTAAAACAATTTTTATAATTTGATTTAATTATACAGGGTGTTTAAAAAAATCGTTCAAACATCTCGAACTTCAATTCAATTTTTTTTGATTTTTTTAAATACAACTTAGTCGAGAATGATCTAAATTTTCTTATTCTGTCATGCTTTTCGTACTTAACCGTCCCCAGTCCTGTCAAATCTATCCTTTAATCTTTCAAATAATGTTCTATCCGGTTTTCTTATTCTTTCAGGAAATCTTTCACAGTACACTCGAGATGCCAAAAGACAATTCTTTAAACATTCTCCAAGGATATAAATCATATCAATTAATTCTTCGTTTGTGTATTTCATTTTCAATACGAATATTTGACAATAGTAAATAAAAGTCTTGATAAAAATATGTATAAACAAAAGAATGTTGAGAAAAAGTAAGTTACTACCATATCACTGAAACAAGCGCTTTTACAGCAAGATTTAAAAATGAAAAGATATTTCTGTAATTTAGATCATTCTCGACTAAACTAATTATTAATAGTTTATTTATGTATTAATATGTTATACAAAATAAATATTATTAGTATGTTGATTATAAATTATTGTTTTCATTTCTTGAGCCTATTATTTTTCTCATTATATGTGCAAAATTATGAAAAAATTTTGATATTTCAAAATCTGTACGTGTTTGTTCGTTTTGTTTTTCTTAATACTAAGCTATAGTTTTTAGTCTAAAAACTGCATTAACATTATGTTCATATTTTTGTAAAATTAAATCAAACTAATTTTATTTTTTTAAATTTTGATTTTAATTAACAAAAACATTATTACATTAAATGTTCAAAAGTACCGCCATATAAGATAATTAAATAGGAAATCATAATTTATTACATCTCACTAAATCTTTGAATTTAATAAGCTTATTAAGATAATCAAAATGTAAATTAATATGCTTCCTAATGGGGTAAGGTATCGACCATATAACATGATAAGCTAAGAACATACCGAGTATACCGGTAATTCAATTATTAACTCTGCAATGTTAATTTAAAGAACTAAAATTTTGACAATTTATTTGAATTACTGTTTTCTATTTTAGTGAAACAAAGTTTATATCATCAAACCCTTTTATAATGTTTGCTCAGTCTACTACTCCGTATGTTTGGTAGGCAATTTTCAACCCTAATAAAATTGCTAATCAAGCGAAGCGCATTAATTATAGATTGGAAACAAAATTAGCATATAATTATATTGTAGTGATAAAGGAATGAATTTTGTAACATAGAATTATCACGTTGCAAATGAAATTGTTCTAATTTAAACTTAGCGCGAAGCAAAAATTTGATTTTTTATATACATAATAAACGAAAGTAATAAAAATAAAGGGGCCGCGTTTAATAAGATGAAGTTTTTATTATTTCTAACGATCACCAACTTATCTTCCTACCCTTTACAGTGGCGTAAATGAAAGTGCGTACTTCAAAGAATGTAGATTTTTGTTATTAATATCAATAAAATATCTTATGAATTAAAATAAAACAGGCTAAATATATTTTCCGTGACTGAAATTCAATTTTGAATTCGTAATTGAAATTGGTAATTTTTTTTCTTCAGTTATTTATTCAGGGGCTTCATAAAGTCAAGTAGTAAGGAAATTGCGACTTTTCACTTTGTTTTTCAATAATATGTTAAATAGGACAAATTCTTGAGTGATTTTGAATTTTATTGGCGGGTCTTAGTTCCAATTTAAGCGTTTTACCTTTATGAAACAAAAGTTATTTAATTCGAATTTTTCATAAATTCTTTTTATTATTTATTCAAATTTAGTTAGTTTATTAATAAGAACCAGAACTTTATGAATGTATAAATACACTTTTTTTAGATATTTAAGCAAATGTAAAAAGCATTTAAACAAATATCATAAATTTATATCTTATTAAATTTCTAAAAACTAAAAACATGTTGCTAATATAAAGTTTTGAATAAATAGATATATTGTTTTATTTGTGTAGATATACATAAATGTTTTAATTTACCTTAAATTACAATTAGTAAATACTACTAAGACCAGATATATGTATATTTATAAACTTACCTTTACTATGAAAATATTAGATGGTTGCTGAATTTACATGGTTTTACTTTTTTTCACCACAAAAATAAAACTGCGATGACACAGAAGTGCAAAATAAATTGAGAAATGTATAATTTGAAAATCAAAAGCACATACTGTATTGTGAAAATGATGTAAAAAGTTTTTGAGAGCGTTTATAACGAATGTCCAACAACAAGTGGAACTTCCAATCCAGTAGTGCTTCCAGATTAGAATTTAAAAGCCCAAATGGAAGCGCAAGCGCCTTGAATATCCAACTAACAATAAAATGCATTAATGCCTTTAATAAAAATAAAATAATTCAATTCGTGAAAGATTGTTTTTTCGGTTAATTAATATAATGTATAAAAATGGCATTAAATTTGATTTTTTACAATTTTATGTATCCCTAACTTCTTAAAATAATTCATAAATGCCATAATACTTTTTGAGTATGCATGTAGCAATTGGCAAACACACTTCGCGTTTCAATCAATTTGTATTGTATTTTGTGTGAATCTAACGAAATACCAGTGAACGAGGTACCTATATTGATTGTTCGTTTAATCTTGTATTCTATCTATACATAATTTGAGAAAAATATAAATAGTTACAAGACAATGTATACGTTGTGAGTATTTTAAGAATTAATTAGTGAGAAAATTAACTCAAATATGCCAATTTATGTGAAATTTCATATAAGTAAAGTATGCAATTCCATATTGATCGAATTTGTACACATATGTAAATATGCAAGAAAATATAGAACTTTAATTAATACAAGAAATGGCGGTAAATGTTGAAAAACATATTTTTGCAATTTTCCATCAAAATGACAACTTTTCAGTTGTTGTTTCCAATGTTGAAACGGCCTACTTTTTTTACTGGTCTTAAAAATCAATGAAAAAAAGTCTTTTTTCTAATACTATTTTAGAATAATAACATTCTTGAACTAATTTTAATTTGAGAATGTACTCATTCTGCAACAAGTGCGAGAATATTCATTCTTACACAAGTGATAGAATGACCACATGTGGCGCCATCTCATGGAAGTTGACGCAACATTAAACTATTGTATTTTGTTTAATGAATTATTCATTTAACTTATTAATTGTTGATATTAGTAATATTATAATTCAATCAACTAAATCATTCATATTTAGAACATTCTTTATGACATTTTATAACTAATTTTGTTTATTAATACATATTTTATAGCAGCGACATCTGTGAACTAATTGCCAAAAGCGACTAATTGCCTAAAAACGTAAAAACTGACGTATTTTAATTGACGATAGTATTAGAAAAAGTATAGTCTGAAACTCGTCGGAATGAATATTCAGCCCTCGTGAAACCGTCAAACTCGCCTTCGGCTCGTGTGACAAATTTCCACTCGGACTGAATATTCTCATTCCGCACTCGTTGCAGAATATACTATTTTTCACTCAAATTTCTACATTTTTTCACTGATTTTTATATTTTTTCATTGAATTTCACAAAAATCAAGTGAACAAACAAACGCCCTGTTCGTTTTTAGGTATCTAGCGAGGTATCTAGGGGTGATTGCAATTGTTTTTCCATTGCTCACTTTGACTACTAACAAATTAAGCATAAATCAAGCAACCTTAAATTTTCTGAATGAATCAAATTATCATTTAAAAAGTTAATAGCAAGAAAATTGCAAAAAGTAGTGTATACAACATGTGCAAAATTAGTTTTTTTTTCATTCGTCGTATTGTCCAACTCGGCTGGCGCCTCGTTGGACAAACTTACTTCTCATGAAAAAAAAACCTACATTTTGCTACTTGTTGTATAAACTACTATTTCGTCCATATCTTAAATTTTAAACTAAATTAAAAGTAGATATGCTCATAAATAAACTTGTTTACATTTTTCTACTTCCTTGACAAAATTTTACTCGATATATTATTGAATAAAATATTTTTATTATATTTCGAAACCTACCTAAGTTGTGCATCTATTTTACTATTCTATTCTACTATATGGTATATCGTATATAGGTACAGTATGTCCCAGATTGGGGTTACCAAGAGGAAAACTTTCTTATTTTTCGTTTTACGAGCAAAATATACTCTTTATACAAGTCTTTGTTTGTTCCAAAACGGCAGAATCAGTTTCTACCATTTCGAATTTTCTTTTTGTTCCAGAGATACGACGAAAAAAAAATAAAATCGATCTAGTTGAAAAATTTTCCCAATTACAAAGTCTCAATTACTTTTCGTTTTTAAGGCGACCGTTAACACGACTTATGAATAATATAGTATATTATTCAACTCGCATATAATGATGGCAATTATTCACGCACGTGAAGCTTACGATACTAGCCGAAGGCGAGTGCCGCAAATCACTTAAAGGAATAATTTCCATTATATGCGAGTACAATACTTTACTCACACTTCGTTAACCGTTAAAGGTCCTTAACCGACTGTCTCGAAGTTGTCTGCAACCAGCATTGCACATAAAGAAAAGAGCGCGAATGATTGGCGAGATCTTAAGAGAGAGTGAGAAAAATATATAATTTTATATAAGGCTATTTGTCAGTTAATATTGAACCAATTTCTATGAGCAATATATGTATGGATTCAGCAAAAAATGATTGTGGAGATAGAAAATATTCAGTTTTATTTTGATTTCTATTAAAAATGTTCAATTATATATTTTAATTGTCAATATTTATTCAACATTTTGTATCTCCACAATGTAAATCATTTTTGGCTGAATCCAGTTACATATTGTTCATAGAAATTTATTCAATATTAACTGAAACTCACTCTCCCTAAGCCCTTGCCAATCATTGGCGCTCGTTTAACTATGATGCAATGCTGGTTGCAGGCAACTTCGACATAGCCGGTGAAGCCCCCTTAAATGATCATTTTTATAAGAAATTAGAAACACAACAAGCTCTACCTGGTAGTGTACCAGGTGGACTGATTTGACAGTAAAATATTAAACGTCGATAGTACGATAGTATGATAGTACGATATGTTGATAAAAATACGTTGGTAATAAACGTCGATATGTTGCAGTCTGTAACACCAGTACAAACTCTTTGCAATACTTCCTACACCTTGCCGAAAGTGTTGAACCCCTCGTAAAGTTTTTTTTATATAGGTATAAAACACCTATATGTATAATGAAGTGTCATTTACTCATTATAGACGGGTGTGTACTATAACGACTATCATTTTATTTAAGGAAACACTTACTACTATCGGAGTAATAAGTTTTGACCCTCTTTTTTAAAGTATCATATTTTTAAAAGTATTTGCCACATTTTTATAATTTAAAAAAAAACTGAAATTGTGTTGTGTTGTGCATGTATGTAATTTTTTTAAAAATTTTCACATTCTTAATTTTCCAGCAATGTATGAATATATCTAAAAAAGCACGGATTTTTTGTACACCTAGGTTCAAATGTAGTGGAGGGTAAAATTTTATGGCTAGCGCTACGGCTTTAGTAAAAGTAAGCAATACTGAACCTAATGAAATTTGGTCTTGGGTTCATTCATAAAATTTGTAAAAATATATGGTCGCTTTATCTCAGTAAATAACATTTAGTTCTGTAGTAGTTATTGCAATGCTTATTGGTAAATTCGTATCTGTAATATTCTATTGTCTCTAAAAAATATTTTTTTACTATTATTAGTTATCATATTGTTTATTTGATCATTTTTTCTTTTCTAAACTTGATTTTTTTAAAGGGATAAACGGAATTTATTAAACATGTTATTAAATTACTAAATAAAAGCAAAGTTTATATGGTATTCCTTGAAAAATATTAATTTCTCAATAAATAACTTCATAAACAATATATCATTTAACTAAAAAAAGAGTTTTTGATTAGAAAATGCTAATTTGCTAATGATTTTTGTAACAAGATAACAATTATTAATAGTTATGTTTTGTAAACAGGGAAAATAAAATTTACCTTCTATATTATTATAATAAATATATTTGAAAGTAAAAACTATAAATAAACATTCAACAAGTTTCAAAAATAATCAAGTCATCAGAATAAACAGTCAATATTAAATGTATAAAAATAAATAAAAAATATCAGTCATAACATAAGTAAAAGTAAAATCTGTAGATGTTCTTAGTATTTAGTCCACCAGCCTCCTGCAGTAATTACCGCTTCTAACCGATTTGGCATCGAATTAATTAAATTACCAATTTCCAAGTTTCCCCAAATATTAGCCACATTTTGTCGCAAATTGTCAACATTTCGGTTATTGTTGTCATCAATATCCCAACGTCGCACCATTCTTGCCCACATGTTTTCGATGGGATTTAGATCAGGGCTTTTTGCTGGCCAGGGTATCACTTCAATGAAATTTTCATGATCATCCAGCCAATTTTTTACAACCCTGGATGTATGGATGGCACTATTGTCTTGGACAAATGGAATGGGTCCGTCATTAGCTACCGCTAATGGAAGTAAATACTCTTCTAAAATATTGACATAATTTGGTCCTCTCAATCGTCCAGGAATTTCCACGAGATCACCAGTTCCATGGGATGATATCCATCCCCAATATGCTAACGAAATGCGACCGCTTCGTCTAGTTCGTGTAACATAATTTGCATTATACCGTTCGTTTATTGGTCTGATCACATTTCTATGATCATTCATAGCGGAACAGAATACTTTTTCATCACTGAACACAACGTTAGTCCAATCGCGATACAAATTATGAACAGCAAATTCCATTCTTGCTTCAGCATGATGATGTTGGAAATCTATTACTTTAGCAGGTGTCCTATAGAATAATCCTCCATCTGATAATCTTCTTTTTATTGTCGAGACACTTACTTCTAAACCAAGCTCATCTCTAATGTGTCGTTTGCTTTGAAAAGGGGTTTCTTCCGCTGAAGCAAGTATCCTGGCATCTTCGGCAGGGGTTGTTTTCTTTGGCGCTCCACTTTTAGGTCTGATGTTGGTATTATTTTCTTCGCGAAATCGTTTTACCCAACGTCTCACAGTCGTTAAAGGGACATTTAACATGTGACTTATTTCTGGAATTGAGCTCCCGTTTTGCCAAAGAATGATAATTTGAGATCTTTTTTCCGAAGAAATATAGTGTCTTCTTGCTTCCATAATAATATTTTGCAAATAACACTCTCGATAACACTTTATACTTTATTGATAACTGCTGATTCTTTGCTTAATGTCACAAATATAATAATCAACTTGTGTAAATTTAAACCTTTTATAAGGCCCATTTGCTCAGAAATAAAGTTGTGTAATTGGTTTATTTTTGCACTACAACTCATATGCAAATGAATCTGTATTCTCATTGGATAACGACATAATCTGTTTCATTAGAAAAACTACTTATTGAACATCTTCGGTAAAAGATTTTAGAATGTTGCAAGTAGCCTAATAACCTATTAGATGTCGATCAATTTTAAATAGATTAGAGAAAAAGCTTAAACTATTCTAGGAATTTCAAAATTTCCCAATAAATTTTATATTAATTCTATACTATCAAACATATTATTCAGTTTGAAGTGGTTGAAGTGGTTAATACCACTTCAATTAGTAATTGAAGTGGTATTAACAATTGTTAATACCACTTCTTTCCTTTAATCAATATAATTCAAATCTAAATATTTTTAAAGGGTTTCGTTTAATAGGGCGTCACACTATAATACTCGCATTCGATTTTTATTCAATGATCGAATCAAACAGCAATAATGACGTGAAATTTGTTATTTGATTTATATTATGATGAAACCGTGTTACACTATCCTACTCGTTTGAGTCAAACTCTCAAGCTGACAACGGTTGACAGAATGATATGACAGAATCATGTTCTAAATTAACATACAAAATTTTTAACATTTTTTTTTTAATGAACATATCATTAACAATCATTGCCGCTAAAAATGTGAACTAACAAACCAAGTGATTGCTATTTTTTTGGTAATACCACTTCAAACTGAGAGTGGAATTCACAGTCATTACTTGAGAAAAACTTTTACTCAAACAAGATTTACAATTGTTGTCTTTATTCGAATACAACAAAATTTAATAAATATAACAATTGTAAGTTTTATTTAAGTGGAAGATTTTTTAAAGTAATGACTGTGAACTCCAGCCTTAATCATAGCTTTGATAATAGATAATAATTAGGAAATTTGTTGCAGAATTTATAAAATTCTTGAAAATTGTTAAATTTTTTTTAATCCCTTTAAAATTCATGCACTTTAAATTAATTATTGGTCTACTACTTACAACGTTTTATAATCTTTTACCAGAATATGGTTAAAAAGTAGTTATTCTAAGAAAACGATTATCTCATTATCATTGATAATATGTGAAAGATGTGAATACAAATTGTATAGTGACATATAGCGTTCCAAAATTAACTCAATATTGTTTATAATTATATTTTTTGACTAATTATGTTTATGAAATAAAAATTGCTCATTTTTATTGACATCTCTCATAATCAAACAAGATTTAATTTGAAAAAAATCAAATGAATTGATATGAATCTAGTAATCATCAAACAATTAAACAAGTAAGATATTAATTACATCTTAAAAACTTATTTAATTTCAGATTTTATATTAAATTTGCATTATGGATTTATGAATGAAATTTTCTACTATAATTGTATATTGTCATACTATAAAACTCTGAAGGGTTTAAAAACTACCTGCCAGCATGCCAAGTAGTTTTTAGGGTCAGCGTTGTTAAGGCCTAGTGGTTCAATTGCAATAAGGTTCAAAATAACAACGTTTTATGGCTTTTTCGGCCACTACATTTGAACCTAGGTGTACCTTTTTCGATATTATTAACTTTAAATGTAAGTTTTATAAAAATTATTACATCTGATGACTTTAGATTTTAAATACAAATAAAGTATATATTTCTGTACAATATACAAGAAAAATTGAGTCAATTTGATCAGTAGTTTTTTTTTAAATAAATAAATTATGACCCTATGTTTTCTCAGCTATTCATAGAGCTATCAACTTGAACTTTTCGAATAGTTTTGCAGATAAACTTATAGAACAATAATCAATAAAAAGAAATTCTAAAAATTCTAAATTATGGCCACAATACTAAATTACATTTACTAAAAAAGGAAAACTGCACTTGTTATTTGCGGGGAAGCGGAGCGGCCCTGTCCAAGGCGCAGCCTTTATCAAGACGAAGCGGCAAATATACTATTACTTTCAGTGCATTTTACTTTGATATTATTAATCAAAGCTTTTTTATTATTTTTGTTTTTTAAATATTAAAATTCACTATTTTAATCAGATTTAATCGAAATGAATAGTTGAAGCATGTTTTGCAAACACAAATAATATAAACAAGCCGCAAGCGCGCTATTGTGTACGGCGCTATAGGTTGCTATCTTTCTCACATTGCACCGTAAAATTAAATCTACAATCACTCGATTAATTAAACGAATTTTTGATTTATTTTTTTAGAAACGTTTTGATAATATAGTGTACTTCAATTACACATAAGAAATTTTGAAATCGGAAATCTAATAAGAATTATAACAATAATGCATTTAATAGTACTTCATTAAAAATATACACATAGCAGAAATTTTTTTTTTGAACAAATATAAATATAAAGATTTTGTTTTCATATGTTTGAAGTTTCGTGAATACAATGCTATTTTTAACAAAAATACAGTGAGTTGAAAAACTGCAATTTTTTACGGCTGTTAAATTAGGTACTTTTTTGCACATTTTAATTTTTAAAAATCAAACTATAAGAGTAAGATGTTTGATTTTTTTATACGACATTTATGAATAGTTTATGCAAATCATATAAAAATTTCATAAAATTTTGGCTCCTACGTTTAGAAATACAACTGTT
>OY744559.1:357103-515058 GCA_963556235.1 Cryptophagus acutangulus | reverse complement strand
GAAGAAACTTTAACGGGAAAACATACTACCCATCCAATGGCGATGGTTTTATATCAGAGAAGCACTACTTTAAAAGATGTTAGATGTGAAAGACAAACAAGAAAATCCCTTACTTATGTGAACCCATTTGAAGAAAATGTTAATTTTATTTTACGTAATAAGCATCCAGAACCACATATTGGCACATACCAAAAACATCACTTTGAGATTAATAAAAGCCCACAGGAATCGATGATTATAAATCTAATGTAGATATTAACTTATTGTGTGACGAAAAGAAAAATTACCTGGGACGAATATATTGATACATTGTTTACTAAAACTTTACCAATTACTCAAATAACATATTTGCCATTTATTGACGCCCCTCCAAGCGATATATCAACTATCTACAGAGCACTGGTTACATTGTCCAAACTAGCCACAGATCTCAAACAAAATCATATTTTAGTAACAGCTGATCTCGCAATATATAGTAAAGCTCTCCACATATTATGGCAAAATCCAGAGTTAAACCAATTAGTGACAATGAGACTAGGAAACATGCATCTAATTATGACACTTCTGGCTAGTATAGGAATATTGTTTGGTGATTCTGGTTAACTTGCCATAATTCGTTCATTCAAACTTGTGCTACAAGCACTGTATTTCTTATACTCAAAATCTGCGAGAAAATGGGCATTAGACAATGCAAAACCATGGATTTCTGAAGAATTTGAGGAAGCAGTTAGTAGTCAAACAAAAGATTTCGAAATTAATAAACTACTATTTGAAATTCAACATTGTGGCCTTCTAACTACTCTTGAGGAATTTAATCAATATGGGAAACTTACATTCCCCTCATTTACTTTTTGGATCACCTTTATGCAATCCGTTCACATTCTTTTGAATCTAATACGAGCTGATAAAGAAGGAGACTTTGACTTGCATTTAAACTCCGTGTTAGAAGCAGTTCCATTTTTTTTTGTATGTGATCGTCATAATTACGCCAAATATGCTCCAATTTACGTGGGACAAATACGTTTACTTAAAGAATCACAGCCTTTAATTATTTGTGCAATGGAGGATTTGTTGTACGAAAAACCGATAACCGAAGAACAAACGCTGTAGCAACCGATATGGCATTGGAGCAAAGCATAAACAAAGACGCGAAAGGAGCAGGAGGAACAATTGGATTAACCCTAAAGAAAGTAGCCTTATTACGTTGGCTTCTGACTAGCCACTTAACAGGTCAATTTTCAGAATCTGTAAGATTTTCGGCCAATTGCAATAAATCTCCAAAAAATTATTATTCAACTGCAACTTCTAACCAATATTATTTAAATGTTGAAAACGTTACAAACGTTCTATCTTATACGATCCATTTGACCTTTCAAATTACTTATACTTATACGATCCATTTGACCTTTCAGAAAAATCTTCAAATTTAATAAATATTGCAACAGGACAGGAAGCAACTTCTGAAGCTACTCTAAGTTTAACAACATTGTATGAAAAAGGAAAGAAAATGATGTACAATCATATACAACATTTTGAAGAACCAAATTCCTCTTTATGGGATCCAATTAAAAAATCTAATATAAAAACCTTTGTAGAAAAAATCGAACAAAGACAGATGCTAAGAAGTTTATTGCCATTGATAGTGAATTAATGTTTCGTAGACTTTTGGCTGTTTCGAAGTTAGGAGGTGTCGATTTACGTAATTTGGTTAAACATGAAATGACGGCTATTCTAGCAGCTCTTTTTAACGATGACGGCATCTTAAGAAAAACTAAAAAATCAGACTTACTTGCAATACTAGAATCATTTACTGCAACCAAATCAAACCTTCCTATGTGTGACTCATCAGCATATATTGTAGATAGAATGGCAAAATTGCAATCTATTAATGAAAAATGTTTCAAAACTTTTAATGATGTAGGTCAGCTTATTTTGAATAATATTTTATTTCTTTTAAAAGAACATAAAACTGTTGTATATATCTTTGATAGATATGATTTAGAGTATTCTACAAAACACATGGAAAGACAAAAACGTGGAAATTGTGAAGCGCCAGCATACATAATTTTACCAACTAGAGATGCGCCAAATTACAAGAGATTTCTTAGCAATTGTAAAAATAAGGCTTCTTTAGCAAACTTCGTAACCAATTACATCGTAGAACATAAGGAACAGATTCCCGAAGAAAGATATGTTATATTAGCTGGTGCATTAGATCAAACTAGAGCTTTACAAATAAATTGTACGCATGAAAAAGATTTGCCTAATCTCTACTGCAACCATGAGGAGGCAGACACACGAATACTATTGCATTTGTTAGATCTACAAGTATCGCACAGAAGAGTTATAGTTGCTTGCCAGGATACGGACGTTTTAGTGTTGCTTATATATTTTTGTTCCAAAATGAAAATTATTTTCAAAATTTACATGCATACTGGAAGAGCCGAGAAACAACGCTATATTCGAGTAAATGATATTTGCAAAACATTGGATGGCGATCTTTGTCAGTCCCTTCCAGCATTTCATGCACTGACAGATTGTGATTCAACTAGTTTATTGTTTGGAATTGGTAAAAAGACTGCGTTTTTTATCTTAAAAAACAACAGTAATGAATTATTAAAGCTCAAGAATTTTGCTAAAACCTCAGTTGATAATGCTGATAATGCTTATTGTTATATAAGGCAAAACTGTCAAATCTTGATGATTTGCGATACTTTTTGTTTCAAAATTCAAACAAGACTATCTCTAATTTCCCACCAACCGAAGATTCTTTTCAAAAACACGTTAAGAGATCATTACGTCAAAGCAAAGTATGGTGTAATTGTGACAAAAATGTTTACACTATAGATCCTGTTGGTATAGGATGGATTTTAGAAGATGGTTTACTCTTACCTAATACATCCGCTATGGAAATAGCACCTAAAGAGGTTCGGGAGCTTTCACACTTATACTGCAAGGACAAAGAGTATTGAAATAGTGAAAAATGTGAATGCTTTAAAGCAGGCCTTAAATGCATTGATATTGTTAGCAACCAACTTTACATGCGAGCCGGTATTGTTCGTGTGTGTTCGACTGCTTGTCTCTGCTTAGGAGGGGGAAGAACGCTGAACGCCATTGCGGAGGCATTCCATTATCGATTATTCTTTCGGAGAAAAACTAAAAAAAAGCCCGACTAAAAAGTAGAGCCTAGTTGTTGTGCCATTGCGAACATTATTAATCTTGTACTTAAGTATTTTGCTTAAATAAAGCCAGCCGTGGCGATTGAAATTATCCGATTTTGATTATTTATAACATCAGAAGTGAGATTGTACTCATCGCACCAAGTCCTCTGTGCAATAAAGTGAATAGACAAAGAAAAAACAAACAAAATGGAGGCGCTACTGACAGGGCTGTTGGATCACCTTAAGAAGAGTAATACCGACCAGGTTGATCTACCGCTGTACCGTCCAGATGTCGACGATGCAAAAACTTGGTTGGCACGAGTAGAGCAGATAAAAGACGAGTTTTCATGGTCAGATCTTCAGGCATTGGTAAGAGTGGGACGTTTTTTATCAGGGGATGCTAAAATGTGGTACGACAGCTGGTCACCGGATTTACGAAATTGGGTTAATTTTAAACGCGATTTCTTGGAGTTGTTTCCACCAAAGAAAATTTTAGGCCGTTTGCTCTACGAAGCTTCGATCTATACTAGCGATTCTTGTAACACATACGCCTCTTATGTCCACCAAAAGTTAACTTTATTGAAAAACTTACGCGCAAATTGGTCCACCGCTGACTTAATCGAATTAACTATTTATGGAATTAGGGAAAGTAAAATTCGAGACGCTGTTGTTGCATGTAATTTTGAAACAATTTCAGACTTGATTTCTTATTTGAGTTCGGTACCTAAATCGAAACCTGCTTTACACACAGTATCCGAGAGCTCCGATAATTCATTGTCATCGTTTCCACCTAAAAGACCGCGTATTGAACGCGACCATAATAACAGTCGCAATGATCACAATGACCCCAAATTAGCTAAATGTTTTAAATGTGGTCGTACCGGTCATTTACAACGCAACTGCAGAAATTACCAAAATTTTAACAAGCCATCAACTTCGACGTCCACTTTTACTGGAAAAAGTGAAAAACTACAGGATGATAATATTTCAAAGCCATCCGTAAGCACTTATCAAGACAAGTGTGGTTTCTGTTACAAATCCGGGCACAAAATGGAAAAATGCTATTTAAAAAGTTCAATTGATAAGAGGCGAAGTATTAACCTTATTTTCGACACCAAAGCAATTCCTGTAAAAGACCAAATTGATGATGAAATTTACATGGCAATAATTGATACGGGAGCAGACGTATCGCTCATGTCTGATAAATTCATGGACAGATTTTTTCCAAAATTAGTTTCGCATAAATTATCTTTGAAGGGAATTGCTGGTAGTATTTTATCGGAATTTCAATTTGAAGCCAGGGTCGAAGTAACCGGCCAAAACACCACATTAAAATTTGCATTAGTACCATCTTCTACTTTGGACCATGACGTCATTCTGGGGTGGTAATCTGTTCAAAGACACGCGCTTAGCGGCTGTTACGGACTGTCTTGGCACACGAGTAGTCAATAGACAACTACCCGGAATATTACGAGTAATAAGTAATGATCACGACAATAAAATTAACGTAGACAATGAACATCTCAAAAAGATTGAGGCACTTTTACAAAAATTTCCTAAGTTACTTGAATCTCGTGGTTGTGTTAATAATGCCTCAATGGAAATTAATTTAAGGGATGATTTTATTGTTAATCGTAGTCCGTATCGTCTATCAAATAGCGAACGCGAAGAAACTCGAAAGATTATTCAAGAATTAATGGCCGCTGGAATCGTAAGAGAAAGTTCGTCGCCGTATGCTAGCCCCATTTTGTTGGTTCAAAAGAAAAATGGTACTTATCGAATGTGCGTTAATTATCGCGAATTAAACGCACATACCATAAAAGATAGAGACCCTTTGCCCCGAATAGACGATCAGCTAGACAGATTAGGACGCGGAAAATTTTTCACCTCCTTGGACATGGCGTCGGGTTTTTACCAAATACCTATTCATGCCGATTCTGTACACAAGACAGCTTTTGTGACGCCTGATGGGCAATTCGAATTCACCCGAATGCCGTTTGGACTTGCAAACGCTCCGGCTGTGTTTCAACGTTCCATTAATAACGCATTAAAGGAATTGAAGTACACAATTGCAGTTGTTTATATGGACGATTTGCTAATTCCTTCGGAAACGGTCGAACAAGGGTTAATCTACTTAGAACAAGTCCTAGATTCGCTTACTTCTGCCGGATTCACTTTAAACCTTGCAAAATGTTCTTTTCTTCAACAAAAGATTGAGTATTTAGGACGAGAGATATCATCTGATGGAATAAGACCAGGTAAGCGTAAAATTGAAGCGCTCACACGCGTCGCGTCGCCTACAAACGTAAGACAGGTTCGACAATTTATGGGCCTAGCAAGCTACTTCCGCAAATTTGTCAAAGATTTTGCAAGCCGAACTGCTTGTATTACAATGTTGACCAAGAACAACGTGCCATTTGTCTGGACCCAAAAGCATGAGGAGGCTAAAGATTATGTTGCATCATGTCTTACGTCGCAACCACTTTTGGTAGTGTTTGATCCAAATCTAAAAACGGAATTGCACACAGATGCAAGCTCGATCGGATACGGCGGCATACTCTTTCAAAAATATGACGGGCAAAATAGAGTAGTAGGGTACTTTAGCAAACGTACCACAGATTCGGAAGCCAAATACCATTCGTACGAGCTTGAAACCCTCGCAATTGTTAATTCGCTTAAACATTTTCGTGTATATTTAATTGGAATTAGCTTTGTTATTGTAACCGATTGTAACTCTGTCAAAGCCACCGTCAATAAGCGAGATATTGTGCCACGAGTTGCAAGGTGGTGGTCATACATGCAGGACTTTAATTTTGAGATTGTTTATCGCAAGGGATCATCTCTCAGTCATGTGGACTATCTAAGTCGAAATCCTGTAACCGTTTTGAGAGCAACTGCAACAAAGTCATGGCTGCACATCGAACAAAAAGGCAGTGCAGAAGTTAACCAGATGCTAATTGATTTGCGAGAAGGCAGGCTAAATGCAAACCAGTACGTGGAAAAGCATGGTTTATTGTGCCACCGATGCACGTCAAATGATGGTAGCGAACTAATAAGATACTTTGTACCACGACATAGCCGGCTTGGACTTTTGCGATTGTTTCATGACGAGCAATGCCATGTAGGACTAGACAAAACTATTCAATCAATTCTGACACATTTTTGGTTTCCCCGACTGAGAAATTTTGCGAAAAATTACATTAAACACTGCTTGATCTATGCTGTTAAGAAAACACGCACTGGGCCTTTACAAGGACACGTCAAGCTACCCGATCATGTTCCTGTGCCGCTTCACACCTTACACGCCGATTGTTTGGGGCCATTACCCGCAAGTGTTGATGATTATAAGTATGTGTTGGTAATTGTCGACTCTTTCACGAAGTTCTGCTCGTTGACTCCATTGAAAAACGTAACAGCAATCGAAACTCAGAAAGCCCTTCAATTATTTATTTCTTGTTTTGGTACTCCTCGACTAATAATTATGGACTGTGGTACAAATTTTCATAATTTGGCTATCTGTAAATTTTTGGACGAATATAAAATTGAATACCACTATGTTACACCGGACGTTCACAGAGCAAACGGTCAGGTAGAACGGTACATGCGTACCATAATGAACCTCATCAGAATAGAAACGCGGACTAAGTCAGAATGGTCAAGCATCTTGTGGAAGATCCAATTAGTATTGAACACCACAGTACAAAAAACCACTAATACGACCCCACTACAAGTTTTGATTGGTGTCCAGACAACAACTCCTCTTATCCAAGCCGCCTTAAATGATCTATCTCACGATATCTCACCTATTCGAAGCCTGGAGTTAGATAGACGCAGGGTTGCCGAACGTTTAAGACCATGTGAAAATACTGAAATTCAACTCAACCGTAAACGTAGAGACACCAAAAATTATGCTGTTGGAAATTTTGTGCTACTTCATCGAGCTAGTGCTAGCTAAGCTTCATGCTAGCAAAAGTAATTTCGAGTTTCTTGGTCCTTATGAAATAATCAATATCACTGACGAAGGACGGTACGAATTGAGACGAGTTGAAGCCGGTAAAAACAAGATTGTTAAAGCAGCAAAAGAACAGCTTCGTTTGTGGCCTACGGATTGGTCTCTAGCTACCGAAGTAGACGATTTGTTGTCTATCCTCGAGAAGGATGTGGACAGTGTACCAGGTAAATTTGTTGTTTTGAGGACGAATTTTGCCTCAAAGATGGGGTCTGCATACTCCCATAAGTAAATTTGTTGTTTTGAGGACGAATTTTGCCTCAAAGATGGGGTCTGCATACTCCCATAAGTAAATTTGTTGTTTTGAGCACGAATTTTGCCTCAAACATGTGGTCTGCATACTCCCATAAGTAAATTTGTTGTTTTGAGGACGAATTTTGCCTCAAAGATGGGGTCTGCATACTCCCATAAGTAAATTTGTTGTTTTGAGGACGAATTCTGCCTCAAAGATGGGGTCTGCATACTCCCATAAGTAAAGTTATGTTTGAGGACGAATTTTGACTCAAATAATAAATTGACAAATTCGCTTCATGGCGAATAGGTTTAATTCGGTCGTTTAACTAATACTTTGTTAATGTTTTCATAGAGAATGATGATCTTACTACTATTGGACAGCGTGTCAAAGGAAGACGTACGAGAAAGAAATGTCCCGAGGACGTGACATGCTCAGGAGGGCCGTGTTAGCAACCAACTTTACATGCGAGCCGGTATTGTTCGTGTGTGTTCGACTGCTTGTCTCTGCTTAGGAGGGGGAAGAACGCTGAACGCCATTGCGGAGGCATTCCATTATCGATTATTCTTTCGGGGAAAAACTAAAAAAAAGCCCGACTAAAAAGTAGAGCCTAGTTGTTGTGCCATTGCGAACATTATTAATCTTGTACTTAAGTATTTTGCTTAAGGCTTGATAGTTACGGTTAATCCGCGGTAGAATTTTTTGGGGGGCAAGCGGAAGATAGAAGTCAGACGAAAAGAAGGCAGTCCGAATATTCCCCACTCTGAGCGTAGTAGCGAGAAATTGATATTAGTAGGGGAAAACTACAAACATGCAAACTGTTTAGCATGGGTTCAAATTAAAATTGTTCGCTGGCCCAAAAGTCAAAAAAAACGAATTAGTATCCGATAAAAAAGATCAATTTGTTTGGCGCGCTACTCTCGCATTTAAAACTACATATAACTTAAATTTTTTTATTTGTAATTTATTTAACATTTTTTTTTAATATTTATTAATTAACACAATACTTAAAATTTACTATAAATAATAAAATAAGTAAAATTTAATTACTAAATGGTACTTTATAAAATTATTTTTATTAATTTTGGTACAAATCATCGCCTTCTTCCTCTTCTATTACACACATTTACTGCAAATGTAGAATTTGTTTAAAATGTATAATGAAATGTAAATAAATACAATTAAATAAATTGTAAATAATTTTTTTTAATGTATAATGAAATGTAAATAAATATATGTATGAAAGTTTTTTGAAAAAAATGCAGTAATTTTTGTTATAAAGATTTTAGAAGTTTGCTCTGAAGTTTGTGATACTTTTATATATATTTTCAGAAAACTCGCTTCTTTTTACCGCAGCATGTATACGAGTATACGTCACATTAGCCTCCAAACAAAAAGTGTTTTTATCACTTTTCTCTTTTTAACTAAGAAAATAAAAAGAGATGTGAGATAAAAACGTATCTTATAGTGACTTTAGTGACTTTAGTATTCAGGCGGCTAGTGACTTTAGTATTCATGCTGCGATAGACAGAAGCGCGTTTTCTAAAAAATTAGCAAATTTTTAAAATCATCTTTTGAAACCTTTTGATTATAAATTCAAATAATCGGTAATTGAACCACTTGCTAAAATAATTTATCTATAATATTATCATATTGATGAAACTTACCTTCTCATACCACGAGCTTTTGCCATAGTTAACTTCGTTTTACTAAGTCTACCCATTGTATATTTGATTAAAGAATTAACCGATTAAGAAAACCGACCGAAACAATAAAATACACAATATGTAAAAAGTATCTTAGACACAAGTCAAATAATGCCAAACGCAAAATATCTATAAACATCCAAAAAAATTGTGTAAAAGAGTTCAAATACATAAACAGTCGTTTAGCTCTCTTTAATTCATGGGCCCAAATATGTAAGAGAGAGATGACAGAGACCGCATGAAGCTTCGAGATTTGTCTTTCCGTACTTGCATTATATATGTACTTGTGTCAAATAGCAATATCAATATAATACAAATACAAAGCATTATAAGAATAAAAATATTTAATTGTCAAAACAGCAACAAATATGTGCATGATTTCACAAATATCTGATTTTTTGAATTTGAATTTGACTCCGCCCAAATAGGACGGCGCATTTTCTTATAAATCGACGCGACACCTGGGTCGAAATGTGTGTAACTAAAAACAATACTTTCTTTAAACCCCTATTAATGATTAAATATTAAACCGATTTTGATAACTAAAATGTCAACGGATGCGCAAATACATCCTCTTCATAAGTATTATTGAAAAATTTCAATATATTTTTTTAATATTATGTAAAATCGTCATTCAAAAATTCTAATTAATGTAATTTATAGTACAATTTTTTTTTTATATATATTCAATAATGTTCGTTTTGGAAATCTAATTCTGAACATTTTAAGATATAAAACTTTAAAATACGTGTACAAATAACAATGAAATACGTAAAAATTTAAAATTAATGAGTCTCCACAATTAAATTAAATTCAAGACAATCAAATTAATTATGGGGGTACATAATATCATTTTACAATTGTAAATAACTTTACTTTAAGAAAATGCATAAACTTCTACGTCAATATTATTGATATAAAAGTTGTGATAGTTTAAAATTGAAGCAAATTATTACAAATTTGATGCAATGTTGGTTGCGGACCATCGAATGATAGACCCTTAAATAAAGCCAGCCGTGGCTATTGAAATTATCCGATTTTGATTATTTATAACAATACATATATTCAAATGTTCATTGTTCTGTAGTAATACAACTACAGAAAAATTGGACACATCTGATGACGAAGATTTTTAAAAATAAAACATTTTTTTGTACAGTTAATTGGTAATAGATTTTATTTAATACGAAATTTGATTTAATTTTCTGTATGATATTATATTTTTACATAAAATTTTGTTCTTTTTAGTTCATATTATTTACTTCATACTCCTTAGATTTTCATTTTTAATTAAATTTTGTAAATTAACTATAAGAGTACAGTCCGAGTGTTGTGTTTACATTTTTCTCTCATTAGTGGGTTGCACAGATTTGCTTAATTTTGTTGTTAAACTTAATATTACACTAGTTAAGTCAGTTTGTCTTATGTACATAAACAATAGAAGCTATTATTGCATGTAACGGCCAGTCAAAGCGTGCAAACTTAGAATGCGGCTGAGATTCGCATGTTCGACAAATATTTTACGCGGCGTTAAACATTTGTCAATAGCAATGTTTAGTAAAATACGTGACCCCATGTTTTTGTAATCAAAATAAAGCTGAGAAAATATGGAAGTTTTTTATGAAATAAAATATAATTTGGTAAGCGTGTAATAAACAGTTATATGCTGTCAAAGTTAATAGTTTTTATTTCAAGACATTTTCGACTGATGTTTGTGCCTTTCTACCTGCTTTATTTTAGAAGAAATCAAAATAATTGTTACATACGCTGTTTGTCTGATGTATAAAGATAATTCTGGTAAAAAAATTATATATCTCATAATCAAATTAATAGTTATATAAGTAAAGTAACCTAAAAAACGTGTTTTTTAATAAATCATGTTCAAAGGGCAAATACTACTTCTTACCCCGAATTTCAAAATAAAAAATATTTATTTTTGAATTTGTCAAGCAAGTATCTACATTTTGACACCTGTTTTATTGTGTCATACTATTTTCCGGGTTATTCCTTAAATAAGCGACTTTTAGCTGCTCGGCCGCTGCACTAATAGACTCATTGTTACCACTCGCTTGAACTTTGCTCGCTTCGCTCTTTTCGCTAGTGCTCGATTCGTCGCTGCTTTTCGCTTTTCGCTCCGTTTTCGCCTTCGCTTTCGACGTTAAATCTCGACGTAAACTCCACAAATTGCTTGCATTCCTTCCCTCCATTCGTTCCTATCCCTTGCACCCTTTGCAACGGGTATAGGTCAAGTTTCAACAATTAGGAACATCATTCCAATTGGTAACGGAAAAAAGGAGTAAGTGTGCTTTATTTGAATTTGTATTATTACCACATTGCCTTTTTTCGCTTTTCATTAGAACTACATGCACGGGTCTCACGTAATTTAACTTCGGTAAATTAACATTTGATCTTTCGAGCCAGATATTGTCGGTATTAGCGACCTGTTGCATTAGTATTAACTCGTTTTTTCGTAAAATTATTACATTCAATTTTTTTTCATTAAATTCTTCGATATAAAATATTGCTAGCTGGGTTGTTTTTAGCAATTGTTCGCGCTGACCTTATAGTATTCGCCGCTGTCGATCACTTTTTTATAAAATCTTTGCGTCCCGCTTTCTTTTGTGCTTGCTTTCTCTGGTTTATCGCTGGGTCTATTCGCGGACTTTGGTCATATTTTTTTGCTTGCATTTCGGTTTATAGTGCTATCATTTTCAAAAAATTGGTTTTGCAATTTCAAAAATTTGCAAAATCAAAATAAAAAATTGTATTAGTTTAATGAAATAAAACCTATTTTTTTGGCAGAAATGAGCTAATAACTTTTTTTAATGTTAATTAGCATTGTGCTAAGAATTATTATCTACTCATTGTAATATATTACTGTATTTCCATTGCAATTTGTTATATTACTGAATTTCCATCGCAATATTAATTAATTAAAGAATTTTGTTAATATGTATGGTTTTATTTTCTACAAAAGTAGATAAAATCAGGTTTAGCACACGTGAGCAAAGTCATTTAATCACAAGTCTGATTGGGGCGCTCGCCTACGACTCGGGCGCCCAACATTCAGACTAGTGATTAAATGACGCACTTTGCTCACTTGTACTAAAAATAGCTATTGTCTAATTTAATTAAAGAAAGTGTACTTTTATCCACTAAAGTGCGTGAGTAAAATACATCATTTACTCACTCAGTGATGAAATGGACTATATCTATCTCTTTCATTTAATAACAACGGTAATATCTATTTGCAATTGCAATATATGTTTTTATTACAACTTGAACATTTTTATTACGCCCCTAAAAATAGTGGATCATCCTTTGTTTTCAATTTTAAAATTAGTATATTCTGTAACAAGTGTGGGAAACTAGCATTTTTGCACGTGTTGCACACTATACTTTTTCTATGACCACACTTTTTTTATTAAATTTAATATTTATAATAACTGCCTATTTATAAAAAGTCAATTGCTTGGAATAATAATTCAATTGTCAATTGTCAAAACAAAAGTCGTCTCGACGATTACACGACGTGTAGGTACGTGTACGTGTAAAAAAAAATAAAGATATACTTAGTGCGCCCTAGAGCAACCTATTGAAAATCGACATTATAGTTTATCGCATGCAGCAGTGAGGCATGTTCATTTTGCTAGCCACATTTTCCACTCAGCAAGTAAAGGATTCGGCATATTGAATCACTTTGAAAAGAATATGAAAACGTCACAATAACAACAAATTATAATTATATTGAAAATCGCACCATACTAATTTACGACCAATAGAAACGTTGCATTTGAGTATATTACCATGGCAACAACAAAATTTTTCGGAAATTTTATCCTACTACACCAAGCAGTAGAGAATTTCAGCGGAAATTATTATGTCAAAACAAATGTCAAAATAAATAATTTAATTAGAACTAAAAAATTAAATAAACTAACAAAATTAATGATTAAAATTAAAAACACAATTGTTTTATTTGGTACCGTATGTTTTTGGTACCGTATTTGTAATATTTGGTACCGTATCTTCCACAGCTTTATCAATTGCATTCAATGACTGTTTTCCGAAGCGCGACATTTTTGACTTTGACAGATTTAGTATTTTGTTTTCAACAATCGTTGCTCATAGATACGCAATTCTATTGCAACTTGATTAAAAAATATCAAAAACTTTTTGAATTCTGATCAATTTTTGTAAGTGTATTGGTGCGATTTTCTTACCGAATCTGCACTCGAGCATGAATTCATATCCTGGAAATTTTTTATCGTACATTCCAACAACGTAATCGGGCCCTCGTGTTCCACTCGGGCCGATTAATACGTTGTTGAAATGCACTCAAAAAAATTTCCGGATAGAATTCATGCTCTTGTGAGATTACAAGTGACAATTTTACTCATGTATATATTATGACATATGAGTCTATGTTTTTCTCGGTTTTTGTCGATGTATGAGCGAATAAAATGAAACAGAACTTTTTAGTGGATATTTAGTGAATATTGTAATGTGATACCTCGTTACCTTCATGACTACAAGCACATAAAACTTGAAAATTAAAGTAGTCTGACAATACTTGTCAAATTTTATTAATTAACATAAAATACAAAATGAGTCGATTTTTTATTGTTGTTCATTCGCAAAATTGTCGTATGCAATTGCACAAGAACTTGTTTTTTATCGGATATTTTTTTAGTTTATACGAAAACGAGGTTGCCTAAAAATTTGACGAATCAAGCTGTCATGATAAAAACGCGAGTCCACAGAACGAGCGTTTTTATCATGGCAGCTTGATGAGTCAAATTGCCAAAAGGAATGAATATTCTTGCACTTGTTGCAGAATGAGTACATTCTCAAATTAAAATTAGTTCAAGAATGTTATTTTTCTAAAATAGTATTAGAAAAACCTCGTTTGAGCAATAAAATCAAAAAATATCCGATATAAAAAACAAGTTCAAGTGCAATTTAACAAGATACATATCGAGCCACTGGTTAAAAGCCACGTTTGCAAAGGAAAATTCAACGGCGACGATAGTACGTCTGGCGTAATCAATACCATATTGTACCTTAATTATATTCTTTTCCACAGCCAAAAGTAGAATAAATAAGCTGTGCCTCTTAATAGATTTTATAATTCATAATAATAAATAAGTATTTATTTCAACTCATTCAACATTTAATTACATCCACATAACAATTTTATTCTTCTTCCACATCGACAGTTTGATGTCTGCTTGGTCTTGATGGCTTTCGTCGGCTTACTTTTGTTGGTCTTGGTTTTGGCGTTGGTGGATTTTCTAAAGCATCCAATTGCGCATCAGTCAATCTATCCTTGTACCAATCAACACTAAAATACAGAAAAAAATGTGTTTGTTTTAAAACAAAAAATACCAAACTCACCATTCAGGAATTCTTCTGGCCCAGTCGCATTTCTTTGTGGTGTCATCAAAGGCTTGTCCAAGTTTGCAACCGCTCCTACGTGGCGTATCGCCGTTGATGCAAACATAAAAAAATTGACAGTCATCTGGATCGGCATAACGAGGATGAGTGGCCTTTTCGCTTTCGTTCACTTTTGGGCATGTAAATTGAAAGACTTCTTGGGAAGAGCAACCCTTCTTCTTAGCCTCATCTGGCCAGGAACAAATTCCAGCTTTATCATTATACACCAAACCATCTGGGCAGGTAATCATGTTGTACTTGCCATCGACGCAATAATAGAATTTGTCGCAAATGTTGGCCTCTTCATGAGCAAAGTAGCCGTGTTTTCGAGGACAGTGTTCAGAAGGCTGGGGCTCCTCTAAAATAATTAAATAATACATAATTATGTATTTAATTGGAATGTTAAATCCTAATATGAAATATAAACTTACGACGTTCAGATCTAGAACTGCAGTCAATATTAAATGGTAAATCGCATTTTTCGTACTCAGAACTGAAATCGTTGAACACCATTCCATCAGGGCATAATTTTTCAGTAATAGCACCATCCCTACAATCGTAGTACTTATCACATTGTCCAGCATCAGCAAAAAAACCATTTGGTTCTGGACATTGATCAGACACATCATGGTCATCCACAACTTCTCTGGTTTGATCCGCATTTTTTCGACGATTTTGCTCATTAGCCTGTTTCCGTCTCGAATTTGCACTATTTGCTGCAACTGTACAAAAAAACGTTCAGTTTAGCACAAAAAAATCTTTTAAATTTGATATATATATTTTAGAAGTTTTCTGATGTCTGTAGATAATATAGATTACGTTATCCAGTTGTCTTCCGTTGGTTGCTTTCTTGAACAAGAATTATTTGTATCAACTCCTATTTGTATGAGCAGTAAACTTAGTTGTATGAATATTAACCTCATTAGTATGAGTGGTAATCTCATTTGCATGTGCAGGAAACCATTATGTATCGGCAGTAAACTAATTTTTAAGAGCAGTAAACCCTAAGGCTAAGGCTACATATACTACAACATACCGATTTGAATGAAAAATTACATTTATTTGCACACGAAAAATTAGGTTTTAGAAAAGAAAGAGTTGTTTTCTAGGTATGGTATAAATATGCACACATGAACCGTAAGGATAAGTTTTATGGACCACTTGCTATAACTGCTGTGGAATAATTTTTTGCAAGTTAAGGCTGAGGTTTCACCAAAAACATAACCAGACAAAAATCTATCCAGGAGGTGCTGCAAGGGTAGTAAGGCAACAAGGTGAGGTCCTTCGCTAAATGTTTCCTTCAAGTGGCGCGTAGTGAAATGAAAATAAAAAACTTGTCTACCAATAAGTGTGTAACTTTCATGTTTAACGTTGTTGTAAGGTTCATTGATTGTGCTTTTATTACAAATCAGGTAAGCTCAATACTTAATAAGTCTGTGAAAGCCGAGATATAGAATTTTGTGTTACAATAACAATTAATTTATTAATTAACATTTTATTCCAAAAAAAATTATTCTAATATATAGCAGCAAAGGCTCGAGAGCCGCAGCCGCAATTGCAAAGGCTCATGAGCCGCACCAGCAAATGCTCGGAAGCCGCAGCCGCCCGCGGAAATGCTCTTGAGCTGCAGCCTCAGCCGCCTATGCTGGAGCCGCAACATCCACCTGAGCAGACGCAACAGCAACAGTCTAACATTAGGCTTGACATCCGCAGCCGAAATTATATATAGCTTATAGGGCTTATTCAGCCGCAGCCATACTAGCTTGGTTGCTATTTAAAACCAATTGTAACCACATTCTTTGGTTGTAGATGGCTCTACCAAATGCATATACTACTTGGGGAAAGTTGGATTCAGAGTGGAATCATCTTGATTCAGCTGATTCCACGAAGAAAAATGACATTATTTTAACTAGACTGCAGCTTCTAGCTCAAGAAACTTTTGTTGATGTTTGGACCAATTGGAAGATGATTGATTTATTTAAAGAGGAAGTATTTGGAGAAGAGGTAGACTCAACAATTCTAAATATAGTCAGATTTGCATTACCAATAATAGAAATCGCAAAAACTTTCAATCCAGGCGCAACTCATTTGGCTGAAAAGCAGTTTCGAGACTATAAACTAGAAGTTTAGGAAAATCCCTGTTAGAAAGACTCACCTTCCCATCAATCGTAAGCCCATTGGGACGTCTTTACTCACGCCAGTTACAACAAGCCAGTCGAGGGTTGCTCGAGACCCAACCAGAAACAAAAGTGGTGGTTTCAAAGGCAGCTCTGGCAGATTGTGCATGGTGGATAAAAAATATTTACCAATTCAGGCCAATATTCCAAGAAAACCCGACAGTTTTTCTTACGGCAGACGCTTCAGAGACAGATTGGGGATTTCATCTCGACAACCAACTAAGTGCAGGCAAATGGACATCGGAGCAGATAAGTTGGCACATAAACCAAAAGGAGTTATACGCAGTATTCATTGCTCTCCAAAGTTTCAAAGAAACATTGGAAAAAAGTCAATAATGATACATTCAGACAACAAGACGGTGGTTGCTTACTTAAGCAAACAGGGAGGAATCCGTTCTCAAATCCTCTTAACTCTAGTAAAAGTGTTACTTCTTCTGGCCCACCACTATCAAATGAATCTTGTTCCGTTTTATCTACCGGGTCGGTACAACTGTCTTGCAAACAGGCTGTCGAGAGGGCAACTATTAACAGATTAGAACTAAAAAACCAAACTGACACAGACAATATTCAAGAAATGCGGGATTCCCAAGATCGATCTATCTGCAACAAGGTTGTCCAAAGTGACCGATTTACATGTCAATAGGTGCAACCGATCTAAAAGCATGCTTTAGAGATGCCGTCAGCAGGACATGGAAAGCAGAACTGGCATGGGGTTTTCCATCACCTCCTCTAATTCCAAAAGTCCTCCAGCATCTGAACTCAGCAAAAGGAATGTTTCTAGTAGTAGCTCCGAAATGGGAGAAAACGTTTTGGAAAGGGTATCACATATTTGCAGGAGTACCGATGCACCCCTCTAATTACAGAATTTGTAAAACCAGCTAATAGACATGACAACAGGACTCCCTGCTCAAAATGTGAAGGACTTTTGTTTAAAGGTTTGGAGAATACGGGGTGGAGCAAATTAGTATCTATGGTTTACCGTCTCAAAATATTAACCTATTGCATTCGGCTTGGCGTGACTCTACGTGGAAAACATACTCAGCGGTTTGGAAACAATGGACGGGATGGTGTGGTATAAATAAAATTTCACCTAATAATCCAACGGCGCAACAATTAGCTTTGTACCTAAGCTTTCTACTCGTAGTTCATACCAAGATACATATAAACAGATATGCTCACAACTGAACCAACTTTCGTCTACGATTGTCATTTGATTCAACTCACGACAAATGCCGACATAACTGCCGAAGGCGATACCGAAGTCAAGCATTTGTTTATGTATTTGACATATCGTTTGACGTTTCGTGAATATATATTTCCAATTGTGATTTTAATTAAGTGAAAATGCCTTTATGTGTAGTGAAGAATAAAAATAGCATTTATGAGGTGTCTAGACATACTTGCATGATACTATAGTATTATTAGCATCGGGAAGAAGAAGAATTCACGATCTGACTCTATTGTGTATTGAGGCTAGTGATTGCACCCTTGAAGATAATTTCATAATTTTTTGACCAAAATTCGGATCAAATACCGACAATATTCAAAGTAGGCAATCCGATTGAAAATTAGTTAGTTCGGATAAGCCAGAATGGAATCTAGTACAATGGATACCTTGTTTAATTGACTTGTCTGCAGACCGAATGAAATCATTCTGAAATCAGTCTGACGATGATTATGGACCAAAAGTGCAATTATTAGACATAGATGTAGATGAACTTAAAATGCGAAAAAGAAATTTTTTGGAAAAGTTGCAAAAAACACTTGAATAAATAGCCGGTATCGCAGGAGCAACAATCAACCAATCCAATTCTATATTATGGATGGATAAAAGCCGAAAGAATTGACGGCTTCTCCATTTGGAAGAGTTTGCAAAATTCGAAAAACTACAGATTCAAAAAAATTCACAAAATTATTATTAAACAGTTTTTTTGATTCTAAAGCTACTAAATATGGAAATTCCAATGAAACTATTGCTCTTAAAGAATTTCAAACATTTATTGGTTCAGAAATTAAAAAAATGTGGACTTTATATAGACCCAGAAAATAATTATTTAGGAGCAACATCTGATGGACTAATATCTACTGATGGTCTACTAGAAATAAAATGCCTTTATTCAGCACGATTGCTAACTTCTTCTGAAGCCATTTTTCAAAAAATTATTAAATTCGCTGAAATGATTGATGGAAATATGCATTTAGAACGAATTGACCATTATTATTACCAAGTTCAAGGTCAAATGTTAGCCCCACAAATTATTGTTTGTTTATATGCTGCAACAACTCTCCTGTGGGTCCTACCAAATCTCACTCTTATTGCAGAGGAGCAATGTGAAAGAAAGAAACAAAAATATTCCATAAAATGCTAGCTAATCGAATTTCACGAATTGTGAAATAATTACTGTAATAATTACTTTTCATAAATTTTTTGACAGTTTTGCAATGGCGATTAATCATACTTCTGAAGAGCAATGGTCCAAAACAGTAGATACATGCCGACGTAAAATTACAAAACCAACAGCCATCGCCTGCAAAAGTATAGTTAATCATCAATGCTAAGCTGTCAAAAAACTAAAAAAAGTTCAGTAGTTATTCCACAATTTGTGAAATGCATTTTATGGGAAATTTTTTATCTCTTTCTTTCACATTGCTATCCTTTGCAATAAGCGAGAGATTTGGTAGAACACGCAGGAAATATGAAGTGCATAAAGTATGCTATTACTCGTAAACAAGAGGTGTTGCTACGAGCTAAAACACATCTTCGATTATTGTCTATAATATAAATATTAAACAAAAAACTATATTTGAACCTTAAAAATGAATGTTCTGTCTAGGAGCGCAATACATTTTTATTTTATTTATGTGTAAAAATAATGAGACTTTGGAATTTTTATTTTGACCATATTTCAATTTTTTTGCATCATATACAAATTCTATTTATCACAAATCTTAGCAGAGACAGCCACTATTAAAATGCACAAAACATGTAAAGTCACATTACGTTTAATAATTGCAATTATCGTCGTTTTAGTTCAAAATTCAGTGATGTTTAGGAAATTAGTTGCCGTAGTATATACGCAAAACAAGATTCAAAAGTTGGGTTCAGCCACAGATAAAGTTTTACAGCCATGGTATATGGTGCCATGGTATACGACAATATGTTTCGCATTGACAACGCTCGACAAGAGAAGGCTTTTTTAGTTCCAACGCCCACCACGTGGATCGCAGTTCCAGTAGAATTACTGAGAATGGAATGTGTATCGTATGGTAGATGGCGTTGCAAAATAATAGAAAATTAATATGAAATTCATCGTCATATGGCCCAAAACACACCCAATCAACCATAATTCACATTTTAAGCACGCCCTTGTTATAGAATTTAATTATTATATGTTTTATTATGTTTTTTTTGCATTTAAAATTAAAAACAATTGCCAGACCACGACCTGACACAATTTCTAATTCCATCCGTTAAATTATAGAGCGATTAGCGTTTTGTTTCACAACTACATTTTTCTTTCTTTAAGGAAATGTTTTACCACGTTTTATTCCTAGATGTATGCAATTTACAAGGGAACGAAGGGAAGGGAACGGGCGGCTGAAGGGAACTGAATAGGTAGCGAAACAAATAAACTTAGAGCATGGCCCATCTGTATACTTATCTGTGGTTCAACTATTATATATGTTGCGCTGTTGATTACAGATGTTCGTATTACCGTACTGTGCATTCGTCATATTTTTAGAGCCAGTTTTCTTCGTCATATTGCCAGACAACAAAATTGTTATTATAAAATATCAATTCTACGTTCGACAATAAAAAATCTATAGTGTAATTATAAACGAAAATTTTGTGTTTCCACATAATAATTTACTTGCAACCATAGATACCACATCAAATGCATGCATTTTATATTTATTGGTTGTTAAACATGTTGTGGGATTTTCACATGTAATACCACAAGTGCACAAATTACTTCCATTTTTTTGAGCTCACGAATGCATTAGTGGGCGTGGATTTCTCAACGCAAACAAATGTAAATTGTAAATCTAGAAAAAATTGTTGAAAAAAGTTCCAAAACATTTTGGAACTTGGTTGAAATTTTGGAACTTAGTTCCAAAAATTTTAGTTAGTTTCTTTGTTTAATTTAAATTTCATTAATGTGACAGAAGTGACATAAATATTTCCACTTATTAATTTACTTGTCATCATAGGTACTTACCCCATCAAATGCTTTCATTTCATTGGTTATTAAAAATGTGCGATTTTCGACTGTAATTACACAAGAGGATTTTTTTTATCGGGTAAATTTATGTATACAACGAAAACTGGTTGTCAACTTAAATCGACTCAACTTAAATCGACTCATTTTTTGCACTTTGGTGTTTAAAGATGTTTAAACAATAACTGACAGTTACAGAGTAAATAACTTTTAGAAAAAAAAACAAAAATTTTATACGTAACCATAGAAATTTTAGGTAAATAAGAAAATTGATAAGTGAAAATAGGGGTTGTAACATATTTTATCAAAATAAAAGCCATCAAATGCATTGTGACTACGATTTTTACAGGTAGGAAAAAAATTGTCATATAAATATAATACAACATGTGGCTGCCTTCTTTTTAATTTCTCACAGTAAAATTTAGAACACGAATTGGATTGTCACCAAAATTTTCTTGGATAAATTGGTTTCATGAAAATATTTGAAAAAAACCATGATAAAAACAAAAACGTATTTAGAAATTTAGCGGCAAAAACCTTCTTTCAGCTCCAAGCACACAAATATCTATTTCTTAGTTTTGGCGTCGAAAATATTACTTTTCAAAATAGCTATTTTTTTGAAAAAATACGTAAAAGCCAATTTATAAATTTTGATCCAAACTTTTTCACTACTTTTATAATTATTTCGAATTCTCTCTGCGTTGTATATTTCAGCAGAGGTCTAGAATACGGTAACCTCATCAATTTTGCTATTTTTTTTAATCTTATTTTTTTTTGTTTCAGGATTTTGCCCCTCTGGGGCAAGGCGATTGATTTTCGCCTTTTGGAACGTACACATACAAACATTTAACTTTTTTCCCATTTAGTACTCCGTTGTGAGAAAATTCTCACAACGCTCTTGCTCTTCACCGGGATTTGAACCCGTGACCAACAGATTGCAAGTCGGTGTCTGCACCTCACGTCCACTGTGGTCGGCATGGTTAATCTTATTTATACATATTTAAGTAATTTCTAGCAAAAAAAATTCCGCGGAAAAGAGTATCTTAAATGATATGACCTATTTTCTTTTTCGATTTTGTTTGATTTTTATAATTCGTATGCTGGAGTACTAGCTTATTTGTGTTATTATTTATTATAGTTCCTGGTATTTTTTTGTTCTACTTCGTGTTTTTTTGGTGTTGGTTAATTTTGTTATTAAATGTTACATTAAATAAAGTTATATAATATTTGCGAAGACAAGCATGTGGTCATTAAACGAAGACAAGCATGGGTCAATAATTCAACAGAAAACAAAAATTAATTTTGTCCACAGATGAATCCAGGTAAATAAATTATTTGATAAAACTTAATAAAAGTTATGTAAGTTTATTTAAATTATCGTCATTAAACTTAAGCTATTTTGGTAATAAAGATTTGTAATAAAAGCGGGCTTTCGCGCGCGCGTAATTGTGCTCAGGCACGGCCCAAGCCCGCCTCGCTTCGCCCTGCTAATTAGCCTGACTAAAATGTTATGTTAATCGTTTACTCTAAGTTAGATTAAATTATAATCACTACAGTTGCTTTTTTGGTTTTAAGACCTGATGGTTGGCGACGGATTTATAAAAATAAAGTTTCGATTAGAAAGCAAGCGGTTCAAAAATGCAACAACTTTATTGAATTTAGAAAAGGTACCTTATTGGAACGCTCAAAATTACCAATTTTTAAAATACTGGGCTTCGTAAATCTTTCGATTTCTAACCCGGCAATAACTCTAATTGGACAAAAGTTAGAAATATCCAAGCAAACTTTATTATATTGGTCCAGCGTCTGCAGAGAAGTTTTGTTGGATTTTTTTTAATTAACCATGAAAAAATTGGAGGGGTAGGCAAAATTGTTGAAATTGATGAATCTAAATTTGGTAAAAGAAAACATCATAGAGGACATTACGTTGAAGGGCAGTGTGTATTTGGCGGTTTTATAAGAGGCACTGGTTGAGTATTTATGATTTGTATTGAAGATTGTTAATGGTATACAATATTCACATACTTAAAATAAAATAAAATATTTTAGAGAAACTAATACTCTATTACCAATTCTCGAAAATTGAAAACGGCACCACAAGAATTTCAGACTATTGGAAAGCATATGACTGTTTAAATTTGAACAGTTATAAGCATTTAAAAGTCAATCATTCGCTTAATTTTAAAGATCCTGAAAGTGGTGCTCATACTAACAGTAATGAAGGTTCTTGACATGCAGCTAAATCTATAATGAGTTCTTCTGGACGATGTTTCAAAAAAATTACAGAAAACAGAATGCGGATTGCACTGAGAATTTTTTTAAATTAGCTGGTGAATTATACAATCCATGCATTCATCAGGAAATATTTGAGGAAGATATATACAAGTGATGAAGACGAAAGTTTAACTGACTAGAATAATTAGTTGTTTTATTCCTTACTAGTATATTAGAAACAAATAACACAACGAAGACCCGAAGAAAGCAAAACATTATATTTCTGACTTTGCGGGCAATAGAGTTGCTGGAGTTGTCTCGGCCTTTTCCAGCAAATTTGGAGAAATATCTTCAAAACGTCACTAATTTTTGCAAATTTTAAGAACAGAGAGTAGGCAACCCTATTGCGACCACCACAATATTTGCCACAGATTTAAAGAAATAAAAAATAATATTGTTAATATTACATTTTTATAGAAATTTATAAAATTAGGACAAATAAATAAATTTCGCAAAAATGACAAAATATTGAAATAAAATAAATATCTCTATAAATTGTAATTATTTTTACATAAATTATTGTTAAAATTAATCATTGGCAGAAAGACCATAACCGAGTTCTTTTGCGGCAATAAAGATTAAATATATATTTTTAATTTTTGCGAGATTTAACATTGGGTGTGTATAATCCCAAATCAACTCTCGACTCGAGGTTTCATTTGCACTCGATTATTATCAAAATCAAATATTTATTATTTATACAGCTAATTGAATGACAGATATAAATATAACGCTATTTTATATCGCTATTTCATCCGAGTCATTCATTCTAGTATGCTTGAGTACAAAAATACATATGTTGACCACGACGGCACGTAGGCTAGGCACGACAAACACAATCTACGATAGTAATAGTGTAGAAAATGATAGTTAATTAATTAAAATTAAAACATACTATTCTTTTTTATATATCGTTTGATAATTATCAAATATAATTATGTTATTAGGTAAAAAATGTTATTAGAAATTAATAAAAAAATTCGAGTTTAAACAAACTGCATTTTCCTTCAGTTGTTTATGGGTCAATATTTCAAGATAATGTGAAAGCGAATCTTAAAATATTTATCCTAAATAAAATAAATTTTTAATAAATGTTAATAAAATAAATGTTTTAGATCAAAGTTAAAAAGTCACAAATAATATTTTCAAAAAATATATTTTTTGTTATAAAGACAGTGAAAGTCCACAACACTTTTTTTAGCAGATTGCACATGAATTTTAAATATGAGTTTCTTTTGATAAATCAATTTTATTAATCACATAATATCCACTAAAGCCAAGTACCTACATTTAAAGAAATTTAAAAAAAATTAAATCTACACACAAGTTGAACTGTTCATACAAATGGAATGTAAATACTTTCACAAAAAGTAGTTGCCAAACATACGAATACGTGTCAATTTAATGAGAATTGAATATAACAAAACTTACCAGCAAGCAACAGAAGCAGCAAAAATATAGTGTTGAGGAACTGTAACATGATTGTTGGTAATGAAACTAGAATTCGATAGTAATTTCTTTTGTATAAAAATATTTTAATATAGCAACGGCAGTTCTCCCTGAAGCTCTAACCTTGTCACCCAATACAAGAATACAAGTTTTAATACATATACTTGTTCTTGTACAAAAGATATAACTTTCTGATGCTTAACTATTTTGCTTCAGGGGCGTAGGTAGCAGGCAGTCGCTTGCAGCATTGGCATTTGCGACTCTTGGAAAATTTATAGAATTTTAGTCAATCATTTCAGATTCAGATTTTATGACAATTTAAATATTTATCTTTACTATAGCTGTGCTCGACAAATGAACAGCTTTAAGCAGTTAACTCAACGAAACGGCATATTAGTTTAACTATAAGTCACTTTAATTTTTAATTGTAAATAAAATCCTTAAAATTTGGGATAAATCCAGAAGAATTAGAGTATTTTAATATATTAAAAACATGTTATCTTTTAAATTGGTTAAAAGTATTAAATATTTCTTTTTAGGAACATACTGTGCGTTTAAAATACAATGTGGCGACCGGTCAAAATGACTTCAATTTATTATAAAACTGGCTGTTAGCACCACAATGAAGTAATAGGTTTGGAAAAGCAGACCGATTCCTTCTAATATAATAGAATATCTAGTAAAAAGTTGGACTGTTTTGGGTATAAGGCTGGTACATTTTTGCATGGATTGCCATCTGTTGGTGGTTTAAGAAAATAACTTAATTTGTTCTATGGACATCTAAATAATTAAGCTTAAAGCCTCTTTTCATGCATACAAATTTTGGATGTTTTATACCAATAAGAAATGGCCATCCGTATTTCGTAGATTTTTAGTCCCTGTCTTTTCTATGCCCACGAACATACGTATATGCAAAATTGGTTTACGCTTATTGCTTCGCCATTCATGTATCCGAAATTGGTCTTTTTTTGAAATAAACAATTTTATTTAGATTTTCAATGAATATCAACAACACGGAGTACATCTGAATATATACTTTCGGATTAACATAGTATGGCGGAGTGCCATAGTAACTCCGAATTAGATTACTATGAAGATGCTATGAAGATGCTTTACAACCGACTAACTGAGATCAAGGAATACATTACCAAAAAAATAATTGGTAAGTTTATATCTTGGCTTATCGTTGTAGTTTTATATTATATTAAATTAATTCTTAAAAATCTGTCTGTAAATTTAGGGCAAGCAATAAAACTAGAACTGAAAACCGTATCGTCAAACTGAATTTTGATAATAGAAAAGCCAGATACAATAGCGTTAGATGCTTAGGTATCGATAGAGTAGGTAGAAACCTTAGATCATGGAAGACTAGATTGCTAAAAGAGAGAAATTTCCAATCGGCTCAAGTAGAGTGAGATGAAATCAGTTAACTCCGCCCCATGATACTGACTTCGCTTTTTGACTCCGCAAATAACGTAAACTAATCACAAAAACTAAATTAAACAACGATGGTCGATGAACGATTCAGCAAAATGCGACCTCTTAACAAGCAAAGCCAAGAAGAAAAAGTAAACATTACCCAATATTGACATTTAACCGGATATGACAAAAATGGGAGGAGTTTCTAAAATAGAAGCTTGTTATACGTTACTTGAATTGGACTACTTGGCTCTATCTCACTTTTTTTATTACGAGGGCTACTCCTTATCTGACGCATTGCTAGAAAACTGTATTAGCAATCCAGTATTCCATGATCTAAGGTAGAAACAATTAATAATCAGTCCAACGTTGAATCCATATGCCAAACTATCAAAGTTGAAGAATGTAATTACCAAAGTTGAAGAATGTAAAATGAATTGAGATTTTTAATAAGCCTTCTCGCTCTGGCGACACTAAACTGCACTAATAATTAGACCCAGCTGATTTACGTCAAACTTACGTGTCCGCTTCTAGCACTGCAACCCCTTCAATGAAGCATCTACTTGTAGCAGATGCATCGAGATATTTCAATATTCTTGAAAGTGGTAAATTAGTTATTTAAGTATTAACGTAACGTGCTTGGAGATCGAGACGCAGTCAAGATCTCCAATACACCCGATACCGGTAGGGCACTTGCTGACCGCAATGCTTATTACGTTTTTGCACGATCGAGGATATAAGAAAATTACAAATGTAATAAATTAATTTTTATTAAGTAGCATATAGTTTGGTTACTACTTATTAAGCTTACGTTGCTAGGATACGAAGTTCAATAAAAAAAGGTTGTACCTTGCTGTCATTTAATAAGTTAATTAATAATTTCCAATTACTTTCTTAACTAACTGATCAGAAATGGGAGACAGTGATGATTCTGATATTGAAAGTGCGTGGAACATAGGATGTTCGGCAATTAGTCCTGGAAAATCTAAAAAACGCAATGAATTGAATCGATTAAAAAAAAAGAAAAACAAAAAAAATAATTGCGTTTACTTACCGCATCCCGTGTGGAAAGTAAAGTTTTTAATAATGTTTTGATTAAAAAAATCGAGAGCAAAGAGAAACAACGTTTTATTCTGACAAAGCTTGACAAAGAAGTGAGTAAGTAAATATTAAGTTACACATTATATTGATAGAGCACGCTGCATGTACCCTTATAGAAATAGATGACAGCGCGGTAAATTTAAATACTACAATGAAGTGCAGACCGACACATTTTAACACTCCCTCGCGAACTGAACTTCATTAAAAAAAAAAACTTAAATTAAACCAATGTGATCAATGCAGTGTTTAGAAGCTGGTCGATTTAGTGCTTTTGTGAACATATCGGCTGCTTGCTCCTTTGTTGACACGTATTCGAGACGAATCCCTTTTTCGAGTTGTCGGTCGCGGATGAAATGATGACGAACATTAATGTGTTTGGTGCGATGATTAAGATCCGGGTTTCCAAGGAACTTAATAGTTCCCTGATTGTCACAATAGAGAACTGACCCAATCAGATTGATCAGACCCGATTTCTTTTAGTAGCTGACGTAGCCACATGACTTCTTTTACAGCTTCAGCTGCAGCAATGTACTCAGCTTCACAAGTTGACATTGCCTGAAGTTGTAGCTGTGCTTTCTAGGCAACAGCAGCTCCAGCAATGATAAATACATATCCACTTGTGCTTTTTCAATGATCCAAATCGCCAGCATAGTCCGAGTCAGTAAAGCCAATAATACGAGTGTCGGAAGAACGATACACCAGTCCTTTGTCCTTGGATCCTTGCAAATAGCGGAAAATATGTTTCACAGCTGTCCAATGCGCTACAGTAGGTTTTTCCATAAATTGAGCAACCTTATTTATTGCAAATGAAGAACCGATCATTGCAAACATTAATGAACCTATGGCCTCTCGATAAGGCACATTTGCAATAGTTTCTCCATCTTCAGCTTTCTTCAACTTATTTGATACATCTATTGGCGTGTTAACTGCTCGACATTCATTCATATTGAATTTATCCAATATACGACGAATATATGCCGATTGGTGCACTTTTAGGGTTATTCCTTTCTCGCGATCTCGTTCGACTTGCAATCCCACTAAACAAGTAAAGTCTTCCACTTGCATTTCAAACTCGTTTTTTAGAAATTCTACTATTTGTTTGATCAGTTTCTTGTCGGAAGATGCTAACAACCCATCGTCTACGTATATTCAAAGAATGGTGGTTTCTTCTTTTGTTACACGAGAATAAACACAAGGATCAGCATGTGTTCGTTTTAGGCCAAATTTTTCTAGATGATCATTTAACTTCTTGTTAAATGCTTTGGGCGCTTGTTTTAAGCCATAGATACTTTTATGCAACTTGCATACACAATCACTTTCATCTTCGAAGCCTTCCGGTTGCATCATATAAAGATCTTCTTCAAGTTCACCATATAGGAATGCCGTCTTGATATCAAAATGAATCAAATCCAAATCATTACGAGTAGCGATTGCAAGAATTGTGCGAATTGATTCCATTCTAACAACCGGAGAAAAAGTTTCAAAATAGTCAACACCTTTCTTCTGCAAACCTTTTGCAACCAATCTAGACTTGAAACGTACAATTTCGCCTTGTGTATTTTCTTTTACACGGAAAATCCATCGACACGCAATTGCTGCTCGATCATATGGCAATTCGACCAAAGTCCAAGTTCCATTTTTCTTAAGAGATTCGAACTCATCGTTCATTGACTCTTTCCAATGAGACGCAAAGTCACTGTTTAATGCGACATCAACAGTTTGTGGCTCCATACACATCAGAAACAAGTGCTGTTCTAGTTTTCTACGATTCGGTCGTAGCGGTCTCTCCACTTTCTCATATACTTTGTTCTTCGATCCCTTCGGACGTCCCTTAGACTTAACTTCATTATTGACCAGAGAAGATTTCCGTTCGTAATCACTGTTTTCATCACTGGATTCTTCTTTCAAAAGATCTTGCACAAATTGAGGAGACAACTCAGATGAAAGATCAAAAATAAAATCCTTGTGCACAGATATCTTGTTAGCAGACGGATTTAAAAATTTCATAATTTTAACCGATTCAGTGTAACCTACAAATATCATGTCACGTGATTTTTCATCCCATTTTCGTCTCAGTTCTTTCGGTATTTGAACTGCAGCATGAGTCCCAAAAACTCTCAAATGACTGACATCCGGTTTGTTTTCCGTCCACATTTCCAAGGGAGGTGCATCACGACCAGCATTCAAAACGCAGTTCATCACGTAGGCTGCAACACTTACAGCTTCCGCCCAAAGCCGTTTATTAAGAGATTTTGCATAAATCATTGATTTTGCAAGTTCCACCAGTGTCCTGATTTCGCGTTCAGCAGAACCATTCTGCTCATGAACGTAACCGACACTGCGTTCATAAATTATGTCATTATTATTGAGGTACTCTTCGAACTTATCATTAACGTATTCGGTACCGTTGTCTGTTCGAAGCACTTGAGAACCATGTTGACGGACGACTCGCATTTGATTCACAAATTCGATGTAAGAATCAAGTACTTCGGTTTTCGACTTGATAAAGTGAGTACTTCGGAAACCACTGGCTTCATCCTTGAAAACGACAAAATAGTTCGAACCACCGTACGAACTGACTTCCATTGGACCGCACAGATCAGAGTGGATTTTCTTAGCGACTTCACTTTCACAAGATCCTTTTGACACACACGACTTTCGTGTCATTTTGGCTTTTGCTCATCCATTGCAATAAAACTGATCATGTAAATCTTTTTTAGCAAGCGACAATCCACCCACAATACTCTTTCTGTTTTGCCCTCTTGCGCACCGTGTCTGTTGAGACATGACCAAAACGTTCGTGCCATAAACGCACACTTTCAGTTGCTAGAGAAGCACCATGCGCGTGATCGAATCATCAAATAATACAGGTTGTTGTCACCGCGATGTCCAACGAGAACATTTTTTCATCATTTGAAATTTCAACAACATCACCTCTAAAGGTGACTGCAAAGTTATTTTTGGTAACTGCACCACTCGAAAACAGATTAATGTCACCCAATTCTGGAACGTGTAGCACATCTCGTAATTCACCATTTTCATTCCAATGTATGCCGTCATTAAAACTTACATTGAGTGTTCTTTGCGCGACTGCTTTTATCATGCGACCATCACCAACCGTAATATCAATCGGCGGTTCCAAAACTGTATACATTGCAAAGTCCTTGCGATTACTTGACATGTGACTCGACGCACCCGAATCTGCAACCCACTTACTATTAATCGATTCCCGCACATTTGATTTTAAAATAAGAGCAACTTTCGCGACACTCGAATTTTTGTTCTTCAGTTGTGGACAGTCTTTGATAAAGTGCCCCGGTTGTTTGCACTTAAAAGATTTAAACGGAACGAGCTTCTTCTGAGAACGATAACCATCGCGCTTATGAACTCTTAACCGTGACCAATGCTTCCCCCTTTTCACCCGATGCGCCACTTGCATTCAAATTTCGCGCCAAATCTTCTTCCAGGACCTCAAGTTGAACTTGTAGCTGTTGGAAAATCAAGGTCACTCCAGCAGCTGTCTGAATTCTATACGTCTGTTTAAAGATTTTGAAACGAGCAGGCAAATCGTGAATTAACTTTGTGATTTTCGTGGTTTCACTAGCCTTTTCACCCATCAGTTCCATTTTCTGAACTAACACAGCAAGCTCAGAGCAGTAGCTCGCAACAGTTGAGTCTTCTTTAAACACATGTCAATAAAAATTCTGACCAGCAAGATACTTTTTAGCTTCACTTTGGGACTCACCAATGCTAACTAGGCTGTTGTACACTTCTTTCGAAGTTGTGGAGTGGCGAATTGTATCATGCGTTTTGTGATCCAGTCCAGCAGCAAGCACTCTGCGTGCTTTCGCGTCTTTCTTCCGCCATTTTTTCAGCTCTCCTTCATCAGTAGGCTTCACTTCGGTTTTGTCGACCACTTCCATAAGCTCGCCCGACTCGAGAGCCGCCACTATATCAAACTTCCACCTTTGGTAGTACTCCTTAGAGAATAGAGGCAACGACACATTACCACCGATTCGTTCAGACTCCATCTTGAATCACACTTGAAATTTGAAACGAACAGAACAAGGATAAAACAATACTTTGGACACCCAGACTGGACACAATTTCAACGTCGATCACTCTTTTTACTACTGAAAACGATGTAGGCCCATAACCTAAAGTTTTTAATAGTGTTTTGATTAAAAGAATTGAGACCAAAGAGAAACAACGTTTTATTCGTTTTCTGGCAAAGCTTGACAAAGAAGTGAGTAAGTAAATATTAAGTTACACATTATATTGATAGAGCGCGCTGCATGTACACTTATAGAAATAGACGACTTATAGAAATAGACGGCGGTAAATTTAAATACTACAATGAAGTGCAGATCGACACATTTTAAAAGTAAGCAAACTTACCGCACGGTATTTTGTACAAGTAACCTACCATGATTATTATAAAATCAGTAAACATGTCAAATTACACGATCGTGCAAAAACATGTTTAGAATCAGAGATAATAATAATGATAATATATTTATTGTAACGAATTTAATACAATCGCTACAAAAGGAAGGGGTTCAGTTTCACTGTTTTTAAACCCCTCCAACAAATAATATACATTCACAATAAAAAACTTATAAGAATATTAAAGTGACAATCCAATTCATGTTCTAAATGTTACTCTGAGACACTAAAAAGAAGGCTATTATTTTGACAAGAAATCTAGATATGCTATTGTTGCTGTCAAAAATGTTCGATTGTCGCTGTCAAAAATGTACGATTGTCGCTGTCAAAAAAATAAAAAGAAGTTAACAAGAACACTATTTATTACTCTGAATAATACTTAATTAATGATAGTTATTGTTCTGTACGTTCGTTTTCGTTTTGTTTTAATTGTTTTATTGTAAAGAGACAGAGAGAGATAGATTTTTTGCTTAACATTCCTAGTTTCGAGAAGCGGCGAATTTTGTGTTTTTGCACTGTTTTTGGCGTTCGAGCGTTCACGATCGTGGCCAGCGGAGCCGCTCTCCCGCTTCGACCGTTAACGTTCCGTAGTTTGCTTTTGCTATTCGAATACGCGCCGTATTACTCGCCACTCTTTTCGATTTTTTGCAATTCGCTGCACTTCACCACGAGGCTACCTCTATGCCCTCAAAATTTCCTTACATTTTCCTTCATTTTCCTCTTTTGCTTTTACCTTCCCTTTTCGCTTTCGCTTTTCGCATCCTAGCTTCGCTTTTCGTCTATCGTTCCTCCAGGACGAGGATCACCATCATCGAGTCCACCGACAACAGCCACCGAGCCAAAGGTAAGTGCATTTTCGCTATCGCCGTTTTCTCTTTTTGCTTATTTTAATTTGGTGCGAAACCGATTGAACTGCGCATTAACATTTTGGTCCTTCGAGCCGGATTTTCCGGTACTGGCAGTTCAATCGTTTTCGTACCATTTTTCTCTCTCTCTCTCTCTGTCGATTTTTAATTCAATTAAAATTGTTTCGCTTGACTTTATCAAAAGTCCATTTTGTTTCGGTTGTTTTACGCATTTATTCTGGTGCCGGTTTTTTGCGTCGCTTTACAGCAGTTTTTTGTCGCTCGCACTGTGTGTCGGTTTCTGACCTTGATCTATTTCATCGATTTTTGCCTAGAATTTATTTCTGTCTCTTTCGGTTTTTTAACTGTCTCTCTCGTTGAGTTAAAATTCGCTTTCGTTTTTAATTTTCGCAACCTCTTCGTCGCTTTTTGAACATTCGCTTTCATTAAATTCGCTTTCGTTTTTAATTTTCGCTTTTCTCTGTCGCTTTTCGAAAATTCGTTTTCGTTTTATCCGCATTCGTTGTAATTTTTCGCTTTTCTCTGTCGCTTTTCGAAAACTCGCTTTCGTTTTTTACGCATTCGTTTTGATTTTTTGCTTTTCTGTGTCGCTTTTCGAAAACTCGCTTTCGTTTTTTTTTACGCTTTCGTTCTTAGATTTTCAATTTATTTTTTCGTGTCGACTTGTTGATTACTATGGCCGTCGCCGCTGCTAAATTGAAACAAGCGATTGCGCTGCGTGAAGATATCATCTCGCGTTTATCGGAGTTAAGACGCGCTGCGGAACAAGCCCACAGCGAGGAAGAATCGTATGAATTTTTGTACCTTGAGTTCATAACCAGATATGTTCACATCGACGGTATGTTTGACGAGTTTACTCAACTCCAGGGTACCATTTTGACTGCGATGGCTACCATCGAGGGCGCCGATTTGAAGGAACAAATGAAAGTTCGGGAATTGTTTTATGATTCATACTATCGAATTAAGGCCGTGTATAGTGATTTATTTGACGGGATTTCGGCCCAAGTGACTACGCCAGACGGTACGTTGGCTAAGAGTCAGGTGAGGCTGCCGCGCTTAGAGTTACCTAAGTTTAATGGGGATCTCCGTAAATGGAAACCTTTTGTCGATATGTATACCGCTACTATTCATGAAAACGCCGCGCTGTCAAATGTCGAAAAATTCAACTTCCTAACTTCATCGAGACATGAAGTTAGGAAGTTGAATTTTTCGACATTTGACATGCTCCATTGTCGTTGGTGGAATGCATTCCCAAATCGCACGATAATTATCCGATCGCGTTTGATACCCTGTTGAAAAGATTTGACAATAAACGATTATTAGCCTCGTCGCATTGGAAAGCCATAGATAGCGCACCCACTCTTTCGAATTGCCAGGCTTCCGCTCAGTCACTTCGTGCGCTTATAAATATTTTTTTGGAGAACTTAGCAGCTCTGAAAAATCTCGGTTTTGCTTGCGATCAATGGGACTTTATCATGTTCCAAATGTTGATGAAACGGCTTGACACAGAAAGTATCACACGTTTCGAACTCACAATTGGTTCTAGTGTTAGTTCTTCGAAAATGCCGACGTTTGCTTCGCTCATGGCCTTCGTCTCACAACAATGCAGCGCACTTGAGAATGTGAATGATGCCGCTACACCTTCGATTCGCAAAAACGTTCTAATGTGGTTCGCAACGTTTCTTCTTCGGTTTCTCGTTCCGTTTTGCCTAAACGCGGTTCTTCGTTTTTCGTAAAAATTAACAATTCTTGTTCGCTTTGTAACTCCGATCATTTAGTCTACAAATGCAATGCATTCCTCGCCAAAACTCCGCAAGATCGGTATAGTGTGGCCAAACAGCAGAAGTGGTGTTTGAATTGTTTAGGGTCAAAACATCAATCAAAAGACTGTAAGTCTACGTCTGGATGTCGGATATGTTCTCAGCGACATCATACGTTGCATTTCCATTTCATACGTTGCATACCGATCGACCTGATATTTCAGTTTCTTCCACTAGTTTCGCGCCGTTTTCGGACCATGCTTCGAATTCTCGTCAGGTTACTTCGTTTACTACGATGATTCCTGCCAAGTCTACAGTTTTGTTGTCGACCGCTGTTGTCGAATTACGGAATTCCAACGGAGTCTTTGAGCCTGTGCGTGTACTGTTGGATAATGCTAGTCAGGCAAATTTCATTTCCGAAAGTTACGTTTCTCGTTTAGGTTTATCGAAATATTCGCTATCATTATGCATCAGTGGATTAGATCAAATGAGTTCCAAATCTTCGTCTGGCGTAACTTGTACTTATCGCTCTCGGTATGCGCCGCGTCGGGAATGTTGTCTAGAGGCCGTTGTTATTCCCAAGATTTGTGGGAATATGCCCAAAATGTCGTTTTCTCCGCCGCCGTGGCCGGATCTGTCAAATATTAACTTAGCTGATCCTGAGTATCACGTTTCACAAACCATCGACATGTTGATGGGGGTTGAACTTTTCGCGCATATTAAGACAGACGGCCTATTGAAAGGTAAAAGAGAGGAACTAATTGCCTGGAACACGACCTTCGGATGGATTCTCATAGGAAAAATCAATCTCCACTCCAACTCTGCTTCGCCTTCTATAAATACCTTTTGTTCGTTAGTATCGGAACCTTCGCTTGATTTGGTTGTCAAGAAATTTTGGGAGATAGAAGAGATCGCGCTGCCACCACCCGCTTGTCCAGACGAAGTTCGCGCTGAGACAATTTTCGCAAACAATCACTTTTGTTAAGCGTCCGGACGTTATGTCGTGCCATTACCATTAAAAGCAGAACCTCCTACCTTTTTAGATTCAAAGATTATTGCCCAGCGTCGATTAATTGCGCTGGAAAAACGGTTAAATAAAGAACCTTCGATTAAACAGCAATATCACGATTTCATGGAAGACTATCGTGACTCTGGCCATATGCACCTGCTTGTCGAATCAGATGATACTCCATTCTCATATTACATTCCGCATCACTGTGTGATAAAAACGGGCATTATTGAATCTAAACTGCGTGTGGTGTTTGACGCTTCGGAAAAAACTTCGGAACAATTTTCTCTAAATGATTCGCTTTTGGTAGGTCCCAAACTTCAACCAGACATTGCTACTTTGCTTTGTCGTTTTCGTTTTTTCCCTGTCGTTTTTACCGCTGATGTCCGTCAAATGTATTGGCAAATTTTGGTCTCAGAACAGCATCGAATGTATCAGAGGATTTTATGGAGATTTTCCTCAACAGAACCGATTCAAACATATCAGCTGAATACAGTTACGTATGGCGTTTCATCCGCTCCGTTTCTAGCCCTTCGAACAATAATACAACTGGCGATGGATGGAAAAGATCGTTTTCCTTTAGCGTCCTCAGTGCTATTATCAGACGTATACCTGGACGACATTGTAACCGGCTGCAATTCTATCGAAGAAGCTTTAACGCTGCGCCATCAGCTGACTCAACTCTTGCAAACTGGTGGATTTGAGCTTCGCAAGTGGGCTAGTAATCACCCTGATGTTTTGGATAATCTTGACGAAACTCATTGTCAAATCGACCCGCTTTCGTTTGATTCCGACGAACAACAAATAGTTAAAATTTTAGGTTTGCAGTGGTTCACATACAAAGTGCAGCCTTTAGATCGCCCCTGTACCAAACGAACTCTTTTGTCAGAACTCGCTCGTATTTTCGATCCTGTTGGATTTCTCGCTCTTCTCACGTTCTGTGCAAAGGTTCTAATACAGCGCTTGTGGGCTTTGAATTTAAGTTGGGATGAACAACCTCCTTCTGAGATTGTTGATCAATGGTCAATTTATAAATCGCAATTACCTCTATTAACCAATCTCAAAATACCGCGCCTTTGTTTTGCTTCGATTTTTACGTCTTGCGTTCTTCATGGTTTTTGCGACGCGTCTGAGTGGGGATACGCCGCGGTAGTTTACGTTAAATTTACTAATGCGGTTGGCCAAGTTAATGTTCATTTACTTTGTGCCAAATCTAAGGTTGCGCCGCTTAAGCGAATCTCCGTTCCTCGCCTTGAACTATGTGCAGCGCTGTTGCTCGCCAAATTATTGGATTTCACCGTCAAAACTTACGAAAATTTGATCACCTTTGACCATTGCTTTGGTTGGTCGGACTCGACAGTAGCGCTCGCTTGGATCAACTCTTCTCCTCATCGTTGGAAAACTTTTGTGGCAAACCGCGTCACACAGATCCAACAAATCGCACCTTCGGTTATTTGGCTCCATTTTCGTTCAGAAGACAATCCTGCAGATTGTGCATCTCGCGGTTTATCGCCTTCCGATTTAGTTTCGTTTTCGCTCTGGTGGGCGGGGCCCAAATTTCTGCAGAGTCTCGATTCCGAACTAGTCGCTTCACACAAACAAGGGGTCTTGCCTGAGGACTCTCTCGAGGAGAAGAAAACAACGATGTTGACAGTCGCAGTCGCAAAAGATGAGTCGATTCCGTGGGACGACTTATTGAATCGTTTTTCTTCGTTGCGAAAGATTCAGGGTATTGTTGCCTATTGCCGTCGGTTTATAACAAACTGCAAATCAAAGATTCGTAATTCCGCTCCGCTATCAGAACAAAAACTCGACCATTCTCTCAAAATTCTCGTAAGGCACGTACAACAAGACGTCTTTCGTGATCAGATCGCTTCGTTACATGTTGGTCCTCGTAATAATCCGTTCCGGAAATTATCTGCGTTTTTGGACGCAGCCGATGTTCTCAGGATGGGCGGACGGATTCGCAACTATTCGCTGTCTTATGACGCCAAACATCCGATGCTACTTCCTGCTTCTCATCGTTTGACTGAGATGGTGATTGAGCATTTCCGTCTTCGTTACTTGCATCCCGGTTCCCAGACGCTTCACTGTCTCTTACGACAACAATTCTGGATTTTGTCTGCTAAGCGCGTTATCTCTCGTATCGTCTCTAAATGCATTCGTTGCTGGCGTCTGAATCCTTCTGTAGTCTAACTCCCGATGGGCGACTTGCCGACTCTACGCTTGTCCCAACTAAAACCGTTTTCGTGCGTCGGTGTTGACTATGGCGGTCCTTTCAACGTTACTTTTGGAAGGAGTAGAGGGATAAAGAGCACAAAGGCTTATATCTGCTTATTCGTTTGTTTCGCAACTAAGGCCTTGCATATTGAACTCGCGTCAGATTTGTCGTCCGACTGCTTTCTAGCCGCTTTTCGTCGTTTTATTGCGCGCCGTGACCGTTGTTCGTATGTTTTTTCTGACTGCGGCACAAACTTTGTTGGAGCCAATAAGTTGATTGTGCAATTTATTCAGAATGCTGCTGTCAAGGAAGGTTTCGAATGGCATTTTAATCCTCCGTCTGGTCCTCATTTCGGAGGCTTGTGGGAAGCCGGAATTAAATCGGTCAAGACCCATTTGTATCGCGTTGTTGGCGACCAAGTCTTGACATTTGAAGAACTCTCTACGGTACTTGTCCAGATCGAATTGCTGTTGAATTTGAGACCTCTTTGTCCGCTGAGCAATGATCCGAACGATCTTTCGGCTTTGATTCCCGGTCACTTCTTGTCACTTGATCCAATTTCTGCCGTGCCGGATCCAGATGTTACGCACCTCGCGCTAAATCGCTTAAGTCGGTGGCAGTTGCTTCAGCGTCTCCACCAAGATTTTTGGTCGCGTTGGCATTTAGAGTATCTGCATACGCTACAACAACGGAGCAAATGGACGATCCTTTCGACTCCGGTTGAACCTGGCACGTTAGTATTGGTTAAGAACAATTTAGCTCCACCGAGGGATTGGAATCTGGCTCGTGTTGTCGCAACTCATCCGGGTCCAGATGGAATTGTTCGGGTTGTAACGGTAAAAACCGCTAATGGCGAACTGAAGCGCCCAGTGGTCAAGTTGTGCCCACTGCCTAATCCTTCGATTATTTAAAACCGTTCCGCGTTTTAGGTGGGCGGTATGTTCTGTACGTTCGTTTTCGTTTTGTTTTAATTGTTTTATTGTAAAGAGACAGAGAGAGATAGATTTTTTGCTTAACATTCCTAGTTTCGAGAAGCGGCAAATTTTATGTTTTTGCACTGTTTTTGGCATTCGAGCGTTCACGATCGTGGCCAGCGGAGCCGCTCTCCCGCTTCGACCGTTAACGTTCCGTAGTTCGCTTTTGCTATTCGAATACGCGCCGTATTACTCGCAACTCTTTTCGATTTTTTGCATTTCGCTGCACTTCACCACGAGGCTACCTCTATGCCCTCAAAATTTCCTTACATTTTCCTTCATTTTCCTCTTTCGCTTTTACCTTCCCTTTTCGCTTTCGCTTTTCGCATCCTAGCTTCGCTTTTCGTCTATCGTTCCTCCAGGACGAGGATCACCATCATCGAGTCCACCGACAACAGCCACCGAGCCAAAGGTAAGTGCATTTTCGCTATTCGCCGTTTTCTCTTTTTGCTTATTTTAATTTGGTGCGAAACCGATTGAACTTCGCATTAACAGTTATTAACATTGCAATTATTGTATACAATTTGCGTTTCTTGCCCAGTACTTGCACTAGCAGAATTGTATACAGCAGTGCTTGAAATTGTCAGCTTAGCTTATGATACAAATGTATTTTGTCACTTTGACATACAGAATACAAACAGGAAAGAATACAAACTGAATACAAAAAGGCACCCTGATTTTAACATTTCAAGTCATTCAGTAGATTGTCTTGTCGAATACAACTAGTAGCAACAATCTTTTGGTAATTTTTATCAGTCAAATTAACTCGTAGCTGTTGCTTTTAGACAATCGCCACTCGCGCTGAAGCGCTCGTGCCGATGATAAAAACGCTCGTTCTGCGGACTCGCGTTTTTATCATGGCAGCTTGATTTGTCAAATTTTCAGGCAACCTCGTTTTCGTATAAAATAAAAAAATATCCGATAAAAAACAAGTTCTTGTGCAATTGCATACGATTATTTTTTGACGTTTCTAATACCTACTCATTTTGCAGTATTTTTCGCATTTTTATCGTTTGATTGTCATTAGCGTATTGTAAATCTTAAAACATGACCAAAAAACGTTTTACTGGCGCATCACTAGACAAAATTAATAATATTTTTTATTGGTTTGTCAAAAAATAAGCTTCCAAATACAACTCGAGAGTCCAAAAAAGGCCACGTGGCAACAAGTTTTCGCAAATCTGTCAAATTATTTTCAATTTATTTTCACTCTCTTGATATATTACTACTGAAAAATTTTGCAAGAAAAATATCGAGCTTTTATAAATTATATTGATCTACTCCTGCTCTGAATTCAGAATGATGTCTATATGTATATGTGATTGTCAAAATTTCAGAAAAATCAAACTTTTCTTGAATTTATTATTCTTATTATTCAACAGTTTAAGCAGTTCTCAAATTATGGTTTTTACCACAGAACATCGAATATTTATGATTGAAGCTATTTTCGAACTGGTGCGCTAGTTAACGGAATTTGGGACTATAACCAAAATTTATGTTTTGTTGATTTTCGAGAGCGCTTTCCAGACTTAGCAGTAATTCGAAATGATTTTTGTGCGTGTCTCAAAAAGTGCGTTGGTGTGTTTCGTGAAACTGGATTTGTGTTGCATAAAAATGGCGCTGGTGGGCCAACCACTTGCACAAAAGAAGTAGTTAATGAAATTAGTCAGATTGTGGAACATAACCCTACAACACCTTTAAGCCGACTCTCACAACAAACTGGATTATCTTACGGAGTATGCCAAAAGATTCTAAAGAAGAATTTGCACATGCATTCATATAAGATGCAATCCTATCAAGCTCTTTTGCCGACAGACCAACCCAGACGTCTTGGATACTGCCAGTGGTTTGTTAATAATTTAGCCCATAACGATCTACTAGACCTCACGTTTTTTTCTGACAAAGCCTGGTTTCATCTTTCGGGATACATCACTCTCAAAATATGGGAATGTGGTCCAGTGATAATCCACATTATTTTGTTAAAAGTCCGCTACATTCGCAGAAAATTGGTGTTTGGGTGGCAGTTTCTCGAAGAAGAATAATTGGGCCCATATTTTTCAATTTCACCGTCAATGCAGAGAGACATAGGAACAATATTTTGACCGAATTTGTTCAACAACTACATGATGATGAGCTTCAGCATGGCTATTTTCAGCAGGATGGTGCAACTGCACATACGTCACGTTTACGCACTCAAATAGTTAGGCACCCATAAGTTTATGCACTCAAATAGTTTCCCCCAAGCTCACCTTGTTTGACCATCATGGAATATTTTGTCTTTCCTTATTTAAAAAATCGGGTCTTTAAAACCCCAATAAATAATTTGCAAGCACTACAACTAAGAATTGTTGAAGAATGTGCAACAATAACGCCAAGATTTCTGCAAAATCCATTTAATAACATGAAAGAGGTATACTTGTGCATTGAACAAGGCAGGAGGGGGAGATTTCCAACACTTAATATGATTTGGCTTTTTATTTTTTAATATACACATTTTACACAATATAAGTTGTTTATTTTAATTTTTTAAATCGTAGGTAGCCGTACACAAACTTTGACAGATGTATTTGAAAAGGGTGATATAAGCAAAGACATACGTTTCTGAATTCAGAGCAAGAGTAGATGAATATAGTTTATGATGGCTCGGTATAATATATCAGAACAGTAAGACACGAGACGTCACACAGATATACTAATTTATTGCTAGCTTATTAAGATTAATATCACAATACACTGTATTAGTGATGACGTAGCCACGAAATTTTTCTGGGGTAAAACTGACTCTTGAGTCAAACAAACAACTGTCAATAAGAAGTGTCAATAGTATCAACCTACATCAAACATTCATATTAATGTTTTAAAAAGGTTTATGTTCAGTTTAAAGATGTTTACCTGCTAAATTGATATAAGGTAAGTAAACCAATTGATATTGATTGTTCGCTTAATGTTTTTATCCAACGTTTTTATTTTGATTTTTGATTCATGGTCGCATTCGATCGCATTCGTAAGTTGATTTTCGATCTAGTTGTTTGTGTGACCCAGAAGTTAGATTTACTCCATTCAAAAATACGTCACACTAATACAGCGCATTTTGGTCACATTTAAATCAGTTTTTTTTTTCTTTTTAACAGATTCAGATCTATACATTGAAGGCTATTAGTGACAATATAATTCATGGCCAACTAGAACCTGTTTAGGACACTTAAAACGCATAGCTCAGACCCTATCATATCGGGTATAATAAACAATATCGTAACCAGTGAATATAAAATTATACCTGCTATAACTATCTCTTTTTATGAAGGCATTAGAAAGAGATAGTTATAGCGAGTATAATTTAGCATAGAAATATATTGAAATTGTTTCCATTTATTATATTGTCTTGCCAAATATAACTTGTGGGCTAAATATAATTCGATGATAATTGACTCGTTAAAATCAAGGCTGGACATGCCATCTCCAGCCTTTATTTTAACTCGTCACTTAACATCGAATATATTTGCCCACTTGTGATATTGTTTGCGAGTATATCATTTTATATTTTTGATCAATAGATTTACGTGGCTTACCGGGTTATTGATGCGATATAGCGATGTATAATTAACTAGTGATGAAAGATTAGCTACTTCTAATTTTATGCTCTTGCTCTTGAAGTAAGCAAGGACCATAAACGATATCAGCGTGATTAAAAACCGATAAGACGAGAGAATCTACTAGTTTTTGGCGGGTATTGATGTCTAAGTGATGCTTGAATGGTGATAATTCCCTTAAGTTTATGTATCATTACGGCATAAATGGTTCAGAAAATGCAAGTTTTGAATCGAAATAAACACTTAGATTTCTCACTCTTTGCATGCGTGGAATAATTACGTTGCCGATGTGAATATATAGGAACAAATCTAAATTTACTGCAAATTTCGCGACATCTGATAAAGATCTGATAGATGGACCAAGATTTTACGCATAAAATTGCAAATTTATGCATGAAACGTTGCTTAGCAGCTCAGGGAGGTTAACGCGAAATAGTATATTACATAACGAGCGCGGAAAGTGACGCTTAACACACAAGTGGAGAAGTTGACAACCACGGCAACCCACGGAATGTGTTAAGTCACTTTCCAGTGAGTTATGTACGCTATTTTTCCTACGACCAAACAATAATCTAACGAATGTTAATTATTTTAACATCTTTTACTTCTCTCGTAGAGGAAGTATTGTATTCATGAAAAAAAAAATCTAAATTTATTTATTTTTTACTTTATAGGATGTGTAGATTACGAAAATCATATTTACTAATTTCCGTCTGTCGGTCCGTCTGTCGGTCTGTCTGTCGGTTTGTGCGTTTCTTTAAACCCCTATATTTTGGAATCTACTGACTCGATTAAAGCAAAATTTGCGTCTTTTTTTTCTACCTGCCCATTGATTATCTCAAAGAAAAAAAGTTAGGAAATTTTCAAAGACCTGCGCATTATAGGCCAAAAACATTCCAAAAACAGCAAAATCGGTGCATCCACTTATTCTTCTAAAGTTGCAGACCGATTTTGACCAAATATTGAACATATGTTTTGTGAATACCCCAAGTGGTGAATGCTTTCAAAAAATCTGGAGTTTTTTCCAGGGTTGATTTTTTAATAAGGGTTGAAGGGTCAAAAAGTTCATAACTTGTAACGTGAATACCCGCCAGGAGGAATAATTTATTTGAACCAAATTTGGCATACATATTAGGAATACATTGAAGAAAATGCTGGTAAAAGTTTCATCCCCTAAAAATAAACCCTAGTGGCCTGTTGTGTCTTTAAATTAATTGTTCAGAAATTGACGGTGTTTTGATTCCTATATGTCAGCATAACCCACCATTTTCCATCAGTAATTTTATATATATTCACATAATGAGTGACTAAAAATAATTTACGACCTTAACTACACATCCCAAACCCCCCAAATATACAGTTTGAGTCATATGGATCGGATTTTCTTCATATTAGATTTCTACTATACATTTAAAACAGATTTACGAATAATCTAATTAAAAATAATTTGCTACCCTTATTTTACAACTTCAACCCTTAACATACCTTTTGCAGTCAAAATGCTCGGATTTCTTTCAAAGTTGGTAGTAGTAATTTTAACTTATTTAACTTATCATTACTTAGTTAATTTAATTGAAATTAGGCTAGACCTGCATTTTACAATTGTAACCCCTCATACACCCCTCATAGTTAGAATTGTCAGATTTATTTAAATTTTAGTATATCAACGAGAGAAGTACTGTGGAATCTCATTTCCAGCAAATTTTAATGATGTAACAGTCAATATGAGAATGAGGCGATTTTCAATTTCTTTGACTATCTTTTGTTTTCCCCGGATAATACGACTAGTAAATGTAAATTTTTCATTGGCTGGGACTAGAGGCTTCTGGCAGAGGCCTCTGCCAAGTCGCACGCTATTGGTCGAATCCTTAACGCACAGCTTACCCGTGCGATATAATATCGCATGGCCGAATGATATTGCATGCTTTTGTCGTATGTTTCTTGTACGGAAACTATGATTTTCGTATGTGGTCGTGGGAAAAAACAGTTTCAGACACTATTAATTATCCTAGATAATATCTAATAGTAGATTTAAAGAGAGAATAGATGTAGCAATAAACGGACAGAAAGTTTTTTATTTTATTTTTTCTGCTAATCGGAAAGCGAGTGGTTAATATTTGATCGAGCTTTTTTAATCATGTTTTACTTAATTAATGGCTATTCGAACAAATCTTTCGTCAAAATATAAGTATTTTTTTTTCTTTAATTTTCGGTAGCTTTGGAAATTTTTTAGGGGTTATAACAAAGCTGCAAATTGCTTAACCAGTTTTTGAAAATTTTCCACACCTCTCGATCATTCCTAATGTTTTCGGCTAAAGCACGTGGCAAATAAGTCAGATCTTGGTCCATCTATTCTTTATCAGATGTCGCAAAATTTGCAGTGAATTTAGGTAACAAAACTATGTAGATTCGCTAGCGACCAGAGCGGCTATATATGTAGCGGTTTCGCCCCCTTAAGAGGAGCACTTTTTAAAGCTAATGGTAAACGCAAATTGTGGAAACGAAAAACGATATCCGTCATCTTTTTTATTGGAGGTGAGACACAAATATTAGCATGATACTAGAATTGGAGATTTGCATGTGTTGAAATGAGACGCAACTATTCAACAAATCTATGCAATTTGTTGGAGCGTCCTTGTCGCCATCTACCAAGCACTCGAACAGGCACTCTAACAATGTTTCTCGTTCAAAATATGATAGAAAAAAAAATCAAATCGGTATAAGGCAATCTTAAAAACTAAAGAATCAATTTTCAATATTTAAACTGATATATAATTTGAAAGGATTTATCTGTGATTGTAATTGATTAAGTGTCATTTATGTGATTTTGCATTTGAAATATCAACTATATTAAATTTGAGTAGCGTATCTTTTTTTTTTACAATAAACTATAAAAACTTTTTTCTATTAAATGTATAGATTAATGTTTCTAGAATGTATATTGTATTGAATGAACTCTTATGACACTTCACTAAATCAGCATTATTGCAATATATGTTCACCTAATTAAATATTCTAAACTATTGTTAATTAAAAGCTGACACTGCTGATCGATACTAATTAAATATTATGTATCGATAAGCAGGTAGAACAATTTGAACGTTTGTAAAAAGAGTTTGTAATATAGTTCTATTAAAAAAACGCTAGCCTTATTCCAGCCGTACCTAGAGTTGTCTATCCTCCATCCTTACATGGCGATCTTGCCAGTGCAGATTAAGTAATCCGCAGGCAGAAGTAAAAGTAGTCACGATGGGAAACCAGAAATCTAAGGAAGTGAAAAAAGAAATAATAGTTGCCCAAGCCCCAAACAGCGGAGGCCTTACCAATGAAGTGAGCACATCAGGGAGTACAAATTTTTCCGCGGCAGAAGTTTTGGGAATTACGGCATTTGTAGTGATTGTGATCAAAATAATAATAATCATGATTAAGAATAGCAAGAAGATTTTGGTAGAAGAAAATTCGCCGGGAGCTGACAAGCAGCCAGGAGTTAGTGTAAAAGGAGAATACGCGAGAGTGTTGGTGCGTGTGTGGGCGCAGCGATAACGGCGCATTTAAGGAAAACTGTAAGTTATGAACATTTAAACATTGTTTAACTAAGGGTAAATGTAATGAAAAAAGTTACCCATTTAGACATGCATTTGAGGAGTTAAAATTATTTAGTAGAAATCTTAATAAAGATCCAAAAGATAGACGTGTTAATTTAGATATAAATAATAAATAAGTAGCATCCTTAGCTAGAATTAGAAGCGATTACGAGAAAGAAAAAGATAAATTTAATAAAGAGGCCAGCGACTCAGAGGGATTAAAGCAGGTTAAAGCGTTTCTAGAAGCTATTGACAAATTGATGGAGGGTTAGTTTAGTTTTAGAAAATACATTACGCGAGGGGACCCTTAATAAATTAGAAGAAAAAATGGGGGAGAAATTTGATCTGAAAACTGCAGGTAGCCTGCTATGTACTATGGATGGTTCGGAAAACACCACCGAACAACTAATTGATGCTATCGAGTTATATGATGCTATGCTGGATGATAACGGAAAAAAAAATCAAAAATCTTCCCACAGTGCTAAACTGAGATTAGCGAGTACGTATGCAACTAATGATCAATTAATAATTGATCCAAAGAAGCATTTTATAAGAAAAAAATCCGCAGCTGTACTATCAGTTAAATTAAGTAATACTAAACAAGGGGCTAACTCAGTCGAGGACTTTGGTAAAACATTTACGGACTTCAAAATCATGAGTTACGGACTATCGTAAAATCTAAACATTACTCAAAATTCAACGACGCGAAACGAGGAGCAAGTGACGGGGATATGCCGCGCAAAGACGCGCCACAAGTATTTTATACACAAGATCAAGGAAATGATTTTAAGAATAAATACAGCCGAGGAAATTTTCAAAACAAGTCCTTTGGTAATAACTCAAATTTTGGAACTAAACAGAATTAGAGGCAAAACGCTGATAGGTCTCGAGGTAGAGGTCGGTACAATAACTATAATAGAACTGGGAACTTTGGGGGAAATCAAGAGCAAAAAGTATATGTATTAGAACAAGGCGAAGAAGATGCACATGAGGTTCAACCTGAAGCGCCGCGCCGCCTTTGCACTCAGTGGAGGAACGGTTTTTTTGAGAACCAGAGGCTCTAAAACCATAACATAAACTCTGTTATTAGCTTAAATGGGTTAAATTTTGTAAAGTTTAGGTATGGGAAAAAAAGAAGTAATATTATTAGTAGATACAGGAGCCTCGGTTAGCATAATTTTTAAAAACTGTTTAAATACTAATCAATTAATTAATTGATATTAAAGAATTAATGTAAACGGAATCAGTGGTTTTACTAGGTCACTCAGTTCAGCAAATATTGATTCACTTATTTCAATACACTTGATCTTCTGAGTGGATATCATCATATCTAACTAGCGGAAAACTCCATCCCATACACAGCCTTTATAACACCTGATGGCAAATATGAATACCTGAAGGTACCTTTCGGTTTATGTAATGCCCTTTTTGCATTCCAGCGAGCAATTGACAATATTCTGGGCAAATTAAGATTCACAAAAGTAATTGTTTATTTAGACGATGTTTTGTTGCCTTCAAAAACTATAGAAGAGGGAATGTGGCTACTTATTGATTAAAATTATTTAAAGCCAATAATGTCGTGTTGAATTTGATTAAATGTAGATTTTTTAAAAGCACTATTGACTACTTAGGCTATCGTATTTCTAGCGGTCAGATTTACCCAAACCCTGATAAATTAGAAGCCGTTGACAAGTTTCCTGTTCCTGGTAATATTCATAACGTTCGTCAGTTCCTTGGTTTAGTCGGCTACTTCCGTAAGTTTGTGAACAAATTTTTTGATAAAGCACGCTCTTTAACAAATCTTCTAAAGAAAAATATTGAATAGAAGTGGGGTGAAGCGTAAAAGAAAGCCTTCCAAACATTAAAGACTAACTTGATCACTAAACCCATTTTAACGTTATTTGACCCATCTCGTAAAACGTGTTTATATACTGATGCCAGTCGATTAGGGATAGTTTGCGTTCTGACACAGAAAGAAGATGAGAAAGAATTTGTAATTGGATATACGTCCATGACTGAACAGCGATATCATTCCTTCAAACTCGAAACGCTAGCTATTGTCTCGGGTGTGAAACGTTTCAGACAATATCTAATCGGTATTCACTTCCAAATATTTACTGATTGTAGTTCAGTTCGGTCTGCATTGATTAAAAATATGATTGATATGATTTCGAAATTCTTCACAGACCGGGTACCAGAATGTTACATGCTGACGCATTGAGTCGAAACCTTCCCTTCTTGACACAACATATTAGCGCAGTAATTTTATCAGACGATGATTGGGTGTTGACGGTACAAACGCAGGATCCTGAATTGCGATCGATTAGAGAGATTTTGTTGAATGAAGATTTGAATGATCAAAATGTTCGTCAAAATTATAGTTTAAAACATTGAAAAGTGTATAAAAAAACAGAGTGTGGCGCAAGGCTTGTAATCCCAAAAGCGTGTAGATGGCAGATAGTAAGAATGAACCATGATGACATTGGGCATTTTTCTACTGAAAAGGTTTATGAAAGAATATCTTGTCCGTATTGGTTTGCGCATATGCGCCAGTTCATAAAAAAATATGTAACTGCATGTATTCCATGCATATTCCATAAAGCAACTAGTGGAAAAAAGCAGGGATACCTCCACCCTATCCCTAAATACCCCCGACCATTTCATATCATCCATTTGGATCATCTAGGCCCGTTTGTTCGTGTTAAAGTGTTCATTGATCAACATCGTTTAACGTTTATTTGTTCATGTATTTCTAGTAGTTACTGAAATTGTTTTTTACTTCTGTCAATATAATTATTTTGATAAACATCAATCTCTGAGTCTCTTAATATTTTATCAATTCAAAAGGTTATGGGCCCAGAACCAATGTTATAAACAAATAATATATATATATATACAAGAAGTCGATAATATAATATATTAACAAGAAACAAGATTTGCAAGGTCTAAAATTGATAAATGTCCAAGATTTAAAAAACTACATGAAAAAGCTAATTTTCATTCGTGAAAAGTTATGGTGTTTGCATACATGGATCTAAATAATTTATACAAAATTACCACTGGTGAAGAAAAAGATCCTAGCTTCAAAGGAATAACTGAAAATGCAAGTGCTGCTGAAAAAGAAAATTTTTCAAAAATATGTAATGATTGGAAGTATCGTCATTCATTAGCTAGGGCTTTTATTCTATTCAATGTGGATTCTGAACTTGTTCCATAAATAACATGTTTCACAGAGGCTAAGAAAATGTGGCAAGTTTTGAATGAACTTTTTGATAAAAAAAATGAATATACTTTACATGCATTGGTCAAATCAATTGTTAGTATTAAATGTAATTCAAGACAAAATATTTCTGAGCATATTTCAAAATATAATGAATTATGGTCTAGACTTGTGAAAAGAACTGCAAAAGTTTCAGATGAAGAGGACAAACCTTCATTGGAGGTAGTTTTCAGACCTTTAGCTATGTCAGCAAAAGCAAAAGCTTCATTATTTTTGACAACTTTGCCTGATGAATTGGAAAATGTAATAGATAATTTAAAGACAAAGTCTAATTTAACATATGATGATGTCTGTTCGCGTCGTTTGGAATTGCCTTTATCCAGTTCCACTGTGGAATTAGAAGAAGAAGCTTATTTTGTTTAAAAACAAAGAAGTGGTAAGAAATTTAATGTTGAATGTAGATATTGCAAAGAAAATAATAGATGGTATAAAGGTCACTCAATAAATAATTGTCGTAATGTTAAAAAATCAAAAGAAAAAGCTAATGTTATGGAAGATTCTGATAATGAATATTTAGCCTATAATGCAACACGGATGAATAATGTACAGTCTAAATGGATATTCGATACAGGAGCTACGTCTCACATGTCTGGAAATATAAATCTATTTAGCAACATACGTCCATTTAAAAGTTTCATACGTCTTGGTGATAATAAGAGAATTGAAGTAACACATATAGGAGAAGTTAAAATGCAAGCACTTTTATCAAGTGGAAATTCAATTAACATAAAAATGTATGATGTTCTTTATTCTCCAAGTCTCAAATGTTCTCTAATGTCTTGGGAAAAAATCAAGTCACGGGGAATTATTATGAAAGGTTCAAAAAATGAAATAACTTTATGGAAAAATAATAAAATTGTTGGATGGATCATAACTGAAAACAAGGAACAAATTTATCAAGAAGTGACTACAGAAAAATGTAATGTTTGTGCTACTATTTGGCATCGAAGACTAGGACATGCACCTGTAGCAAATTTTAATGATATTAAAAAATGTGTTGCTGATCCATATATTTTACCAACATCAAAAGTCAATATTGACTGTGAAGCATGTGAAAAGTCAAAAATGATAAGAAAAATTTCAAAAGAAACCCGCCACACATGTTCAGAAATTTTAGAAAAAATTCATTCAGATGTGGTAGGTCCTTTTTCTACAAAATCTGTGGGTGGAAAATTGTATTATGTTTCTTTTACTGACGAATACTCACGTTACACTGAAGTTTCATTTATTTCACATAAAAATGAAGTTGAAACTGCAGTAAAGCAATTTATTAAACGGATAGAACGTTCAACAGAAAAGAAAGTAAAAATTTTTAAAAGTGACAATGGTGGAGAATATACATCAAATTCATTAATACATTTTTTCAAAAATTCTGTAATTAGAGTTGAACATTCGATACCTCGGGTTCATGAAACTAACGGTTTGGCTGAACGATTGAATAGAATTATAACAACTATGTCAAGAACCAGCTTAATAGATTCAGACTTACCAAAATATCTTTGGGCTGAAGCTATAGCTAATGCTGTATATACAAAAAATTGTTTGCCTCACTCATTTCACAAGAAAACTCCGTATGAAATGTTTTATGGTACTAAACCTCTCATAGGACATCTTACAAGTTTTGGCCAAAGAGCTTATGTGCATATTAACAAAGAAGAGCAAAAGGCAGGAAGTAAATTATGTTCAAGAGCAAAAGAAGGAAATTTGGTTGGATATTGTGATAAGATTGGCTGGTATCGTTTTTGGATTGGAAATAATAAGGTTGTTATAACTCGGGACTATAAGTTGGTTTCTGAAGAAGATGATTTAATAGTTGTTCCAAAATTAGACATAGATGCAAAACATGGACTAATTGAAAATGGGTTAGATAATGATAAAGTCCAAACAAAAGAAGTTTCTGAAGGAAACAATTTGATATCTTTACCAACATTAGGCACAAATTATATATCTAATGAAAATGAAATGAAAGGTGCATAAACTAAAAATAATGATAATAATGTACAGGTATTAAATGAACCTATAGAAGAATCTGTGAAAGAAATAGATATAATAAGTTCTGAATTAAATGATTTTCCTTTACGTAGGAGTTTCAGAATTCGTAATGCCAAAGAATTTGAAAATTTTTGCAGATTAGCTTTAGAAGAACCTGATTCATATTCAGAGGCTATAAAATCTGTTGAATCTGATAAATGGATTTGTGCAATTAATGAAGAGTTAGAAAGTATGAAGAAAAACAACGTTTGGGAAATTGTTGATAAGCCTCAAAAAAGACATGTTGTTGGATGTCGTTGGATTTTTAAAAAGAAATTATCGGATGCAGGCAAAATTTCAAAATATAAAGCACGTTTAGTTGCACAAGGATTTAGCCAAATACCAGGCATAGATTTTAATGAAACATTTTCACCTGTTGTAAGATATGAAACAATTCGAATTCTGATTGCTCATTGTGTTCAAAATAATATGATTGCACATCAGTTAGATATTAAAACGGCCTTTCTTAATGAAAATATCGATTGTACAGTTTTTATGAAAATTCCTGAGGGGGTTAGTAGTGAACAAGGAAAAGTTTGTCTTTTAAAAAAGAGTATTTATGGACTAAAACAATCACCACGTCAGTGGAACCAAAAACTGATTGGAGTCTTAAAACAAATCTCTTTAGAACAGTCATCCGCAGATCCATGTCTTTTTACTTCGAAGGCAGCAGATCAAATTGTAGCTTTTTATGTAGATGATTTGCTGCTATTAGGTTCAAGTGAAGAAAAATTGAAAGAAATTGAAAATCTGCTTTGTGAACATTTTGAAGTCACATTTTTAGGACAACCAACTTTTTTACTTTCATTTCAAATAAAATGGTTTTCAAATTATGCTACCTTGCCTCAGGAACAATATATTTTAAAGATATTAGAAAAATATGATCTTTTAAATTGCAATGAAGTTGCAATACCAATGGATCCTGGTGTAAAACCCGAAAAATCTACATCTTATGATATACGTGCGCACAAAGAACTCTACCAGTCAAAAATTGGTAGTCTTTTATACCTGGCATTAGGAACAAGACCAGATATTAGTTTTGCTGTTAATATGATGTCACAATTTAGTTCCGATCCAAATAAACTGTATATAAAAAGCTCATTTATAAACGTACAGAAAATTCAAAAATTAAGTTTTTTAGTGATGCTTCCTATGCAAATTTTCTTGAAGATAGAAAATCTGTTAGTGGATATATTGGTTTTTATGGAAATGCTCCAGTAACTTGGTGTACAAAGAAACAACAAAGTGTTGCAGTCTCTACAACTGAAGCTGAGTATATGGCACTTTCTCTGACTTGTAGACAAGCTATCTGGATCTCATTCATTTTAAAAGATTTAAAAATATCTTGCATACCTTGCTTATATTGTGATAATCAAGCTTCAATTCATATATCTACGAATTCAGTAATGCATCAAAGAAGCAAACACATTGATGTTCATTATCATTTTGTCAGGGAGAGAATTTTAAATGATGATATAAGTGTCACTTATGTTTCATCAAAAAAACAATGTTGCAGATGTTTTTACTAAGCCACTACCAAAGAAACATTTTCAATTATTTATTTCTAAATTTATAGATGTTCTCAATGAGGGAGAGTGTTAAAGTGTTCATTGATCAACATCATTTAACGTTTATTTGTTAGTGTATGTTAGTGTATGTATTTCTATTAGTTACTGAAATTGTTTTTTACTTCTGTCAATATAATTATTTTGATAAACATCAATCTCTGAGTCTCTTAATATTTTATTAATTCAAAAGTTCGGAGTAGTAGTGGTAATACACAGGTCTTAGTAGTAGTCGATGCATTTACGAAGTTTTGTTTCATTTTCGCTGAAAAGAGTACCGAAAGTAAACGTGTTGTAAGTCGGTTACGGCAACTCATTGAAATCTTTGGCCTACCGCAACGAATTGTCACGGACTGTGACACATCCTTTGATTCAAAAATGTTTCATAATTTTTGTAAAGAATTCAACATCACACATCATCAAAACGCTGTTGGTATGCCTCGGGGCAACGGGCAGGTTGAACGATACAATAGAACCATTCTATCTAGTTTAAGTAGCATGGGTGCCTCTACCGCTGATAATAAATGGGATTTAAATATCTTGAATATTTAACTTGGTTTGAATAACACATAACGCGCTGGGATGTACTCCTAGTGAAGTTCTTCTAGGCTATAGAACTGGGGTGGATGTTAATCTAAATCTGAGTGATGAAATTGCTGGCGTTGTTGACGCTACCAAGTTGAGAGAGGAGGTTCATAAAAGGATTATGAATGCGCAGGTCAAACAAAAAGAACGGTTTGATAAGACTCGAGTAACCCCGAGGGAATACAAAGTTGGTGATTTAGTTCTCGTTGAAATCTCTTCTATTGCAAGTACTGGGGCAAGTAGAAAATTACTCCCTAAACGAAAAGGTCCTTTTGCGATTGTTAGAGTTATAGAAGTTGATCGATATGAGGTCGCAGATCTGACAGGATCGCTAAGGTCGCAAAGGAAATATCGTGGTGTTTATGCGGAGAAAAAATAATTCCGTTTGAAGTTTTAGACGCGGTTGATTAAGTCATTTACATTTTTTTCTTATAATCAGTTAGTTTGTTAAGTTAGATAGTTAATTTTGCTAAGTTTAATAACGTTTATTATGTTCCTTTGATGTTGGGAGTCTGAGTTTGGAGAATGATTGGCGATGTTTTGACCAAAGATTGGCGATGTTTTGGCGAATGAATGCCGATGTTTTGGCTAAAGATTGTCGATGTTTTGGCGAATAAATGCCGATGTTTTGGCCAAAGATTGGCGATGTTTTGGCGAATGAATGCCGATGTTTTGGCCTATGATCAGCGATGTTTAGGCCAAAGATTGGCAATGTTTATCCCAAAGATTAGCGATGTTTTGGCCGATGTTTGGCGATGTTTTGTTCCAGGATTACAACCAAGTTCAGAAGTATAAAGGTTTTAGAAGGTGCATGTGGAATGAAGCAGAATGATGAATATGAACAATGAGGCGAATGTATAAAGTCAGGACGACCGAGCTAAATAAGCTACACCTTGGATCAAATACCTACGATAATTTATTATCGGACGATGAGGACATCTACCTGTCAGGATGAACGTGTTACGAATAAAATAAGCTATTTGAATTTCCCGCTAGAATTCAATACTATTTGAGTTGAAGTCAGTCACATATGTGGGGCGTGCGCCATCTAGGAACAACAAGCGGAATAGAAAACAAGATATGATATATCGAGACGGGCGAAAAGACACAGCGAGGCCATTCCGAGTAGAATAATTAATATTGAACTTCAATAGTTCTTGATTCATTTCACAAATTAGTAGTGATTTTTAATAAATATAAAAATCGTACACAAAGTTCTACTAAAAATAGTTTTATTTTGGCAGACTAGTTTCGATTATTTTAAATAATCATTCTCAATGCCTAAAAATGTTACAAAATAAACAATATAATCAATAAATTATATAAAACAATAAACAAACCATAAAAGATGAATTATGAATTAAATTGATATTTTTAATGACATTTGTAATATAAATATTTTTGTTTTGATGTATTTAATCTAGTTACCTTTACATCAAAACAAAAATATTTATATTACAAATGTCATTAAAAATATCAATTTAATTCATAATTCATCTTTTATGGTTTGTTTATTGTTTTATATAATTTATTGATTATATTGTTTATTTTGTAACATTTTTAGGCATTGAGAATGATTATTTAAAATAATCGAAACTAGTCTGCCAAAATAAAACTATTTTTAGTAGAACTTTGTGTACGATTTTTATATTTATTAATTAATATTGAGTTTTATCAAGATCATCCTGTAATATTTATTCGAAATAAAGTGTATTGGCGGCATCTTTGAATATTTTTACACCCTCTAATATATATATTATATATATATTGCCCCAACACATTGTCAGGGGCAATATATTTTTCGCACCTTGACTTATCACAAGGGTACCATCAAGTAGACGAATCTAGTCGACCGTACACAGCCTTTACTACTGATAGAGGGCAATTCCAAATGACTTTTGTGGCATTTGCAAATTACTATAGAAGATTCATAGAAAAATTTGCCCATATGGCTAGCCCTATAAATCATTTATCAAAAAAAGGGGTACTGTTCGAGTGAACAGAGGAATGTCAGTGCGCATTCGAAACGTTAAAACATTCTTTAACAAACCAACCGGTTTTACAATATCCCAATTTTTCAAAATAAAACATATTTATTTTAAAAACGAATGCGTCGGGATACGCAATTAGAGCTGCACTTTCCAACGGCAACAATAAGCCAGTAGGATATAGTAGTAGAAGTTTAAACAAAGCAGAAAAAAATTATAGTACGATTGAAAAAAAACTTCTTGCGATTGTTTGGGCAGTAAAACACTTTAGGCTATATTTATACGAGAAAAAGTTTACAATTTTCACAGCCCACAGACCATTAATTTACCTATTTCAAATGACAATCAAGTAGACTGACTAAATTTAGACTAGTACTGGAGCAATACGATTTTACGGTGCAGTATATTAAAGGCAAAGAGAACGTTACAGCGGATGCCTTGTCATGGGTCGAAATCACGGGAAACGATCTTAAGAACATAAATAATAATATAGAACAAACTGTATTGGCTGTCACTCGATCTCATAAACAGTTGCAGTCAGACACGCCAGAGAATCTTAACGGTCGTTTTTGAAAAAACTGTGTCATAATTTTAACATTCCCGAATTAATTGTTATTAAGACTAAAACGTGCGCGCAACTATTAGAAATGTAAATAAAAAGTTCCACTCAGATAGCAAATACAGGTATAAAAATATCAATTGTGAAAGGTAAAGAGAGCATATCAGATTTGGAAACAAAGCAATTGATAATGAACCATTACCACATGTTATCAACAGGAGGGCATGCAGGTATAAATCGAACATATAACAATATAAAAAAACTTTACTTTGGGAAGAATTCGCAAAATCTGCGTGGTTGGCTTAAATTAATAGTCGAACTGAGTGTAGCGAAAAAGATAACGCCTGACGGCAGGCAATCTGTATCACTTCAGCATTTCAGAAAGTTTTTCTAGATCTGGTAGGTCTTTTAGACATAGATGAAGAAGAGAACCGATACATTTTGATACTTCAGTGCGATTTAACTAAGTTTGTAGAAGCTTACCCGATTCAGAACAAAGAAGCCAAAACTGTGGCAAGAGTATTTGTCGAAAATTTTATTATAGGATACGGCATTCCCGAACAAGTTGTAACAGATAAAGGTACTGAATTTTTAGCGGATTTGTTTAAAGAGACGTGTATACTTTTACAGATAAAGCAATTAAATACCACGGCATATCACCATCAGACGTTAGGTGCGCTCGAAAATTCCCATAAAAGTTTAGGCAGTTTTTTACGGATGCAAATAAACAAAAAGATGGAATTTTGGAGTTCCTGGGTACCGTATTGTTTTGCATTGTTGTACCGTATTGTATCCGTGTTTTGCATACAACAATACAGCATTATTAATTAATTTTTGGCAGTAAGTCAATTTAAAAATCTATAACATTGGCTAGTGTCAGAAATAAACCCAATGATTATCCAACCGCTCAACGAAAAGTAACAAAACACCGATCATTACATTGGTGTCAGAAGTGGGATCCTTAAAATTTTTAAGAACGTTTTTATCAATTACAATTGCTTTAGTAGTTTTATACATAATAACACCAATATGCCAGAAAATTGAGGAGAACGTATTGTTAATGTTATAAATAATCCAATCACAGTTTCACTCGATTCTATTTCAACTTTTGATAGACACTGATATCTTATTGTTCTTTTAAGCGATTAATGAAATTTCGGAAATAGCTGAATGGTCAGATAAAGATAAAATAGCAATAACTAAACTTAAATTAAAAGGAATTGCAAAACAATTTTTAAAATCGAGTAACTTATCCGAAGAAATTAATTGAAGAAATTTTCAAAATACATTTATTATTTAATTCTCGAGAACTAAAGTTCCCGGTGGAGCATTTCAAAGTTTTGTAGAATGTAAGCAACAACATGGCAAATTAGTTAAAAAAAAATGTAGTTCGATTAAAGTTAGCAGGAGCCAAAACAATTGTACTTACTGATATTGAAGGTAATAATTTAGTTTTACAAGAAAATCTAGGACAACAAATGGATTCTCAATTTCTAATATTTTCTAGTATTTTCCCAAAATCCGAGAGATTTAAAAACTGCAATAGAGGTGGCAGAAAGAAAAGAATTTATTGAAAATATAACAAATCTCCCAAAAGTTTATGAATGAATCAAAATTTTGCTAAAAATAATCCGATATGCTCGTATTGCAAGAAATCCAATGACACAATAGAAAATTGTTTTAAGAAAAATAAAACTTGTTTTATTTGTAAGAATTCAGGGCACTATGCTAGAGACTGTAGAAATATATCAACAAAGAATCCTTCTCAAAATATACTGTTTTGTGCTAATTGTAAGAAAAATGGACACGAATCAAGAAATTGCTATCAGAAACAAAATTCAAAAAGAATTAATACTCAGAGGAATCAGTATCAAGAAAACAGAAAAATATTTTGCTTTAAATGCAACAACCCCGGATAGAATAATAAAGTTATTACTGTAAGGATAATAAATATGACTCAAGAAGAAATCGTCTTAAAAGAAGTAGAAATAGAAAACGAAGAAGAAATGTTAGACGTTCAAAGTATTTTGATAATAACAAAGCAAGATAATGATCTAACTTTAAAAGCAGTTGGGTTTAGGAAATCCAATAAATGAAGGTGTAGAAAAACTTAAAAGATTAGTGAGTAACTCATAGATATATTTAAAGCACCTAATAAAAAACTGACCTGCACAACTAAAGTTAAACATAGAATTGTAACAGACGACGTACCGCTAATATCAAAGCGACCGTACAGAGTGCCGTATCAGAGAAAAGCAATAATAGATAAAAAAAAATTCAAAAATTACTTGATAACGACATCATTGAGGAAAGTCAATGACAAAGTCAATCACTTGGTCTTTTCCGGCAATTTTAGTAGAAAAACAAAGGCACGATGGTGAAAATGCTGAATTTAGATTATGCATTGATTACAGAAATCTCAATGTTATAACAAAAACAGATTTTTTCCGTTGCCTAATTTACAGGATACACGATCAATTAACCGGATCTAGCTTGTTTTCAACAATGGATCTTGCTAGCGGTTATTTTCAAGTGGAGCTTGATGAAAGGAATCGAGAGAAGAGTGCGTTTTCAACACCTGATAACTACTAGGAATTTAAGCGAATGAGTATGGGATCGAAGAACGCGCCTGCTACATGGCAGTGCATGATGTATGCAATATTCAGCAATCTAACCGGAACAGAATGTTTAGTTTATCTTAATGATATTATCGTATTTAGTACAAATAATGTTGATTTTCATTTAAATCGTCTTAAAAATGTATTTGATAAAATGCGTGAAAGCAATTTAAAATTTAAATCAACTAAATGTCATTTTATGAAAAATGAAGCAAAATACTTAGGACACATTATTTCAGAGAAGGGTTGTGAAGCAGACCCAGAAAAATCGGAAATAGTTCGAAAATATCCGCAGCCAGAATCAGTTAAGGAAATTAGAGCGTTCTTAGGATTATGTGCATTTTATAGAAAATTTGTACCGAAATTTGCTGACATTAGTCAACCGTTAATAAATTTAACAAAGAAAGACCATACAAATGGACAGAAAAGCATCAAGATTTATTTAACATCTTAAAGAAAGCATTAGTTTCACTACCTATTCTAAAATTTCCTGATTTTAAACGTCCATTTATATTAGTTACTATAGTTACTTATGTTATTAATGTAGCAATTAGTGGAATTCTATGTCAAAAGTATGACGATTTAGAACATCTGATAAGTTACGCAAGCCGTACTTTAAATTTAGCCGAGAGAAATTATTCAACAATAGAGAAAGAATGCTTAGCATTACTTTGGGCAGTTAAGTATTACAGATGTTATTTAACTGGCACACATTTTACAATTTTAACCGATAACAGACCATTAAAGTATTTATTAACAATTAAAGATCCAAGCTCTAGGTTAGCACGTTGGGCAATAGTATTAGTAGAATACAGTTTTGATATTGATTACCGCCCCGGAAAAATAAATACTAATGCAGATGCTTTAACAAGACTTAACGTCTTGTTAAAGCTTGTTAAGTTCTTATTAAGTCTTGTTAAGACTTAACAAGACTTAATCGTGTTGCATACATCAAGGGCTTTCTAACAGTATGTCTTCTTGTATATTTTATTACGTTTTGAATGATTTATTTTAAAAATTTATAAAATTTGAAATAATAACTTCGGCCATTTTTAATAACTTTGATGCAAATTAATATTTTTTACAAATTCAAAAGGCATCGTGTTGCATACATCAAGGGCTTTCCAACAGTATGTCTACTTGTATATTTCTGAAAAATGATTTAAACAATAATTCTTTCCATTCAGCTAATCAGCCTTCCATCATTCCTTCCAATCAGCCTTTCATTAAAGAACTTAGAGATTTAAAGGATAACATCAAATCACATATATTTGAAGAATATGGAAGTATCATTAATTTTTTTTATTTATAATGAAACTATACAGGGTGATTTGCTAGCCCCATGACAAACGTTTACCAATGATAGCTGATACAAATCTGAAGACAAAAGTTGAAAGATTTTTTTTTATTTAGCTTGGGTGAAAAGTTATAAGCCATTGAAGAGTTGACCTCGGTCAAAAGGAAACCTACGTGATGGCTAATTTTAAAACTCCAAAATAGCATTGGCTATGAGAATACTACGTTTTTTGTGGCAAATATTTTAATATCATGTGTCATATTGACAACAAAAACTGTATGAGCAGGTTGCTTTATTCTCTTGCTGCTTTTCGACTATTTCCATTAGCAAATCCATAGATAAAAACAATATCTGCATACTCTTCGGGGGTAAATGAACTCATTTTTTTGTATAAATAATGTGAAAAATGATAACTTTTATGAAGGTTGTCAATATGACACATATGAAATTAAAATATTTGTCACAAATAAACGTGGTATTCTCATAGCCAATGGCTATTTTGGAGTTTTAAAATTGCCATCACGTAGGTTTTCTTTTAACCGAGATCAAAGCTTTTTAAAGGCTTATAACTTTTTGAATGGGAAGGTGATTCTTCTTGAAACTCCATGAATTCGGAGATGGTGTACTGAAGTACGAGTGAAAGTCAATTGTTCAAAAGGCAACAATACTTTTAATATGTTCGACGCGTTTCGAGCTACAAGCTCATCATCAGGAAACAATTCTAAAAATTTATAAAGCATAAGAGAGAAAAATTACTATGTTTAATAGTAAAATTACTATGTTCCAATAGATTCATGCCACCCCATGAGCCATAAGCTCGCAGCGTTTTATTGCTACATAAACAGACTCTTCAACACACCAGTATCAACTTTTAATTTCAAAAAAGAGGTTGGGATCATAAAACAAATCGCTGTGGCCAATGGTTACAAACCGGAGCTGATAGATAAACTTATTTCAAAAAAATCTTTTTTGAGGCTTACCGACCAGGCTTTCCCAAGTTCAACTACTTCAGAAATTAATTCAGAAGCCTACAAATCGTTTTCTTATTTCGGAGAGATTTCAGACAAAATATCGTTTGCTTTACATGAAGTGCAAATTAAATGTGCATTTAAACCGCTTTTCACAATCAAATCACTTTTCTCGAAAATAAAAGATAAAAACAAAAAATTGGACAATAGTGGAGTTTATTTACTAAAATGCAATTCTTGCAATGCAGGTTATATAGGACAGTCCGGTAGGCCCTTCGGCACTCGAATTAAAGAACACTTAAGATCAAAAAATGCGATTGACAACGATAAGTCATATTTTGGTAAACACCTAAGAGAATTCAATCATTCGTTTGACGCGAACGACGAAAATAATTTCATCATATTACATGTAATGAACAAGGGTTCGAAACTTACAATTTTGGAGAACCTAGAAATTCTAAAATTCTCGACCGATAAAGATTTTACGATGCTCAACTATATGCAACCAGAAATTTCTAATGTCCTTACAATGAACTTGAATCAATCCACAAATTCGAATTTGGCGCCTTCCGCGCAACAAAACAGCACGTCAAATGTTCTCGCTCACCTTCCGTCACAGAACTTAACCAAAGATTCCTAGTCAGACCACGCGCTGGTCGCGTTTTTTAATTAATTTAATTATTTATTAATTTTAATCTAATTTATTAAAATTAAACCTAATTTTAAATTGTAATTTTAAATTGTAACTGTTGCAACCGGTTTATGTTTAGTTCTAAGTGATTTCGATGTTGATATTGTGCCTTCAAAATACCGCTTCAAACCTGACTAATTAAAATGGCCTTCTGTTATGGCTAATTAGGCTTTCAAACTACTGTTTTCAATCTAAAACTTGTGATGTTGCCAGCGAATTTGCTGTTCTCAATTGTGATGCTCAAAATAATCTTCTTATTTACCTTTTTGTAATTTAACAATCGTTGTAAGTAATGGAATTTTCCACTCGTTAAATTTAAACATAGTAATTTTTCTCTCTTATGCTTTATAAATTTTTAGAATTGTTTCCTGATGATGAGCTTGTAGCTCGAAACGCGTCGAACATATTAAAAGTATTGTTGCCTTTTGAACAATTGACTTTCACTCGTACTTCAGTACACCATCTCCGAATTATAACTTTTTAACCAAGCTGAATAAAAAAAAATCTTTTAACTTTTATTTTCAGATTTGCATCAGCTATCATTGGTAATCGTTTGTCATAGAGCTAGAAAATCACCTGTATAGTGTATTTAATAGACGAATGAAAGTTTTTTTGAAAATAATTCGCGCTATATGGACTTGCCCTAAAATTAAATAAATGCAAAGAGAAGACGAAAATGTTAAAGGAAATTATCCGACATGTTGATAATATTAACAAAGAAGACATTTATTATTTGGCTAATGAAGTAAATTAATACAAAAAACGCATGCAGGAAGAAAGACAAGACAATATTGTAGCTCCTGATTGTATTAAGAAGGAAATTATGAATCTGTATCATCGATCATCGACCGCCGCACATGGGGGACAAAGAAAAACATAATTGATACGAAAAGATTTTTACTGGAAAAAAATGAGCACTGATGTAAAGAAATTCTGTTTAGAAAGTCATTCATGCAAGACTAACCCCCGATTTCATAATGCAACTTAAAGTTCGCTTTAGTAAAAGTGCGTTTAGAATGTGAATATGCACGCTTTAGCTAGGCAAAGCTGTCACATTCTAACGTCACTTTTACTAATGGAGACTTTAAATTGCATTATGAAATTGGGCGTTAGTTAGCATTTTAATCAACTTTCGTCAATTTGCGTATGCCATAAGAGCCGACATTGAGAAAATGTATCGGCAAGTGCTAATAGAACCGTCGCAACGAGCAGTGCAATGCATTTTGTGGAGGCCTGACGTATCGCAATTGCTCCAAACGTACTCGCTCACTACAATCACTTATAGTACAGCTTCTGCTAGTTTTCTGGCCGTTAGGGCTTTGTGGTAAATTAAATATTATAAGGAGACCAATATTAACATGAGCCAAATAATTAAAAACAATTTCTACGTAGACGACTTATGGTGCGGTGCAAATACTCTCGCTGAAGCGCAAGAGATCTGTTAGAATTTATTGCAAATTTTAGCTAATGGATGTTTTCCACTCAGGGAAGTACTCATGCATATATCCGAATCAATTAGGAAACCTAAGCCTGTAGAATTTTGTGAAAGCGAGAAAATTCTTGGGCTTATTTGACATCAAGATAGTGACTCTTTTCAGTTTAAAATCGCTGCATTTCAATCAAGCATTATCAATAAACGCGTAATATTGTCCAATTTATCCAAAGTATTTGACCCTTTGAGGTCTGTTATCACCAGGCATCGTGTTAGCCAGAATTCTCTTGCAATCTTTGTGGCTTAAGAAATATTCTTGGGATGATGAACTAAACTCTTATGGCCAAACGCGGTGGTTAAGTTTCAGAATAGGCTTACCCAATCTGAATAAGCAAGTATTCGATAGAAGAGTCATTTGCGACAATTTTGGTAACAGATAATTATATGCATTTTGCGATGCCTCTTCTACTGTGTATGGTGCTTGTATATACGTGCGCTCCACTGACATTAATGGCAACATATTTTGTAAACTTTTGTGCTCCAAAATTAAAGTAGAATCACTTAAAGTTATAACTAATCAAAAGCTGGGGCTTTCTGGAGCACCGTTATTGTCTAGATTATTGCGCGTTGTTATAGAATCATTTGACATACAGATTTATGGCATTTTTTGTTAATCAAAGTCATCAATAGTACTTGCTTGGTTAAAAAACCAGCTTAGAAGTTTCAAAATTTTTTTAGCCAACCGAGTCAGCGAGATCTTGGAGCTGTCCGAGGGATTTACTTGGGGGCATGTTTCTGGCCGCATTAATTCTGCTGATTAGTTGTCGAGGGGTGTGTTACCTGATGAACTCTCCGGTAATGATCTTTGGTTTTGGGGTCATGATTGGTTCAGTTTGCATGAGGAGCATTGGCCACTAAATTGGCCACAACAAAACTTAGATATTGACACACCGGTAATTGAGCCCGAAAAGGTACTTTCCTGTACGGCTGTGACCACTCCCTCCTTTTGGTTTGATAAATACTCATCATTTAATAGATAGTAGCTCTGGTGTATCGGTTTGTAATCAACTGTTCAAAAAAATCTGACCATACTTATGGACCTTTAACTACATAAGAACTTTATCATGCTGCTATGTTATCGTTTTCCAAGGACGACTAATCCTATAATGGGTAATTTACCATCAGCAGATTCAGATTTCAGAGTTCATTGCCGTTCACCTTTGTTGGCATGGACTATGCAGGTTCTTTTTATTTAAAAAGGACCTGCATAAAATTTTATTTTACACTACTTTAGTACAAATAGAATCAATCTTCATATCCCGTCCTTTAAGTACAATGTCCAACGACCATAATGATATGGAAGCTCTTACGCCAGGGCATTTTTTGGTTGGCAAACCTTTGATGATGGTTGTGGATTCCGATGTGAACTTAACATCTTAACCGATGTTAAGTTCCGAGAGGGGCTGCGCGCGCTTACGACCACACATACAACAAGAAAACGTGTGTTCATAAAAAATAAAATTTGTGTTCTAAAATGTCTCCTAAATTACAAACAAATCAGGAGACTTTTGGGAATATATAAAGGAATTTGATGCAATCGGACTGATGGAAACATGGATGGAAGAAAAGGCATAGGAAAAAAGTGGAAGAAGAATTACCAAAAGAATATGTGTGGAAATGCCAGTATGCAGTGAGGTATAAGAAGAAAGGAAGAGCGAAACGTGGAATTGTTACCGGGCTGAGAAAAGAAAGAAATAAGGCATGATGTGAAACCGAAGAAGAGGAAATTATAAAAAGAAGATTTATTGCAGATGACCAAGTGTACAGAATGCTAACCGTATACTGCCAAAACCTGATGGACACAAGAAGGAAGTAAGAAGAACGAGTCAAGAAGTCAACAGAGCATATTGTCATAATAGGAGAGGGGGGACTTTAATGCAGGGATTGGACAATTTGGGGAAAAGCTAGAAAGAGGGAACAATGAGGAGGGGCAAACATTCAAAGACGAAACAGTTAACCAAGAGGGAAAAGTGCTAAGAAAGATGATGATAAGGAAGAAAAAAGGTGGGGTGTGCTGAATGAAAAAGGGGAAAAAGGAAGAACAAGGAACAATTTACCTACATTGGTGCAAGAGGAGAATCAGTCATCGATTACGCGATAGTAAATGAAAGGGGGTGGAACGAACCGGAAGATTTGGACAAGGGAATAGAGTCGAATCAGATCATCAGCCACTGGAGGTAGAAATAAGCCAGGAAAGAAGAAATAAAAAGGCAGAAGAGACGGAAATGTGTAGGAAGGCGGTTTGGAACGAAGAAAGCATACAGAAATATCAAAAATCTCTGGAGAGGGTGAAGTTACAGGGGAAGGGACCGATTACAACTGTGGAGGTACAGACGAAGGGTCGAACAGTGGGGAGAGACAACAGATAGTGGGATCGGGAGTGGTGTAAGCAGAAATAGGTCAAGAAGGGAGCTGAGAAGATGAGGAGCGTAACAAAATCGGATCCGGGGAAGACTATAGGAGGGCACGCAGAGAACATAAGGTAACATCCGCACGCAAGAGCGAAGAAAAAAAAGAGGAGGAAGTGGAAGAAATAAAAAAGATTAAGACCGAGGAAGAACTATAGAAGTACGTAAATGGGGAGCAAAAATGAAAGAAAAAAGTTGACAATAGCAACGCAATGGGAGAATGGAAAAACTATTTTATGAACTTGTTGGATGGGGAAGAGGGCAACCCGAAATGGAGAGAACAAGACATAGAGAAAGACACAGACTATATCAAACGGGGACAGAAATTACAATCGAAGATATGCATAGAGCAATCCAACGATTAAAGAGGAACAAAGCTGCAGGGGAGGACGAGCTGAAAAATGAAGCATGTGTATTTGGTACAGATGAGGTAATTAAAAGAAAGAGAGATTGTGAATGGGGTGTGGAGGGGAGAAAGGTTGCCGAGGCAGTGGAGGGTGGGTCTTATAAGTCCGATTCACAAAAAAGGCAAGAGAAATGTAGCGGGTAACTATAGAGGGATTACTTTGATGACATCGGCATATAAGATCTACGCGGCAGTGTTGGAGGAAAGAATGAGTGAAAAACTAGAGAGAAGGGGGATGTTACTGGACGGACAGGCAGGGTTCAGGAAAAAACGCAGCACCATGAACAACGTAGACATCTTGAAACATTTAATAAACTGGGAATCCTTTAGTAAAAGAAAGAGGCAAGATGTATGCGTTGTTTGTGGACCTAAAAACAGCATTCGATTTGGTAAATAGGGAAAACTGTGGAAATTTGTTAATGAAAAGGAAATAAGTAAACAATTGGTAGATAAAATGGAAGAGATTTATGAAGAGACGATATGTAGAGTAAAGGTGAATGGACAAGTAACTGAGAAATTTTGGACCAAAAAGACAGTGAGACAGGGGTGCTCGTTAAGCCCTACTCTGTTTGCGGCCTACATTTGCGACTTAAAAAAGAAGCTGATAAGGGTGCAGGCAGGTGTGGTCGTAGTGGGTAGAATGAAGAGAGATCTTTGGCGTATGCAGATGGTATGGTGTTGGTGGCAAACAAAGCAAATGGGATGAGAGATATGATAAGGTGTATGGGAAAGTATTTGAGGAACAAAGAGTTAGAAGTAAATGTAAATAAGACCAAGGTAATGATGTTAGAAAAGAGGGTGGTAGAAGGAAAAAAGAGGAATGGATGTGGGAAGGTACAGTGATAGAAAAAGTGAAAGAGTTTAAATATTTAGGGTATATATTTAGTGCAAACAACGGAGATAAGGGGCATGTGAGAGAGTTGGCTAGAAAAGCAAATAAGATAATAGGGCTAGTATGGGGAATAGGAGAAGCAAAGTTTGGAGTAAATATAAAAAGGAGGGGAATGCTGTTTGACTGTTTGGTAAAAAGTGTATTCATGTATGGTGCGGAAATATTTGGATGGAAGGAGCAAGGAACGATTGAAGCTATTCAGGCAAAGTACTGGAGAAGGGTGTTCGGGTTGGAGAGAGAGGCATCAGAATACGTAGTTCTAGAAGAAAGGAGAGAGTGCAAAATACTACAAGAGTGCTGGGAGGAAGTAAAACTAGGGAAAGCAGGAAAAAGACAAATAGAAAAGCAAAAATATTATGAAAAGAATGGGTATGCAACGACAGAGATAGAAAAAATGAGACAGAGGGGAGCGAAGGTACTAAGTAAGATATAAGTATAAGAGATAGGGATGTACAAATGCAAGAAAGAAAAGCGAAGATAAGGGAGGCTAGGTACAACGAGTGGTATGGTATGCTAGTAACGGAGGAGCTGCCGAGGTACCTAGCAATGAATACGGGAATGAACAAAAAGAAGTTGACTGCGAGATTCAGATGTGGTAATGAGGAGAGAGCGAATAGGTACTGGGTGGACATGGATGCATGAAGGTGTAGAATGCGTGAAGAGAATGTGGAAAACATGGATCATATAATGAGAGAGTGTGCACAAACGAGAGAGGAAGAATGGGAATGAAAGGAAATACTGAACAAAAAAGGAAATGGAGCGGAATGGAGCGGAATGGATGTAAAGAATTATTAGGACAAGAAAACAGCAGCAGAGCAGGTGTAAATCAAAGACGATGATGGTTTGGGCAATACATGGGAAGAAAATGCATTATTTTATTTTAGTTGGTTATCAATGATTATTTTGTATTTTATTTTTACGATACTGAGATATGTAAGTTGTTATATATGTATTGGGAATTTTTTCAGCACAACTGTGACAAATATTCAATCATAAGTAAAAGTTGAATATATAAAAATAAACATAAAAATGTATCAATAATATAATTTCTTAATTTCTTTTTTAAATAATTTAAGTTTACAATCCTTTATTATCTTTGGTAATATGGTCGTTGTACTTAATCAAGACCTTGTAAAAAAGTGAATTTTGACTTCCTGCATTATTCATACAATTCACAGTAAAATTGTTCATGCTTCTTGTGTTATAAGATAATCAACCCACACGAGCGGGGTAAGCTAATCACATATGTGAGTTCTGTTGCTTTTATTTAGAATTATTCGCATAGCTCTATTCTGTAATCTCTGAAATCTTTTAGTATCTCTTACACCCGCGTGTAAGATATGGCAAACAAAAACTCTTTTTTATATAAAAAAATTATTACTGAATAAATTAATGTGCAACTTTTATGGTCTTCAGTGCTTGTTAGGACAAACATCTTAGTGCTTAATGGTAATTAAAAAACGTTTTCAGGGGTTGTAAAATCAGGGATGCCTACCACTCTTTTGGCTATAACTTTATTTCTGCCAAGTTTTTGGTAATTTTTATTATAGATTATTCACCCTTCATCTTTTTTTTTTACCAAAAAAGTACTCTTGTCATATGTCGATCGGATGCCTTGTTTTGAAGAAACAGTTGATCTTATGCGAAAAGGTCGTGTTAGCAAGCGCAACGATAGTAATTTTTATTTTATTATAAAATTGGGAATGAGACAATCAAAAATCGTTGTTAGGTATGAAAGAATACAGTAATTGTTTTATAATTTTTTATTTGAGTCCACAAAAAAGGTTAGAAATTGCCACCATTGGAGTCAATATATTAGTCTAATCTACGAATAAGTGACTGTCAAATTTTTTGAAAGATACCAGGTTGATGGTGAATTAGCTGAAAACTATTATTTATTCGAACTCGCAGTGTTTCTATATCATTAATTGCTTCTAAATATACTTATGACATTATATGTCCAGAGAAATAAAAATCTAAGGGGTTCAAGTCAGGTGACTTTGGTGGCCCTGGAGTTGGTCCGCCTCGACAGATTCACCTGTTTCCGTACGTTGGTTAAATATTCCCTAGAAATTCTTGCAAAATCAAATGGTGCACCGTCGTGCATGAACCACATACGTTGTCTTGTTGATAGCGGAATATCTTTTAGCTGTGGCTGCAAAGTATGTTCCCAACAACGTTCCCAACTACAAAATATTTTGATAAAAATGAGAATTAATGCTTCAATTTAGCGCGTCACGGTACTTTACCAACCATTGCAGACAAAATATTTTGACAAAATAGACACTATAGGTTCGCAAACAATGAAAGACAGAATACCTACGGTTATTTAGGGTGTTTCTCAAATTTATCAGAAAATTTTAGTCATATATGCACCATTAAATAATAAATTGATTTTACGTCAACAAAAATGATAGTCCAACAGAAAAAAACCTAAAATTATTAAAATTGATTGTATTATTAAACACTATTTATTTGGACGATTCTAATATAGGCTACACATTATGCACGACTGCTTACAGTGTGCCTGTAGTAACTGATATCTACAACTGACATCTGAAACTGTCGACATAAACGTAGTTAAAAATGCGATCCCTCATTATTAATTTAAAAAAAAAACCCAAGGAGAAAAAGATAAAACAACCATGAAAATGCTTTCACGTAACTCAATAACTGTTTGCAATTCAGTGCGGTAAACTTTGTTTTTTAAATACCTTTTTTTTTAATACTTTGTTTTTTTAAATAATGAGAATCGCTTAAGACGTCGTCGAACGCGTAGTATGTGGGTGCGCGATTGGATGAGACGTCGCAATGAACTTGGTTGCTATAGTCAACTTCTTCGAGCGCTAGAGAATGAGGTGCCACAATTGTACAAAAACTTTCTTCGCATGAACATTGCTGACTTTAATAATCTTTTGGAAATTGTGTCTCCGTTGATTAAAAAAGAGAACTCAAACATGCGGGAAGCTATATCATCTGGTGAACTTCTTGCTCTCACATTACGTTTCATCATCCTCAGCCATCTTTACATACCTGCAAAATTACAATTAATATTAAACACTACTTTTTATAATTAAATAAACTTTATTTGATTATAAAAGTAGTATTCAATATTAATTGTAATTTTGCAGGGATTACTGAAAATACAATATTTTTTACCACAAATATGATAAAAAACTCGCAATCACGTTGTTTGCCGGTGAATGTCACAACAAAAATGACCATTCAAATTATGATTATTTCGCTAGTATTTGCTCATACCGAGTTTCGGTATGAACAAAAAAAATATCGGAGCCAATATTTGCTCAGTGGCGGAGCCACTAGCAAAGAAGTACATTACACGAATGAAATATTTGCCCTTTTATTTGTTTGGCAAATACGAAGCAAATATTTTTCAACAAATAGTTAAAGCAAATATTTCATTATTACACGGACAAATATTTGCCTTGATTTTAAGCAAATATTTGCTTCGTCTAATGCCTGCTTTAAATGAGGGGGCGTTCCATCATGTAATAACCACATCCGTAATCTGACATCTAAGAACACATTTTCAAGTAAGACAGGCAGATTGTTTTGAGGAAATTCAAAATATTAGTGACCGTTCATTCGATCAGGTAATACAAACGGTCCAATTAATCTTTCATCCACAATCCCTGTCCAAATTTTTAAAGAGAAACGATGCTGATAGTGACTCTGAATGGTGTCGAGGAGATTTTCAAAGGCCCAAACCTGGGTATTGTGAAAATTGGTCACTCCATTTCGGGTAAAAACTTGCTTCGTCTGTGACCAAAATATTAGTCGTAAATCGGGCTCGAGCATTTTCAGCATTTTGTGCTAATAACCATTTAGAAAATCTTAGTCGATGTTCATAGCCTGCTGGCAGCAATATTTGGACCTGCTGGACGTGATATGGGTATAGTTGCGCTCTATTTAATATGCGTCACACTATTATATGCAACACCCCTGGAACGTGCCGGGCGAGTTGCCTTGCGCTTATTGGAGGATTTTCTCCCACGATTTCCAATACTTCTTGTTCAATGCTTAAAATTCGGCGGCGACGAACCCGACCTCCATCTATTCAACAATTTAGGCGCAAATTTTCGGAATTACGGGGGTTCAACGTGGACGAGTTGAACCCCCGTAACAAAAGCTTGTGGATGAGGCAATTTTCTAGTTGGGAATCATTGGGCATACAAACGAGAAAATGCTTTGGCGTTTTACCCTGCTTCTCCTTACACTAACAGCATTATCATCAGTTCCGCGTTACTGTGTACATGCCCCACCTTAAAATATCTTCAAATACACTAAACTTTGCTACAGCAATCAAATATGCAATTGAATTTAATTGTAATGAGACAAGTTAATAGCTTTGACTGACAGTATATGTCAGTTACTACAGGCACATTATAAGCAGTCGTGTATAGTGTGTGGCCTATATTTCAATCGTCCAAATTAATAGTAATTTATAGTACAACCAACGTTAACAATTTTTATGTCGTTCTCTGTTGGACTTTTATAATTGTTGTTAAGTTGAAATCTAATTATTATTTAAAGGTGCATCTATGGTTAAAATTTTTTGATAATGTTGAGAAACACCCTGGATATAAAATCAAAATTTAACTTTTTGAAATTAGTTAATGAATATAACAACGTTTTGGTTTAAAAGTTGCTTTTTGTTCAGATTGGACCCATTTCTGTACGAAGTCATCTAGCAGTAAGTTTTAAGAATTTTGATTTGGGTTTTTTTCCTTACATTATTTTCAAAAACTAGCAACTAATAGCTTTATTTGAAGTGATAGTCCGGAACTAGTTTTTCGGAAATTTAGCTCTTGGCATGTGCAGTTTCAAAATATGGATTAATTTATCGGGATTGTCACTGCGAACGAAGCTATTATTATAACTTACTAGGAAGTTATAATAATTCATATAGATATTATGAAGTACTGCTATAATCACGGTTTTAAAAGTCGCTAGTGATACAGAAAGATCATGAAGAAGACACTGAAACCTTTGTTTCCAAACCCCAAAACATCTCTCTATGGTATTTCGAGTAGCAACATTTGCTACATTAAATCTCTCAACCCTTTCATTATGTGGTCTTAATAACGGAGTAAATAGATATGGTCAAAGTTCGTATCCAGAATCTCCCAGTGAGCGACAAATATGCCTCAAAATTCACCTGCCTCAAAACGCTCTTTAAGCGTCGACTCATTAAAAATTTTAGAATCATGTGTAGTTCCTCTCCATCTTGCTACTGCTTCTCGAATTCTAAGGCGAGCACTACAAACAACCTAACCATTTCAAATAACTAATACATACATTTAGTAAATAGAAATTTACCTGAACGAATAAAACCTTTTTCTATTTATATAATATTGAGCCTGATCGCCCCCAGGAAAATCGCAAATTATTTGAAAATTTTAGCTATTCTAGCTTGACTATCATCTAATTATTGACCCCATTATTAACTACCTCCCATCTAACTGATGGTCTTCTTTTTATACCCTCTTCTATAAATCAATCCGGAAGGGATTGTTTTATTATTTATTTTATTTATCAAATATCGTAGGTTGTTTATGTTCGTGACCTTGTACGGTTGTTGCTATTCATTAACCTTGCAAGTTTGCACTACCTGCTGATGTCGGAGAAATATTGTTTAGTTAAATAATTGTTCTTGGCCTACTTGACATATGCCTCCTCTCTTTAAGCTCTGGACCCACAGTGCTAATTTAACATCTATCTTAAAACTACCTTGGCTACCTTGATTTGCAATTCCAACTTAAAATCTAATGATTTACTAATTTATTGCAAAAAAATGTATGCCGACAATTGCATAAATTGTATATACTAATAGGTTATGTTAATGTAAATCATATGTTGCTCAATCTAGCAGCTAATTATGCGAATATTTCTATGTGACCCCGTTTTAATTAAAAATAAAATTTGTAACACTATTATGGTTAATTACCTTTATATGGTGTTAATTTCTCGCGACCGATCCACTTGACGTTGACCCTAGCGTTTATCTTCAATGTTTACGTTGAGTTCCTGGCCTAGTCTATTCTTGTCTGGTTACTGTTTATCTTGCTTTTCTTTGTTTTACTGCTCGTGCGTGTTGCTCCATATATCTTGCCTTCATTGTTTTGTAATTATTCCTCCAATTTTCATCTTCACTTGTTTTCGTTTGTTATTATCGTCTTCAATTCACAACATAGGTGGTAAGCTGTTGTAAATGTGCTAACTGTTCCCATAGCTTTAACTAGTTCGATGACCAGTTCTGATTCAAAGGTTCTTTCTCTGTCACTTAGAAGATATCTTGGTGCTCCATGGCGGGTGATGATGTTTTTTCTTAAATAGTACATCATCTATTATGCAAAAATTGGTAGCGCGCTTCCGTAATGCTACTGGTCCCTCGTCTGGATTTTGAACGATGTTTATTAATTCGCGTACGTATTTGTCCTCGTGCTGTAATTTTTCTAGTTTTTCTTCTTCCATTAAGTATGTTGGTATATAGTTGGCTTTATCTTCATCTAATTATTATCTTCTTCTTCACATCTTTTAACTTCGTCTTCTTCTTCTTCACTTGTTATAATTTCATCTTCTTCTTCACTTATTTTAACTTTAACTTATCTTTCGACCATGGTCCTTGACATTGCTATCCAATATTTATCAAATATCTTCTATTTTAATATTAGTCAATAGCGGAAACAATCTCTTGGATTTTGATACTCGACGAATGGCATCCATTCAGTCTAGGGCACCATGAGGCTGGATGGCGGTACTGCCTGTTAAGCCTCGACTTTCTCTTGTGGGATAAATGTGAGACTAACGGTTTGTCCTTGGCACAGGTCATCCAGGCTGGTTCCGTTTAATGTAAACGTAACTCCTTTTGGCGTTGAACCCTCTTGATTACCACCTGAAACCATCCTTGTGGGTTTCCTACTTATTCACACTTCTAATTTATTCTCTCTTTTTGATCTTTTTTCATTTACTTGTGCTGGTCGTCTCTTCTTTATGGTTTGATATATGAATATTCAGTAGTCCATCGTCATGGGCTCTGATTTCTGGTTGCTCTTTAGTCTGGTTGAATTCGTTCCATTTCTTCTATCGTCTTCTGGCTGGTCAGGTGTATTTACGATACTTCTAAGGTCTTTTGACACAATTTCTGTGGTCTATTAACTAATTGTTTTTCAAATGGCATCTTTGATCATGTTAATTAAAAGCAATGTTTACAAAACAAACTTAATCTAATAATGCTAATGCGAAATAAATAATACTATCAGAAGTGTAACTGTCTTATCAGCATAAAGTTATTACGCTTTTACACAATGTTCACTCTTGTTGTCCTTTTCTGTCGTTGGGGTACTGTCCGATTCGCATCCTGGGCTAATGGGCGATGTCCATGGGTCGTTGTAATGTAGGATCCTTAGTTTTTTTGTTATGTAGTATGGCCCAAACCATCTCAAAAGTAACTTTTCACTTCGTCCTACTTTTCTTACCGGCATAAACACTTTCACTTTGTCTCCTATCGCGTACCTTGTATATCTATGTTTGTTATTATACCGAACACTATCGTATGCTTGCCTCATCTTGATTTCTTCCACTGCTAATGCTCTTGCAGCTAGTGCCTTCTCTCTGATAGTGGTTGAACTAGAGTCTGGATTTGCTGGTATTAGGTTGGCTTCCGTCGGTAGTACTGCATCTCGTCTGTATACTAACATGAAGGGTAAAAGTTTTGTGCTGTCTTGTGTGACTGTGTTGTAGGCAAATGTTACGTGTGAGAGATGTTTGTCCCAGTCCGTTTGGTTGGTGTTGTTGAACATCAATAGCATGTTTTTCATGGTTTTATTGAGTCGTTCGGTTAGACCGTCACAACATAGGTGGTAAGCTGTTGTAAATGTGCTAACTGTTCCCATAGCTTTAACTAGTTCGATGACCAGTTCTGATTCAAAGGTTCTTTCTCTGTCACTTAGAAGATATCTTGGTGCTCAATGGCGGGTGATGATGTTTTTTCTTAAATAGTACATCATCTATTATGCAAAAATTGGTAGCGCGCTTCCGTAATGCTACTGGTCCCTCGTCTGGATTTTGAACGATGTTTATTAATTCGCGTACGTATTTGTCCTCGTGCTGTAATTTTTCTAGTTTTTCTTCTTCCATTAAGTATGTTGGTATATAGTTGGCTTTATCTTCGTCTTGTTTGCTCCCGATCTTGGTTGGGTATCTTGATAGCCAGTTGGCATCTTTGTGTTTGCTTCCACTTTTATGTAGGATGGTGTGGTCAAATCCAGACAATTTTATTGCCCATCTGGCTAGTCGACCTGTTGGGTCTTTAATTGTTTTTAACCAGCATAAAGCGTTATGGTCTGTTACGATCTTGATGTGTCTACCATAGAATAGATATCTCAAATAATTTAGGCACCATATTACTGTTAGTCCTTCCAGTTCGGTTATTATGTAGTTAGTTTTGGCTTTAGTTAGTGTTTTGCTTACGTATGCTATCGGGTGCGATTTTCCATCTTCTCCTTCTTGAAGTAACACTGCCCCTAGACTGTATTTACACGCATCTACTCTCATCTCACATCCTTCTTCTGGGTTAAAATAACTTAATACTAGTGCTGTAACCATACTCGCTTTTAGTTTCTGGAATGTATTTTCTTGAACTTCGCCCTATTCGAAGGTTGCTGACTTTTTGGTTGATTCGTATAATGGTCTTGCTATTGCCGAATATCCGTTTATAAATTTTCGCTAGTAGTTGCACATTCCTAAAAAGCTTTGTACATCCTTCACTTTAGTTGGTTTTGGAAAAAAAAATTGTCGGGCTTAATGCCGTTTGTTCCGACTATATAGCCTAGTAAACTTACTTCAGATTCTAGATAATTACATTTGCTGGGTTTTATTGTTAAACCTGCGATGCTTAAACGTTTAAATACTTTTTCTAGTTTTATCAAATGTTCTTCAAAAGTTTCCGAGAAGATGGCTATGTTGTCTAAGTACATTAGTACGTCGACCCATTTCATTCCTTTGAATACTTTATCCGCTAGATGTTGAAATGTTGTCGGTGCGTTACATAATTCGAATGGTAAGTGGTTGAACTCGTATAACCCGTTACCTTGCGCAACAAATGCTGTGTATTCCTTACTGGTTTCCGCGACGTTTACTTGCCAATATCCGCTAAACAAATCGAGGGTGGCAAAGTACCTGGAGTTTCCTAAGTACTGTTGTGATCGTAAAATGAATTTAAAAGTAATTTATCTATTTGAAATATGAAAACACTCTTTCATGAATTGTGTTATATACAAAGTAAAACAGCATCACATGTGTAACGGTTGAAATTTGATATTTTTGGTTAAGGTTTTACAGAAAACTAACGAACATGGTTTAAGATGGGTAAAACCATAAAATTCATAGCAAAGTAATAAAATTACATAATTGATGTGTTTTGCTATCCACAAATGCCAGTTGACATTTATTGCCAAAAAAAGAGCTTTGTATCTTTAGCGGAAATAAATGCACTATAGGCAGTACCACATGTTAAAACTATGTCTAAACTGTCAGCCATAAATATTAGCTTTGGCTCCAATTTCTGACTTCAATTGGTCTGGTCCTCACAGAAACAAAGACCATTTTTAGTATAAAAGCAGAACTTGTTTTGAAAATACAGGGAGGGGTAAAAACAGTCGCGTTTTGAAGCTTAACCAAAATAGTCGTGTTATTTTGGATAACACTGTTAAATCAATGACTTGAAAGACTTAAGTAATATAATTAAAATACCGGTCGAAAGCAACAATTCTAAAACATAAAGCTGTAATAAAAGTAATTTTGTAAATCAATGTAACGTGTGACATTTTCTGAAGTTATATTTTAATAAAACTAAATTGAAATATTATCGTGAGTTTAATTGAACTTTCCCGCACATCAATTGTTCATCCAAACTGCCCAGAAGAATCGAACCAGAAGGAAGTTAATGATCCAACCTTCATTCCAGAAGTTGCCAATGGTTCTGGATAATTCAACATCAAAAAGTAAGTGCAAACTTATTTAACATTGGCTGGTGTCAGAAGAAATATTCCAACCGGAATAATTAGTCAAACCACCGATCATTACATTGGTGTCAGAAGTGGGATTTATAATTTTTCTGTGACCGTGGAAAATATCAACCACAATAGCAGTGGATGAAGATACTGTTTAATTATTTGAAAATTGTAATATCGCAAAATGCCTGGAAATCAAGCACAAGGTTCACAAGCTCCTAATGCTCCACCATTCAACATTCAAAACCAATTACAATGGCCAAAAGTTTCGGTGTCGATAGATTTAATTCCGTTCTTTGATGGAACAACTGATATTTGTGATTATTTGGAAATTATAAATGAAACTGCTAGATTAGGAAACTGGTCAGATGTTGATAAAATTTCTATTACTAAACTAAAACTAATAGGTACTGCCAAATTATATTTGAAAACAGATTTTATTGCTACTAATAATTGGAAAACATTAGAAAAACAATTATTAAAACAATTTCAAGAAGCTAGAATCCCAGGTAGAGCATTTCAATTATTTGTTAATTGCAAACAAAAATCGGGAGAATCTATAAAAGATTACGTTATTCGATTAAAATTAGCAGGTCAGACTACAGTAATATTTAGTGATAATTTAGCTGAAAATGCATTCTTAGAAAAAAATTTAGAGAGGGATTTGCTTACTCAATTTCTTGTAGGATTAAATATGCCATTAAAACAAAGAGTTTTATTAAAAATTCCATCCACATTTAAAGATGCCATACAAGAAGCTATGAATGAAGAATTAATAGATAAAATGACTAAATCAAATAATCAAGGAATTTTTGAAATAGAACAAAATCACCGTAATTCAAATAGAAATTATCAAAATTCAAATATAAAATGTTTCAATTGTAATCAAACTGGTCACATAGCTGCAAATTGTAGAAAATCTAATAAAAATAGTAAACAAATGAAGTGTTTTCATTGCAATAAATTAGGACATCATATAAAGGATTGTTATCTAAAGAATAATTTGAACAGAAACTCGACTCAAAACCGTAACGATAATAAACAAATTAAGTGTTATAAGTGTGGTAAAATAGGTCATAAATCACCAGTTTGCCGTTCCAGTAGGACTTCAAACATTCAAGCGACCGCCTTCCAACCCCAGTCGTCGGTTGCCGTAAACCAGATATAAAAATAAGAGATCAGGCTAGGATACAGGTGGCTAAGAATTTTTTTTGTAAACCCCGTAATTTGATTAAAGTAAATATTAGAAATATGAATTATTTAGCGTTAATAGATTCAGGAGCAGCTGTATCCCTAGTAAAGCCATTAAATGTAAGGGGGTTAGAAATTAGTTCAGATGTAACTGTTAATTTAGTTGATGTACAAGGTCAAGGAATAGAAGTGCTAGGAAAGGTAAAAGTACCTATTTCTCTTTATCCAAACCATGTTATAAAACATGAATTTATTGTAACGGATGCAATTAATTTTAGTGGAGATATGATTATTGGAATTGATTTCCTAGAAAAGTATGTTTTGATTAATTGGAAACAAGGTATAATTAAAATAAATCAAAAAGAATTTCAGTTGTTAAAAAAAGATGATAGCCTGAGTACTGAAGTGATTGTTAAAAAAGAAAATAATATGGAGAAAGTTGATAAATTGTTAGATGAAATTAAAGAATTAAGAAAAGTTATTGATAATGTTGAAAGAAAATCTATAAGTCGAAATCAAAATTTTCAGTCATTGGAACTGATTGGAAATTCTTGTAATGAAGTGTGTTCCAAACACTTAGTTACAAATCAAGATAACATCAAAAATCGACCGAGGGTTAATTTTAAACAGGAGGATACGCGCGCGTCTTCCAGTCAAGATAATTTTCTTAATGAAATAAATTTTGGAAGGAAAATTGAATTTAAAAATAGTAATGGGAGGAATAAAAATGTTGTTCAAATTTTTGATGATAGTACTAGAGAGATTATTGGAGATATTATTTTAGAGAATGCTGATAAAAACATTAGTGAGGAAAAGATTAAAAAGTCAAAAGAAATTAAAAGTAATGTATGTTTATTGGAAGATATAGTAATTCCACCTCGTAGTCAAATGAATTGTATGGGAAGATCAAAACAATATAAAATCGTCAAGACGCCGCAGATTGTTTTTGAGCCAACCATGTTACCGATACAAGGTATTTTGATCGCACGAAGTTTGCATCAAAATAATGAAATTGTATCTATAAGACTAATGAATTTGACTCAGAGTGAAATTAAGTTAAATGAGAAAACAAAGTTAGGAGAAGTTTTTGAAGTTGATATTTCAAATTATTCAGATAAAGATAGTTGTATTTCCGTTATAAGTAATGAAGATTCAAATGAAATTTTAAAACAGTTAGGATTAGATAATATTAATACAGATAGTGATAGGAAATTAGTTAAGTTAATTAAAAGTTATATCGATATATTTAAGAAACCCAGTGAAAAATTAACCTGTACAACAAAAGTCAAACATCATATTATTACTGAAAATGTACCGCCAATTTCTAAGCGTCCATATCGAGTACCATTTCATCGCAGAGAAATTTTAAATAAAAAAATTCAAGAGTTACTTGATGATGAAATCATTGTGGAAAGCCAGTCACCTTGGTCATTTATGTATTTTAGTAGAAAAACAAAAACATCCAGGTGAAGAAACTGAATTTAGATTATGCATTGATTATAGAACCTTAAATTCAATCACAAAAACTGATTATTTCCCTTTACCGCATTTACAAGATACTATTGATCAACTAACAGGATCATGTTTATTTTCAACAATGGATTTAGCAAGTGGCTATTTTCAAGTAGAATTAGACAAAAATGATCGAGAAAAAAGTGCCTTTTTAACACCTGATAACCATTACGAATTCAATAGAATGAGTATGGGTCTGAAAAATGCCCCAGCTACTTGGCAACGAATGATGTATTCAGTTTTTACAGGATTGACAGGTTTAGAATGTTTAGTTTATCTAGATGATATAATAGTTTTTAGTACTGAAAATGTTGAAGACCACCTACAAAGACTTGAACATGTGTTTAAAAAAATAAGAGAAAATAACTTAAAATTTAAACCAACTAAATGTCATTTTATGAAAGACAAAGCAAAATATTTAGGACATATAATTTCTCAAAATGGATGTGAAGCTGATCCAGAAAAAATAGAAATAATTCGTAAATATCCTCAGCCAAAAACAGTAAAAGAAATTAGAGCATTTTTAGGATTATGTGGATTTTACAGAAAATTTGTACCACAGTTTGCTGATATTACACAACCATTGATTCATTTAACTAAAAAAGACATACCTTTTGTATGGACTGACGAACAACAAAACTCATTTGATATTTTAAAGCAAGCTTTAATTACACCACCTATATTAAAATATCCAGATTTTAATAGACCATTTATTCTAGTTACCGATGCTAGTGATGTAGCAATTAGCGGAATTTTATGTCAAAAGTATAATAACTTAGAACATCCGATTAGTTATGCCAGCAGAACCTTAAATACTGCTGAAAGAAATTATTCAACAATTGAAAAAGAATGTTTAGCCATTGTTTGGGCTGTTAAACATTACAGATGTTATTTAACCGGAACTCATTTTACAATTTTAACTGACTATCGACCTCTAAAGTATTTATTAACGATTAAAGATCCTAGTTCTAGATTAGCCAGATGGGCTATGTTTTTATTAGAATATAGCTTTGATATTGATTATAGACCAGGAACAATTAATACGAATGCTGATGCTTTAACAAGACTTCGAAAAACCACTGAAAATTATATGATTGAAAATGTGGCTGAAATTTTTAATGTAGATAACGATGTAAACGCTGATGATATATTACCTATAATTGATATAGTTTGGAAAAGGTCCGAATTAAAAAATTTACAAAGTGCAGACAATAACATTGTTAATATTATTTCAAATATTAAAAATATAGATGAAGATTTATTCTATTTAGATTCAGATGGTATTTTATATAAAAAACGAGTAAATGATGAAAGAAACGACAAAATTGTGGTACCAACTTCTATAAAATCAGAAATTTTACATATGTATCACAATTCTTCATTAGCATCTCATGGGGGTCAAAGAAAAACTTTAGAATTAATTAGAAAAGATTTCTATTGGAAAAATATGTCTACAGAAGTTAAACAATATTGTTTAGAATGTCATTCTTGTAATTTAAGAAAATCAAATTATATTCCGCCAGCTAATTTACAAAAATTACCTGTGCCAAATTCTGTTTTCGGTAGAATATCATTAGATATTGTAGGACCACTAAATCGAACTCGAAATGGAAATAAGTACATTTTAACTTGTATGGATTATTTAACGAGATTTCCAGAATGAATAGCAATACCCGATATTCATGCAAATACTGTTGCTAAAGCCTTTGTAACTAATATTATTACTAAATATGGAACACCTAGAGAAATCTTAACAGATTGTGGTAGTCAGTTTGTTTCTAAACTATTTAAAGAAATTTGTAAAATTCTTGAAATTAATAAATTAAAAACTACACCTTACCATCCAGCTTGTAATGGAGTAGTTGAAAGAATGCACAAATCACTTAAAACAATGTTATCACATTATATAACTGAAGATAATAATTGTTGGGATAAATGGTTGCCATTTGCTACCATGGCTTATAGAAACCACATTCACGAATCAACAAATAAAACACCCTTTTTCTTAATGTTTGGAAGAGATATGGAATTACCTCAACATTGCTTAATTAATTCAAAAAACCTTAAATACGATCTTGATGAAAATTATGCTACAGAAATGCTGAAACGAATGCAAATTGTGCACGATAAAGCAATAACATCACTAAATAAAACCGCGAATAAACAGACAGAGAAATTTAGTAAAAAGGCTAAAGATAGACAATTTCAATTAGGTGATAAAGTTTATTTGTTTACACCCGCTGTAAAACAAATTCAACTAGCTGCCAAATTTCAACCTAAATGGTCAGGGCCTTATAGGATTATAGAAATAAAAAGCCCAGTTCCCTATAAAATAAAAGAATTAACTGGTAGAAAAGAACATATGGTTCGTGTAAATAGACTCAAGTTATGCTTAAATCAAAAGGATGAAATTAGAAGGATGTTATCACCGATTCCTAGTGAAAATGATGAGAATGAAGACACATTTTTACCTCGTAGTGTACCGCCTATTAATAACAATGAAGATAATAGAAATTTAGCTAGACAATTAGAAATAATCGAATCACCTATAGTTAGAGATGTCGAAATTAATGATGATATTAGTGAGAATAGTAAAAAATTCATTAAGTAGAAGTAGTAGTTACGCTACTGCTAGTGGATCAAGTACTGAAAATGACTTTAATTATTCTGAAAATTATGATGATATTTATGATTATGATGATGAAAGTATCAATGATGATATTGATGAACCTGATAGTGATAATGATGTTGATGATGAGATAAATAATTCAATAAATTCTAATTTAGAATTAGAAAATAGTAATTTAGAAATTAATCCAGACGTAAATAATCCAGAATCATCTGTTAGCAATAACTCAAGTATTTTAAGTGATAATACGAGTCCAGAAAATAGAAACACAGAAACCCCTCAAAATGTATTACATACCCATAACACTAGGTCAAAAGGACCGGTTAAAAATTATCCTTGGGTTCTTAGGAAACAAATCTGATCTATGTAAAAAAAAAAAAAAATTTTTTATTCTGAATCAATATATATTAGTTTTGGCAGTCCATAGTTTTTGTTACAAAAAAATTTGTTTGTGTAGTCCAAAATATGTATTACTGGTTGCATATTATGTTATATTATTATTATATTTTATTATTACATGTTTATTTTAAAATTTTATTATTTGTGTTTTACTTTCATTTTGTATTGCTACTGACTTTAAGCTGTTTAGAATTACTATCAAATAGGTATTAATACCTAATTAATTTTAGTAAAGATTATCTAGGAGTTATTTTATATTAATGTAAAGCGATGCCAATCGCTTTTATGAAAGTACCAATTTAAATTAAATGTACAGCTAACTTAGCTATGTAAGTTGGTTACAATGTACCATCATGATTGAATTATAAAAATTGTTTGTATTTCTGTTAGTCGATTATTGTTGTTAGCCACAATAATTGTGAAATTTGTTAGTAATTAGTATTTTTTTTTATTAGTGTTTATGTAGTCTTTATTTTTTTTACAAAATTAGAAATTATTTAAAGAATGCCATATGTTTGATATAACATTCTTTCTTAGCGTAGGGAGGATTGTTGTGATCGTAAAATGAATTTAAAAGTAATTTACCTATTTGAAATATGAAAACACTCTTTCATGAATTGTGTTATATACAAAGTAAAACAGCATCACATGTGTAACGGTTGAAATTTGATATTTTTGGTTAAGGTTTTACAGAAAACTAACGAACATGGTTTAAGATGGGTAAAAGTAGTGTAAGATGTGAGTTCTGGAACACAAAGGGATGCCGCCGTTCAATGTAAACAAATGAGTAGCGTTATCATGTATATTTCTGAGAATTTTGTGTGATAAATGTCGGCATCGATTGTAATAATTGTAATCATATGTGATAACACATGTATAAATGTGTGATAAGTAACTGACCATTTTAAGCCATGGGGATTCTGAAACAATGACGTCATTGTATAAAAAAATTGTAGCCAGAACGTATATACGGATACTGGAACAAAATGCTGACATAGCGTTAAAGACCCTGGGGATACTAGAACAGCGCAGTGCATGACAAAATCTGTGTTTAGCAGCGCAATTTTATTTTCTACATGTACGCTTATGAGGGGTACTGAAACACTACATTTTTTGCTGTGCAAATATTTGCCGACTTAGCAAAAACTGTATACGACATTTCTGAAACAACACGGTGACGTCAGCATAGTAAAATAATACATATCACATATAGAGATAAAGACTGGAAAAAAAAAACATTTTTAAAACAACGCATTATTACAAAACACATTCTGTGTTTATAGTTGTGCAATATTATTTTCTACTTATGTTACGGTACTGGAACACTTCATATTTTATTGTACAGTTATTTGCTGACTTAGCAAAAGTACGAAATTTCAGAAACAACAACAGAAGCTAAAATATAATTCATACAATTGCGCGCGCAGTGGTTGGAAAATATCATTATAAATAATATTTATTCTATCCTGCAATTGAAATCTAACTCTTGTAAAAGAAGGTAGTGTAATTAAAGTTGTGTACTTTGGTGAGTATTTACTTTTATTATCTCAATAAATAACTTAAATACACGTTTGTTTCAATTTTTTATCCATTTAATTTCAATTTTGTTTTAAGAAAACAACAATGAACAATTTTCCATCTGACATTTTTGACACCGATTTGCTCTCCTATGGAGGGTTGTTAAATCAACCACCACCACCACCATCACACCCCCCCCCCCCCCCAGCATCATCTAATAAGCGCAAAAGAGCAGCTACCACCATTACAAATTCTTCTGCTAACTCTCAAATGGTTATTCCATCAACAGGTGGTAAAGGAAAACAAATTCGAATGGATATAGCAGCCGATATTCAAAACCTTGAAGATGATATCAATGGAGCGTTTGAAGATTTATTTTCAAATGTTGAAGCTAGTGTTATTCCATTAACATCAACGCTCTCAAGAAAAATCAACAATGGTCTTATTACAATAACCTCACCAGGTTCATCAGATGCTACACATATGGTAAAAATAGAAATCTATGATATGAAAGACATTGCAGGAATACCAACCAGTGATATTTGGAAAAAAAGTATCACTCGTGCTAAAGTTTTCATTGAGAAAAAGGAACACCGACAAATGTTTGATACATTGAATTCTATTACACTTGATGTGGCAAAGAAAATGAAGGCAGCAAAAGAATCAGAAAGTAAATTTTCCAAATATTAAGTGCTTTTTTTATATGTAATAATTTTATGTGGAATTTATAATCAGATACTTATAATTATTATTTACCAATAAATATTTTAAATCAATAATAAAACAAATTTATTTTAAATATTTTTCAAAAATGTGGATTCTAGAACAGCGCATTGTATCACAAATTCTGTGTTTAGTTGCGCATATATAAATATTTTGTGATGTAAATTCAAATTGTGTAATATTATTCAAAATAATATTCATTCAACGATTGAACTCCATCAAAGAATAAACTCAATAAAAGTTGACGTGCTTTGGTAAGTATATTTATTTTGCTATTTTCATTTTTTTTTTTTTTTTTTTTTATTATTATTTTATAATATAGTAAAAACAATGTGGACTTGCTATGCGTTGGATAATCTAAATAAAGAGCATGACGGTGAACAGGATACGTTTGAAAATAAAGTGAGACATCATATGGGAGTTCTAAATATTCTAGCTATGGAGTATTGCCTCGAACAAAATAGGTTGAATCCAATTCTGGAACCTGAAGAATGTGCAAAGAAAGAATTGGATTGCCACAACGCTATTGAAGCATGTGAATACTACTTAGATGGAAAAATTGATAAGACGCGTCTGAATTTTCTACTATCTAAATTTAAACAACCGATGAAAAACTCTAGTGATACTGTTGATAATAATTAGTGTATTGTTTAAATAAAATAAATGTATTAATAAAGAAAAAAAAATATTTATATATTTTATTTGAATGATTTTTTTAACTACATTTTTTATTACAAATTGTTTAATATAATTTATTACATATTATTTTTTTTGATCCAAGAATTATGAGAGCTGTCAAATCCTAACCATTTGACTAATAAATTGTCACCGCGTCTTTTAATTATTTTTTCCACTAGATAGATGTCGGGATTTTTAACTTTCAATAATTCTTGTTCGTAAAAACACCCCTCAATTTTGTTGTTTTGATAGTCTTTGATTCTATATGTCTTCGGATTAGTAAGCAAAATTTTGTCGATAGTAAATATTTCTGTAGACCAATTCGGTGTGTATCCTTTTTCAAATACCTCCTTATATTTACTAACGCGTACTTGTTCACCCAATCTGAATTTTGACTTAGTAGAATCAACCATTTTTATACGATTGAATGATTTTCTGAGAACATCTTTTTCATTTTTACTGTTTACATCTGTAGGTTTCATTCCGATGGTGCGATGTATTGAATTATTATAGTCTTCCAATAATGATGGAAGGATGTTTATCCATTTATATGATCCTTGTAAGCTAAATCTTTTCCACATTTTCTGTTTCAGGGTGCGATTAAATCTTTCACATATACTCGCCTTTAAATTGCTATACGTTGAATAATGATTTACTTGGTATGTGGTTAAGAGAGCTTTAAATTTGGAGTTATAGAATTCTTTACCATGATCAGTTTGCAAGTTTTGAGGACTTCGTCCACTAGATAATATTTTTGTCATAGCTTGAACTACATCCCCAGCTGATTTTCGTTTTAAAGGAACAGCCCATGCATATTTTGAAAAATTATCAATAACGGTTAGCATGTAATTGTAACCTTTGTTAACTTTTGCATATGGAATCATTTCGACCAAATCTGCTTGCCATGATTCATCCAAACCTTTGATAATTACGTGCCTTCTACGATAATTTCTTCTGGCAGGAGCGTGCAATTCTTTTACTAATTGTTCTTTTGCTTCACTCATCTTGATATATTATTTAATAATGTGATAACATCAAAATAATTTATGTATATAAAGATTTTTTATATTTATATTTAATTATATATTCTTAAGTTGGGATTTTAATAAAGTTATCTGAGCTTCTAAATAAATAATATGTTTACTGGTTTGCTCGATAAGACTTTGATATTCTTTAAAATTGTTTTCTGATAGTGTTGCTGTTGTTTCATTTTTATTCATGATAACTAATAGCATATTGTTTATATCCATTACATCGTTTTTTAGTTGAGTCATATCGTTATCGATTTTTTGTATGTTTTTATTAATATTTTGGGTTGTATTGTCTACTTAATTTTTATTGGTAGCATCATTTTCAGCTTCTGGATTTGCTACATTTCGTAAGAGTTTATTATTAATGTTAAAATGTTCATCATTTGTTAAAAGAAATCCAACTCCAGGAGGACCGTGTGGTAGAATGCTGCTGCGTATGCTTTTATCAGTTTTATCATTTATCCAATGATTACCAAACTTATCAACACTCATGTTAAACGATCTTGAGTTTAAAAATGCAACTAAGCAATTAGTTTAAATTGTTATTAATATATAATACCCGCTTCTCGTAACTCTTCGACTATTGATATTATTTCATTTTGATGATTGTTGTTTCCAGCTGCTTGCGACGCAATTAATAATCTTAAACGATCGACTAATTCATTTGGATCATCCCAATATGCATAATCTATACTAGGAGGCAAACCTTCTATTTTCATACTTTTAGGTAAACCAAAACCCTGCGCATTCTCTAATTTGATCGATGATCTTCTTTTTGATCTACCACTTTTATCATCTTCAAATAGTTTTGATATATATTTGCGATATTTCTCTCCTCTGGATGCAGAAATTTTACCGCTAGATTTGTATTTTTGCTTATGACCGTTAGATGTTATCAATATTTCCTTGTAATTAACATAGTCATTTTCAGTAATAATATGATCATTAGGTAACTTCTTAAATAGTAACTCTAGTAAACCCTCAGAAATCGGACAATTAAAATCCTTTACAGTGATTTTACCATCATGGAAATATATTGGACTATCACCAATCATTTGTGTATTGTTTACCACTCTTACACCATAAACATGATCAAGATTTGGAATTTCACCTTTTATCGTTGAAAGTTTTTCATATTTACTAATAATGTTTCTGTTATCATTATCCTCTTTAATGTTATTAACTTCTAATTGTTTTATTCGGTTGGTGCTTTTTGTCACTTCAATTAGTTCGTTTAATGGGTTAGTAACTGAACTTAATTTATAGTTCAACTCGTCATCCGACATCATTTTTCCCAATTTTAATAATCGATGTTTTCTTCGTATGGCATTACTAGTTGATACAATTTTTCGCAAAATATTTCTTTTATCTTTGCTTTCTATTAACGACATTTTTGGGTAAGTTTGTTATCAAGTTGTAAATTCACTTCAAATATCTAAGTCAAGTTCAACGTCAAGTTAAACGATTTAAGTTAAGTTTGAGGTCAAGTTGTAAGTCAAGTTCATACGTTTAAGTTAAGTTCAACGTCAAGTTAAGCGATTTAAGTTAAGTTTGAGGTCAAGTTGTATGTTAAGTTCATACGTTTAAGTTAAGTTCAACTTCAACTTAAATGATTTAAGTTAAGTTGGAGGTCAAGTTGTAGGTTAAGTTCCTACGTTTCAGTTAAGTTGGATGTCAAGTTGTATGTTAAGTTCAAAGATTGAAGTTAAGTTTTGCAGAAAGTTAAGTTATTAATCAATTAAACTGTGTAACTGCCAATGATGGAATGATAGATATATCTTTATATTCTCATATTTAAAGAACTTTTGTTTTCTCTTCGAATATGTCAGTTATTTACTTATATCAACAAAACAATCAAACCCCTGACGATAGCGCCCGATATTAACATCTCTGTCTTTGTCTATAACTAAGAAACCAAATTTGTCTTTCCAACAGAACCTACACAAGTTCTGAAATTTATCATATTTCATGTCCGTATTAACATGATCGTCATATACATGTCGCAGATTTAAATCATCTTGTTTAAAAATAATTATTAAATTTGTGTTATCTCTGATGAGATGTTTAGGGATACGACTATATGTTTGACATAAATAAAAACTATCAACATCTTTGTGACGTCCCATACTAAAATACTCTCTTATATGGTTTTGTTTTTCACAAGCAACATCGTCAAATACGAATATAGAATTTGTTTTAGCTTCATTTGGAGGTATAATACTTTCATTTTCCGAAAATGTAAAATATCCAATATTTTCGATCGGTTCTAATACTTTTCGCAGCAATTCATACTTAGGTTGATATAAAGATTTTGAATAAATGTAAACATTTTCAAAACGAAGACCATTTATATGCATAAGTAATGATAATAAAACATTCGTTTTTCCACAATTTGAAGGTCCACAAATTATGCATCTTATCGTGTTTGGTAATAATTCCCCGTGTCTTTTATTTATAGACGTTTTATTGTCTGTTAACAAATCGTAGTTTGTAATTTTCAGACTATCTTGTTGTTTATTGAATCGCATCTTGATGATAACTGCTTATATACAGCATTACACAATACAATTATAATCAATTGATTAGTGAAGGTTAATGGGTAAAGATGGATCGTAAGAATAAGAAAAAAACTACTAAACGCAAGGCAGTCAAAGGAAAAGGGGTACTTAATTGGGCAATTAATAATCTTCCTTTCGAAATGCATATACCAGGATATCAGTACTGTGGCCCAGGCACTAAATTAGCAAAGCGCTTACAAAATGGAGATCCTGGTATAAATCCTCTTGATGCCTCATGTAAGGAGCATGATATTGCATATTCACAAAACAAAGATAACCTTGCCAATCGACATAAAGCTGATAAAATATTAGCCGAAAAAGCATGGAAGCGAGTTTTTGCAAAAGACGCAAAGATGGGTGAGAAAGTAATAGCATGGTCTGTGGCAAATGCAATGAAAGCAAAATCTAAACTTGGTATGGGACAGAGCTTTTCTGAAAATACAAATAAAAAATTAAAAACAACATTCAAAAAGAAACAGAAACTTTTGTCTCTAAAGAAACTTATAAGCATGTCGAAGAAAGCAGTTAAAGATGCAAAAATAACCGATTCAAAAACCGCAATAAAATGTGCGATGAATACTGTTCATGCTTTAGTAAAAAATGTTGGTGGAAAGCATAATATAAAAAAGTCTAGAATTATATCAATTCCTAAAACTGGAGGATTTTTACCAATGCTTGTTCCTATTTTTGCGGGATTAAGTGCGATTGGAGCACTAGCTGGAGGGGCTGCTGGTATTGCTAAAGCTGTTAACGATGCCGGTGCAGCAAAAAAGTTACTCGAAGAAAACCAACGCCATAATAAAGCTATGGAAGCAGTAAAAGTTGGTGGTCGTGGTTTATATATGCAACCTTATAAGAAAGGCTATGGTTTATATATTTCACCACCCAAAAATAACTCAAAAAATTCAAAAAACTAATTGATAAGCTACCCGATAGAGCGTTAACCGATAGTGAGCTTTACTGCTATGCAAAACAGCTTAAAATAAAACATTTTCGTGGAGTGTTTATGAGAAACGATCTGCCAAAGAAAGTTAATAAGAACGAGTGTGGGATTGTAAATTTAGATGATAAGAACGGTCCTGGTACCCATTGGGTATGCTACAGAAAGCTAGGAAGTAATGTTATGTATTTTGATAGCTTTGGAAATCTTCGACCACCAGCGGAAGTTGTTAAATATCTAGGAGGTAGCGTTAATTATAACTATGAAACTTTTCAAAACTATAACACATTTGTGTGTGGTCACTTATGTTTAAAATTTCTCTGTAATCAATTATATCAATGATAAATAAATATCAGCTGTTTGAAAATTGTTCATTTGATATCCAACCATACAACGATGTCGTTTACCCTTTCACTGTCTGGTAACGGATCAGTGTTATCTACAAATTATTTTCCTCCAATACAGCTATCCGAAAGTGAAAATTATGAATTAGGTTTGGTTAATTTTCAAACTTTTAATTCCATTCCGAATATAGATGTGGATCATAACAAAATGTACATAGATGATTTTATTGTTACTTTGCCTGTGGGTTCGTATGAGTTAACAGATATTGCTGAATATATAAAGAGTGAAGTAGAGAGCAAAGGAATCGTTTTTGAAATGAAAGCTAATAATAATACTTTAAAGTGTTTGTTAAAATGCAATCGAACCATAAACTTTACTCCTAAAGATTCAATCTATAAATTATTGGGATTTAAAAACGATGTTTTGCAGCCAAATATTCAACATGAATCTGATCTGCCGGTTGATATTCTTAAAATTAATTCAATACGAATCGAATGCAATATTATTAGCGGTGCATATTTAAATGACCATCAAGCACATACGTTATATGAGTTTTTCCCAATTGTTCCACCTGGTTATAAAATAGTTCAAGAACCTGTAAACGTTATCTATTTACCAATAAACACACGTTCAATAGATAATATAACTCTTCAAATACTCGATCAAGATAATAATTTGGTCAATTTTAGAGGTGAAGTCATTACGATAAGGTTGCACGTAAGAAAATATTGAAAATGGGAATTGTTTACAACGGAAATAATGATGTTAGTTCTCTAAAAAGAATTGTCAAAACATATTTTAAAGAAGAACAATGCAAGAAGATGGTCACTCGTGCACCACAAATCAAAGCACTCACATCTGCAAGCAGAGCAACATTGGAGAGTCTAAATCTTATAGTTGCCCCCATCAAATCGAAGATACCACCAGCTGTAAAATAAAATTTAATTGTACTAAAGTGATTTCCAAACATTTACGCTTGTTTTTTGTAAAGTCCTTTCGAGTTACATTAGCGCTATCAATACGTATTAAAAAAAGATTCAATGATGGCTAATATGCTAAATATTCGTGCAAATGTAGAGTTCGATGATTCGATATCTAATAATGAAATTCATGCACATCAACCATATGCATCGTCTACATTTAACAACAATGATGAAATTCGTATAACAATTCAAAATCAAGATTTATATGTCAGACCCAACAAAAGCTGTTTGCATATTTTCGGTCGATTGTTAAAAGAAGATGGTACTGCTGTAGCACACACAAAAATTATCAACAATGGATTATGCCATTTATTTGATGAAATTCGTTACGAATTAAACGGTGTAGAAATAGATAGATGTAAAAATGTTGGAATTACATCAACGATAAAAGGATATTTTTCTGTTAATGTAAACAAAAGTCAAATGTTAGAAAATGCTGGATGGAAACCTAAGCCTGATACTAACATTACCGATGCTGAAGGATACTTTGATGTAGTTATACCGCTTAATATGCTGTTGGGTTTTGCTGAAGATTATCTAAAAGTTATTGTTAATGTTAAGCATGAACTTATCCTTGTTAGGTCAAGAACTGATTTAAATGCTATTATCCAAACAGAAGCTGAACCATTTAAGTTTATTTTAAATAAAATTGAGTGGAGAGTTCCATATATTACACTTGCCGACAAACATAAGGTTGAAATGTTACATTTTATTGAAAAAGATCCAACAATTTCCATGAGTTTTCGAACATGGGAGTTATATGAATATCCCATGCTTCAAACAACAGAAAAACAAATTTGGACAATAAAAACTACTACTCAATTAGAAAAACCTCGGTTTGTAATTCTAGGTTTTCAAACTGGTCGTAAAAATAATGCTGCAATGGATATCAGTAAGTTCGATCATTGTCGGCTTAATAATGTTAAGTTGTATTTAAATTCCCAATCATATCCATATGGAAATTTGAATTTAGACTTAGAGCACAACCAATATGCTTTACTGTATGAGATGTATGTAGGATTTCAAAGTGCTTATTATTTACATGAAAGCGAACCGTTGTTAAGCAAATCTGATTTTATAAATATTGCTCCGCTTATTCTAATAGATTGTTCTCAACAAAACGAATCTCTTAAATCTGCCCCTGTTGATATTCGTTTAGAATTTGAATCAAAGGAAAGGTTTCCTCGAAATACAACGGCCTACTGTTTAATTTTGCATGATCGAATAGTTGAGTATAAACCAATTAGCGGTAGAGTACAGAAGTTAGTGTAACATTTTCTTTCAAATGATGGAGTTCATTGCAGATTTTCAAGGTTTTATGAAAAAAACCGAACTTATTTTTAAAGAAGTAGCATTAATATCAATTGATGATCCTAAAAATACAAAAGTATTTGTATTTAGTGCTCCAAATGATTGGGAATATTTATGTTCTGAAAAACCATCAAAGAATTGGCTTCTGAATCATCATCATGGTATACATTGGCAAACTGTTGGAATTCCATACAAAAATTTAAACAATGTGCTTCATGATGCATTGAATGGGGCTATGACAATTTATGTAAAAGGGTTAGATAAACAACAATGGTTGGAGAAGTGTGGCTTTTCTAATGTTGAGAACTTAGAAAATATGGGGTGCCCTGCTCTGAAGCTACTACAAAAAGAAAAAATAGTACTCCAAAAATGCTCTTCAGCACATTTGAATGCAAATATTAATTATTGTGCTTTTAAAAATGCCCAACTCTTACAAAAATGGTTTATATCAAATCGAAAACCCACAATAGGTCAAGCAATTTCATCGTTTTACCAAAAGAAGCAACTTGCGTTAATGACAGTTCAAGAAATTGAGTGTTTACCAATAGAATTTTTGACCACATTTGCCGCTGATTGTATAGAATCTGTTTGGGAAAAATTATCAAACAATTTGAAGCTTAATCCAAATATTTATGACTGTAGGCGTTGTTTTCAACATTATAATACATCCAGTCGAGATCAGATTGATGGTCCTCCACCGATGATACGTAACTGCCCAGAATGTTCATTCAAATAATAAACTTATTAAGAAATGAATTCGGACAATAGTGCAAATAAAATCCACGTTCGCTTTGACCTAAATCAAAACAAAATTTACCCAATGGTGCAATGGTCATTTGCTTATCAAGCAGCGAGAAAAGGACCTTGGGAAGAGTTTGCAAGGGATCGAAGCAGATTTAAAAACCGAATTGGACATGTTGAAAATAAAATAAAATCGATTTTCAATACAGACAATCGTCAAAGAATATTTGAGCAACGCTTTGTTCAAAATATAATAAATTAAATATATTAATGATTGGTCATTGATTGATATATGATTTCGGAAGATGTTCAATAAACAAAAATTAGTTTTTAGTAACTATAGTTTATTATATACATGTTAGAATATATTTTGTATTAAAAATTAAATATATTATAGAGAATATTACATTGTTTAACATATTGAATATTATTATAAAATTCTTGTAATATACATTTTATTTATAGTACCTTAATCTTGTTAGTATTAGTATATTTATTTCTCGGTATTTATATCTGTGTTTATTTAATAAAAATAAAACTAGAAATATGTTTATACTTTTTTATTTACACACACTCATTATCGACAAAAAATATCAACACAAATCTTATTAAACATTTTTTTTTTATCCAAAAGTACATTATATAAAAAAAAAAATAAAACAAAATTAAATACAAAAACAACTTAATATCTATACTTACTTAAAATTAGAATACAACAATTTTAACTAGCCTATAATTGTATAGAATAATGACCCCACGGCAAGGTATCGATATTATTTTCTTGAATATATCTCTTATCATCAAAAGCACTTAATGCGATTTTATTTTGTTTAACAGTATTAACTTCATGTAGCTTTGATAATATTCTATGTTGTGATTTATATAAACTAGCTTGTTCAAATAAACAATTCTTATATTCATCGAAAGTCAGCTTTTGAACAACCGATTTACCTATTCCTTTAGCTTTATTAATATCTTTATTATTTATCGAATATGAATACATTTTAGATCGCAAACCCACAAACTTATCCATAATTTGACCACTCAATTCGTCTTTGAATAGTCCTAAAACTTTTTTATTAATTCTGGGGAAATTATAACAATTGTTCTCAGCATAATCAGACGTATCAAACCATTGTTTTAAGTCTGGAAATATATCTTCATAAAAGTTATTTGTTATTATGGAATAAATTAATGAATCCGTGTCTGTATATAAAAGTTTTAAGCTTGCTGATTCATATTTATTTTTCATATATTCATAGTGAAACTTATATATTAAACATTTGCTAATATCCAAAATAGCCATTCCTACATATAGAGGCTTATTAAATTTTATTTTTAATCTATTTAATTCAATTGCTGCAAAATCTTCATCAAATATTACCCTATCTTTAAAGTTTGGTTTACCCATGAATTTTCCAGCCCCATAACTACCTTCCCATTCCGAAACTAATTTTATATCACGCATTTTCCTAACATTTTGCATGCTTTTACCAAAAACACTATTATTTTTCAATTTATAATAACTTTTCTCAAACTCGTTAGTTGATTCCATTCGCAATTTTGTATTTTTAAGAATGTATGGACGCATCCAAGCTGATTGATCAAATTCTAATATACGATGAATTTTGGTAATAATTAAGCCATGATTAAGACACTGCTTCAAATTTCTATAATGAATAATATATTTGCTTTTTGATTCTAAAGTTGTTAAAAGTTTTGGGTGTTTTCCATTAATTGGAGTTTTATTTTCTGGACAAAATGGAAAATCCCTATGAAAATCATGTAAATTTTCAGGGTAGTTTAAATCAACTTCTAATATATACCCTTTTTTATAATCATCTTGAATTTGCAATACATTGAAGTGTTTACATTTGTTTTCATTAAGCCATTTAAAATTTCCGGTAGGAAGGCATTGACACATTGCCCATCCATATAAATTCACTGCATCTAAATAAATGAGGTATGATTCTGGTTGAGATTCGTCAAAAGTTGGCATGTATCGATTATTAGCAACAGCATATCGATTACAACATTGACTAATACCACCACGAATACCTCTCTCTATAAACAATAACATATCAATGTCTGTCATCAATTCAAGTTTAATTTTTGTTGATTTTAATAAACTGTCCCAAGATAGTGCGGGAGCGGTAATATAATTAGCGGGATCTAGATCATAGGTTTTTTTACATAAAAGACGAAATTCTTCAAATACATCCGCTAGCAAAAGAACGTCAGTTTTTAAATATATGTCTGTGTACTCTCCTAAGTTTTTACAATCAAATTCTGAATACACTTTTTGAGCATGAGCATATTCATCATCTTTAATATCAGTCTGAGTTAAGTTATTAAAAAAATATTTTCTATCAGGTAATGATTTTTCTTCAAAACGCTTAAAGCTGTCTAAGTACGTATATGGAAGTACGCCTTTTCTAAGTAAGAGAGCTAATTTTGAGTCTGCCACATTTTTAAAATATTCTTTGGTAATATTATATTCTTTTAGGTATGACGACAATTTATCTAAAGATGAAGCCATAAAATTAAAAGAATCTATGAATCTTAGTTTCATTGTATTAGAACAATTATATTTAGTAAAACACTTGTATTTCTCTTTATTTATAGGAATTGCTTTAATTATCCCTGGATTTTTAATATGGACTTCACCATTACGATCTTTGATTTTTTTTTCATGCAATTCTCGAATAATAAAATGTGCATCATAACCTTGAAGATTATGAAAAACTACAACTATATCTGATGGAAGTTTATAATTAAGGTTACAACTAACATGAGAAGCTCCTCTAAATTTACCAGTCAAATGACAATGATCTTTAACTTTGGTTAATAAATCTTCTTCCTCTCCTTCTAATGCATAATCTGAAGGTGGTATAAATGGTCCTTCACAAATATGACAAATATTGGCATGTTCAAACTCATCCAATTCCACTTGTGATAGTGTTAGCATTTCTTTTTTATCTGCATAAATGGCTGCTACTTTCTCTGTAATTGTATTTAGTTTATCTACAAACCATTCAATACAATTTTCACCTCTGAATAATTCTAATTCTGAATATCCGTCATCAAAATTACATTTTAAATAATAAGAAATGCTACATGGTACGTGTTTTTGGTATGCATTTGTATAACTTTGAGAGTTAGTAGGTTCGCATGTATCAATAGGTAAAATAAGACATTCTAAATCTGCATAAATTATAAAAGGAAGCATTTCCTTATTTTTATGATTTTTGAAATAAAGCCACTTAGTAGATTCAGTTGGCATGACACATTTTGCGGGAGCCGCCTTTGAACAATCAATTTTATGTTGCTTAAATTTAGATTCCTGATAAAAATAACATAAACATTTATCACATAACCAGCGAGAGCCGCGATGCTGACTTGTCATTTGACTACTCACTAATCTAGATAAATTCTTAATCCAACAGAAATGATATTTTGGTGTATGTTCTTCTACTATATTTTTTTCGGGAATCTCTGCCATTAATAAATTAATATGTACATTTTTATGATTATTTGATATATATACAGGCAATATCTCATATTTAACATTTGTATTTTCTTTTCTATTTATTGATTCAATTTCACATACATCATCATCACCACAATCAGTTAAGATAAGCCAATCGCTGTAATTTTTCAACGCGTATACATTAATAGACATATTATTTTGTTCTTCAAATTTTGGAATTTGAGTCAAATCCATGGGAAATGAAATTTTATCTAAATTAAGAATGTCTCTAAAGTGTGGATAAGACAAAACTCTGTGTGGGTTATGTTTAGCTGGTCGAAGGGCTGAAACTATAGCCCAGGCAAAGCAACATTCATCGTTGGATTGTACATTTATTACTGCTTTTTTAGCCTGAACATATTTAGGCAAAGTATAAAAATTACTGCCCACAGTAAAAGGAACATATTTATTAACATTTAAATTAACCTGTATAATGTTGTGTAGGGCCCAACCACTATCTCGCTCTTGATATTCTTGCAGTTTTGTTAAAATTTTTTCATTGGCTTCATCGTACCATTTCTTCAGTTCATTGTTCTGATAAATCACTTCATATTTTGAATTAAAATAAATTGTCTTTACCTCTTCGGTTTTTGGAAGAATCATTTCACAAACTAAACATAATTGTGCTTTAATCGGTGCTATATTTCTAAGTTCATTTAATTTTGTTTGAATTAAATTAAATGTTGTTTGCAAAAAACGCTTTGGGTCTAATACTTTATTAGTATTTAATATTGTACTTGTTAGCATTCGCCGTCGGAAAGCTGATTCTGTTTGAATTAATTCCAATTCCTTATCGGAAACATTTGTTTGATGCACATTTTTATTTACAACTTTATTTAACACTGTATTTATATAACTAGAGTATTTGTTATTATCACTTATTTTTTTGTATTTAATTTGTGGTTCGTTAATTTCCACTATAGACCGATTATTATTCTGGTTTAACACTGGATTTATAAATTCACCCCGAACATTTCGTTTTCTAATTTGTTGTTGCTGTGGACGATTTACTTTTTCTAACACAGACTGTATGTATGATTGGTACGAATTTTCCATCTGCAAAACACTTGGTCGCATAAGAAAAAACAAGAAAAAAAAAAGTTTATAGCCTACGTACTTTGATGATGATGATGAATGTGATGAATAAAGTTGATTAACTGAGATAACTGAGTTTTATTTATTTAACACTTTTACATATAAAATTAAAAAAAAAATTTTTTTTTTGTGTCTTTAAACATTAGAAACCTACAAATGTAAAGTCTTGGTTTATTATTAAAAATTCTTAATGGGCACAGCAAAATATGTAGTGTTTCAGTACCCCTCATAAGCGTACATGTAGAAAATAAAGTTGCGCTGCTAAACACAGATTTTGTCATGCACTGCGCTGTTCTAGTATCCCCAGGGTCTTTAACGCTATGTCAGCATTTTGTTCCAGTATCCGTATATACGTTCTGGCTACAATTTTTTTATACAATGACGTCATTGTTTCAGAATCCCCATGGCTTAAAATGGTCAGTTACTTATCACACATTTATACATGTGTTATCACATATGATTACAATTATTACAATCGATGCCGACATTTATCACACAAAATTCTCAGAAATATACATGATAACGCTACTCATTTGTTTACATTGAACGGCGGCATCCCTTTGTGTTCCAGAACTCACATCTTACACTACTGGTAAAACCATAAAATTCATAGCAAAGTAATAAAATTACATAATTGATGTGTTTTGCTATCCACAAATGCCAGTTGACATTTATTGCCAAAAAAAGAGCTTTGTATCTTTAGCGGAAATAAATGCACTATAGGCAGTACCACATGTTAAAACTATGTCTAAACTGTCAGCCATAAATATTAGCTTTGGCTCCAATTTCTGACTTTAATTGGTCTGGTCCTCACAGAAACAAAGACCATTTTTAGTATAAAAGCAGAACTTGTTTTGAAAAACAGGGAGGGGTAAAAACAGTCGCGTTTTGAAGCTTAACCAAAATAGTCGTGTTATTTTGGATAACACTGTTAAATCAATGACTTGAAAGACTTAAGTAATATAATTAAAATACCGGTCGAAAGCAACAATTCTAAAACCTAAAGCTGTAATAAAAGTAATTTTGTAAATCAATGTAACGTGTGACATTTTCTGAAGTTATATTTTAATAAAACTAAATTGAAATATTATCGTGAATTTAATTGAACTTTCCCGCACATCAATTGTTCATCCAAACTGCCCAGAAGAATCGAACCAGAAGGAAGTTAATGATCCAACCTTCATTCCAGAAGTTGCCAATGGTTCTGGATAATTCAACATCAAAAAGTAAGTGCAAACTTATTTAACATTGGTTGGTGTCAGAAGAAATATTCCAACCGGAATAATTAGTCAAACCACCGATCATTACAGTACGTTAGAATGATGTCTATATTGGGTAGAAGGAAGGTGGATTTCTTGGTAACCCGATTGAGTTTTTGATAATCCACGCAGAATCACATAAACCCATCCTTTTCTTTGTCAGTACCACTGGGCTTGCCCATAGTGATTGGCTGTTCCAGATGAGTCCAACTTTCATCATTTTGTTGATTTGCTTATCGATGATCTTTGTGAAATATTTTGTAGCGTGCAGCTACAAAAAAATGCCTGGTTTGGTGGAGGTTCAAATAACTAACGCAAACAGCGGAGGAAAAACGCAAAAAATAAACAGAGGTTAACAGTATAACTCAAAAACTTTATTCAATTAAGAAAGAATAACTCTAGAACTTAAGAAATGTGATAATTCGAAGCAGCACACAAAAACGGCGAGTCAGCTAGAAGCAGAAACTTAAAGCAATGGCAGTTTCAGTAGAATTGGAGCGGGAAGATCACAGCGGAGGTCGAGCGATAGTACCAACAAATGAAAACTGGACTGGTAGCGGAGTTGAATCGCTAGTTCGCCGAGAGAAGTCGTCAGAGGTCGGATCCACAAAAGATCTTTGAGAATCAGAAAACCTGATTACTCAACATTCTCCCCTCCGTTGGCAACAGCGTTGACAACAGGATCTTGAAGAAGGTAGACTGGTAGAACACAAAGCTTAGCGATTGGTCTTGTCAAAGTAGATGTAGCGGTCTTGATAGTTACCACCCTGGTAAGTCCATCCTTGCCAGGATGTAGAGAGAGTACTTGAGCGAGAGGCCATTTTGTTGGAGCTAGACGTTTGTCAGTGACAAGAACCATATAGCCGACCTTAATCTCATTAGTAGGATGATGCCATTTGGATATGGTCTCGAAGCGATGTATGCACTCATCGGACCATCTGTTCCAGAAGTGTTCAGTTCTCTGTTGTATTAGCTGCCACATTGAGAGTCTCGTTTCAGCGATCTTACTCAGCGAATGTGATGGAACAGCGGTAAGTGGCTCACCAATTAGAAAGTGACCTGGTGTCAACACAGCCACGTCTGCAGGGTCTTCAAATAGCGGAGCCAAAGATCTTGAGTTAAATACGGCCTCGACTTGATTTAGAACGGTAGTCATTTCTTTATAGGTTAGAAGAGTCTCACCGATAACTCGTTGGAGATGAAACTTTAGCAATTTAACAGCGGCTTCTCACTTACCACCAAAGTGAGGTGCTCCTGGAGGGTTAAAAACCCAATTTGTACCGTCGTTAAAGAAAAGCGTAGCGAGTTGTACAAGTTCTGTTGACCCTGACTTGAAGAGATTTTTTAGCGTTGCATCCGCTCTAGCGAAGTTAGTGCCACAGTCACTATAGAGCGTATGGCATATGCCTCGACGGCTAAGCATCAGTAGAGTAATCGGTGACAACATCTAAATGAACAGCTGATGTAGAGAAGCACACAAACACTGCCTTCCAACACTGCCATCCAACCCTTGTGAGTTTTGGAACCACGCCCTTTCCAGGCTTTAACGTTGATAGGACCAGCATAATCTATGCCAGTATGAAGAAAAGCACGTGAAAGCGTTATTCTTGCAGCGGGTAATTGTCCTATCAGCTGTTGAGCTCGTAGTCCTCGGTGGCGAGCACAAGTGATGCAGCGTAAGATGAATGATCGTACTGGTGCGCGACGTACTGGTGCGTGCTGGTTCACCAATGGGACCACCAATAGTCCGGTATAATTATTGTTGGTCTCAGATAAGCGAGTGTCAGTTGAGTACCACCATGTAGCGTGCGGTGGTGGGCGTCAGTGATCGATAATGAAGTGAACAGAGAATCTCAAGGTAATATGGCGAGATGCTTCTGCTCAGTATCAAGCAACGAGTGTTTCAACCGTCCACCTACTCGTAGTACACCTTGATGATCGACAAAAGGTGTCAGTTTAGTCAGATGATTTGATTTAGGAAGCTGATTGCCCTTGGATAACATCCTCAATTCTTCCGTAAAAGAGCGCTGTTGAATAATCTTGATGATCAATACTCTAGCGGATTCCAGGTCAGCGGGAGATAGAGATGTGGTCAGCAACGAGTGTGGCACCTTTTTTAAGCAAGAGATGAAGCGTAAGCAGATCGCTGTAGTTCGTAGCAAGCGTGGCAGCAAAGAATAGCAAAGAATTAATTCCCAAAGCGGGTGATCTGCTTCTACAGCGACGTTGAACACAAGACTTTAAGGTGAGAGATTTTTCTTCAAGGTGAAAGGTTGTCTGAGTTGGAGGATCGAATCTAAGCCATTCTTCACGAGGTAAGCTTACCATGGAGGCCCTAGCCACCAAAGAGAATGTTGTTTTAGCTTCAGAGTACTAAGTCCTCGAGAGGCACAATCGGCAGGATTGGGTTTCCCCACTTGGCAGTTGGCAATAACTCTTGGATTTTTAGTACACGATTACAGACATACTCTTTCCAGCGACATGGATGACTTCTGATCCAAGTTAGCGCAACAGCGGAGTACGTCCAGAAAAGAATGGGAACATCACTGAGATCAAGAGTCTTCTGTACGTAGCGAGTAAGCTGTGCGAAGATGACTGCAGCGTTAAGTTCTAATTTCGGAAAGTTGAAAAACCAAGTTTGTTCCCAACTCTCCCTCAACCGATCATCCAATCGACTGACCGTTAGATGCACCAGTATCGGGTCCCAGGATTCAGTTGAAACCTTTAAAGCTTTGATAGCGTCCAAAGCCTTGGTACTGGACCGAAGCATCTCATCCAGTTTTTTAGCGGAGCGCGTAGCGATTTTATCCCTACAGAGTAAGCTGTCGAGATGATCGGAAAGTAGTAAGCGACGGTTGTTGTAGCGAGCGACGAGTAAATCCCAAGCGGTAGCGAATGCTTCTCCAGTTATCAAGAGATTGGCAACGATGTCAGCGGCCTCGCCTTTTAAGGACGTGCGCAGATAGTGCATCTTCACAATTGGAGTTACAACCTCGTTGGTACCAATCAAAGACACAAACATTTCTTGGAAATGTGTCCACTCCAAGTAGTTACCACTAAAGGTAGGTAGTGAAACTTCTGGGAGTTTCTGAAACAAGGAACTTCCCAATTGCGCAAATGATGTCCCAACATTGAAGCGACTGAATGTGCATCACCAGGAGTCTCAAACTCCTCCTTGCGCTAGAGTAAAACAACCTTTGCGGAGTTATAGTAAGCGAAAGCGGAGTTGTACAAGTCTTGCCTGACGTAATCGGAGTCCAAAAGTCCGGGTAAATTGCTTTCGAACAAGACAGTGTGCAGCGTACTAAAATTCTCCCAAGCAGCGTACAGTACCACCATTTTAAAATTCAGCGCAGAGGGGTTGAGAGAGGCAAAGGCACCAGTTTCTCCTTCAGTTGCGATATTTCTCATAGCGGTTAGACGAATCTCCTGCAACTTAATGCGCTGAATAAGTTTATCGGTGATCGTCGTCATAGCATTAGCGAAAACCGAACAATGTATGACAGACGAAAAGGATTAAAACCAGCGAGCAAAAGCGAAGCGAAGGCAAAGCGAAGTGAAACAAAGCGAAGGGAAGGGATGGCGAAGCGATACGAAGTGATGCGAAGCGAAGGCGGTCACGTAATACGCTGCTTACGTGACCGCACTGAAAACAAGCAAGCGAAAGATAGAATCAGAATTTGGCAAAAAAAACTTCAATGTCTGATGAACACCGTCGCAGCACAACGTCCTAGGTGCTTAGCAATGCGACAGAGCACGGTTAAACAAGCGAATTATAATCACGATCAGTGCACCATGCGTCAAAAACACCCAAATGTCCACACTTCTAGCAAGTTTGCGTTGTCCTGGAATTCACGATGCGATGCCGACCCAAACAGTTGAAGCAAAGGCGGTACTGCTTCACAGCCTCAATGCGCTCGGTGACTGATTTTGCCTGGTAGTTTGGGCAGAACAGGACAAAAGGGCGCTCTGAACAAATTGCACAAAGGCCAGAAGTACTCAAAGCTGCAGCAACCGATAAAACATTTGCCGAAAAAGATGTCCTTGAAAATGCTGACCTTGGTGCCAGTGAATGCGAAGCGGTATGTGAAGCGGAAGTTCGTGGAGCTTGAGATGGAGTAACTTGAGACCCCTCAAGCGTTTCCATTGCTCTGGCTCTTCCCGTAAGAAACTTCGTCAGCTCAGCAAAACTCGGGAATTCAGTTGAAAAACCAAGTTTGTTCCCAACTCTCCCTCAACCGATCATCCAATCGACTGACCGTTAGATGCACCAGTATCGGGTCCCAGGATTCAGTTGAAACCTTTAAAGCACTCCAAGTAGTTACCACTAAAGGTAGGTAGTGGAACTTCTGGGAGTTTCTGAAACAAGGAACTTCCCAATTGCGCAAATGATGTCCCAACATTGAAGCGACTGAATGTGCATCACCAGGAGTCTCAAACTCCTCCTTGCGCTAGAGTAAAACAACCTTTGCGGAGTTATAGTAAGCGAAAGCGGAGTTGTACAAGTCTTGCCTGACGTAATCGGAGTCCAAAAGTCCGGGTAAATTGCTTTCGAACAAGACAGTGTGCAGCGTACTAAAATTCTCCCAAGCAGCGTACAGTACTACCATTTTAAAATTCAGCGCAGAGGGGTTGAGAGAGGCAAAGGCACCAGTTTCTCCTTCAGTTGCGATATTTCTCATAGCGGTTAGACGAATCTCCTGCAACTTAATGCGCTGAATAAGTTTATCGGTGATCGTCGTCATAGCATTAGCGAAAACCGAACAATGTATGACAGACGAAAAGGATTAAAACCAGCGAGCAAAAGCGAAGCGAAGGCAAAGCGAAGTGAAACAAAGCGAAGGGAAGGGAAGGCGAAGCGATACGAAGTGATGCGAAGCGAAGGCGGTCACGTAATACGCTGCTTACGTGACCGCACTGAAAACAAGCAAGCGAAAGATAGAATCAGAATTTGGCAAAAAAAACTTCAATGTCTGATGAACACCGTCGCAGCACAACGTCCTAGGTGCTTAGCAATGCGACAGAGCACGGTTAAACAAGCGAATTATAATCACGATCAGTGCACCATGCGTCAAAAACACCCAAATGTCTTAGTTGAGATAAGCGAAATTCACTTGTAGTTGGCGCACAGGTAACTTTTCTTGGTCTCCCGCCTGTTCTCGTATTTGGTAGTTGTCTCGTCCTTGGTGGCTCGGTAGCGGTTATACCCGTTATTAAAGTTCGATATACAGTTTTGGAAGTTGTTACTTGGTCGGTTTGTTGCAGTGATTGTTATATACTGGTGGGTTTACTGTGGTTGATTGACTAAACTGGTGGGCGACTGGAACGTTCTGCACGGTTTCCGTTTGTCTTGATCGGAGATCACTGATTCGCATCACCAGATCTCTAATTACTTCTTTATTCATCGTGGCTTTTCCCATTGTTGCAACGTTTTGGAAATCGGTCTGCTTTAATCCGTCCTCGAATCTTTCTTGCGGAATGTGTCGTCATCCATTGTTGCATCTACCTCGTATGCTAATGTTAGTTTTTCGAAGTAGTACACTTGAATGTTTTCGCTTCTTGCTTGTCGGCGGTTGATCCAATATAACTTTGCGGTTTTCCTTGCGTTTGTACCTCCGAATGCAGTGATGAAATCGTCTTGGACATTGGTCCAATTTTTATTTTCGTTTTCTTCCTTCATCAGATATTTTATGTAGCAAGAGTTAGCTACGCCGCTCAAAGATGTACCAAAATATTGGAGCTTAATGTTGTTGTCACAATTATTTGCGGCTGCGCATCTGTCGTACTGGCGAATAAATTCGATTGGGTTTGTTGTAACGGGTCACAGATAAGGTTATATACAAATGTGCCATCGTATAGGGCAATATGTTTCGCATTGACAACGCTCGACAAGAGATGGCTTTTATGAGTTCCAACGCACACTACGGGGATCGCAGTTCCTGTAGAATGAAATGTGTATTGTATGGTAGATGGCGTTGCAAAATAGTAGAATACTCTAATAACTTAATATGAAATCATCGTCATATGGCCCAAACCACACCCAATCAACAATAATTCACATTTTACGCACGCCCTTGTTATAGAATTTAATTACAGCAATTATAGTTTTGTTGCATTTCAAATCAGAAAAACAGTTGCCAGACCACGACCTAACACAATTGCTAAATCCATCCGTTAAATTATAAAGTGATTACAGTTTTCTTTCACAACAAAATTAAATAAACGTTTTAAACGTAATAAACGTTGTTTTACCACGTTTTACAACAGATTTCTATGGTTTTACTTCTATATGTAGGCAATTTACAATACATGTGGCTGAGGAGAACTGAATAGGTAGTGAAACAAATAAAGTTGAAGGATACCCTATTTGTATACTTATCTGTGACCGGGTGTAAAGATTTGCGGTGATACAAATTTAGGGATAGATAGTAATCTGGCCGCTGACATTGATTGACTGATTGTGGTGTTGGCCATCGTGACGTTTTGTCCTTCTGTAATTTCTTGTTCGTCTTCTTCTCTCCTTATCTGTTCTGCTTGTCGTTTGGTCTCTACCTCTTTTTGTCTCCTTCTTTCCTCTTCTTCTTCTTGTTCGGCTTGTTCCTGTTTGGCTTTTTCTTGTTCTTCTTTCTTTTTTGTTCCGATTGTCTTTTGGCTTACTTTAACAGTCCCTGTTCTTCTGTCTTCTTTTTTTCTCATTTCGCTTGTCGTCTGGCTTCCTCTTGTTCTTGTTCTTTTTTCCTCTTTCTGACCTCTTCCGCTTGTCTTTCTGCTTCCTTTTCTTGCCCTTGCTGTTTTTTTCTTCTTGCGTTTTCAATCACTCGTCTCCCGATTTCTTGTTGCTTTTTTATTTCCAATGCTTCGTCGCTAACTTCTGTGGGACTGTCAATCGATTCTTGTGGTTTTTGGTCTACATTGTAAATTGTGAGTATTAATTTCCCTGGTGGTGATCTATTTAGTTTTTGAATTGCGAAAAATGATCCTGGTTGATGATACGTTGTACTTCTTGCAACTGGTTCACAAATTGCTTGTTTGACTTCTTTTGATTTTGAGCGAGTTATGATTGAATCGTTACCAAACACTCCGCATTATACCCAATTTTGTATGATAGATTTGTTAGTTTGTAATTAATTGTAGTTTTATATTTTTAATCTTATTAGCGTTTTCTTTAGAGTTTTACACCTTGGGATTGTATTTATATCCTATTATTAAATTTAGTAGATATACATAATATTTTTGGTGGAACCTAATTAATATTTTAATAACATTAAATAACATTTATTTAAATAATAACCTGGTGTAGTATTTATTTGTCGAGGTCGGATATTATATATTACAATTTTCCTAAGCTATCATAATAGTTTTATGACCTTGATTTTTATATGTTGATTGTTTTAATATACATTATAGTTTTATAAATTAATTTAACAATTAATATTTTTGTAATATTACCGTAGTTTTGTTATATATTATAGTTTTTTGAATTTTTAACAATTAATATTTCTGTAATATTACCGTAGTTTTGTTATACATTATAGTTTTATGAATTTAAACAATTAATTTTAAACGTTGATTTGATTTTTACATGATATAGTTTCAATTTCTGATTTGGCATGGTTTTTTGACATTATCAGCTGCGTTTATTGTTGATGCTTATAATTATTGACGATAGTAAGAAAGTTATTTTTTTTAAACAGTAATATGATTCAACATTTAGATTTTTTAAGAGTATCCCAAGTTACGGGGAACTTGGATGGTAAAATTCGGCACCTCCACCATATGTGCCCGGCATCTCCACCATATGTCACGCCTTGCGGCCGTGAGGGTGTTAACTCGGTAGTTTGGGCTAATACAAAGGACTTGGACTTACTGTGACTTTGATTCGCGCATCTCTTTTATCGTCGCTCATTATTAAAACACAATTGAGTTCACTTGATAGTTGTTTATTTTGATTCAAACTTACAAAATTACTATCATCACCCCGCAGTCTAGGCTGTACGTAGAGGAGAACATTGTCTTCGATTGATCCAGTTGATGTAACCCTTTATGGACCGTCAACTATTCACTTCACTATGTCTATGACTATAACTATTGATTACACTATCGACTGTATTATTGACTATCGACTAGCTTGATTATCAACTAATTATCGACCTTATTATTGATTACTACCTATTGTAGTTTGTTCATATTCGTGACCTTGTACGGTTGTTGTTATTCATTAACCTTGAAGAGCGCGGGACCACACGTGACGTTGCCAAGAGTGGCCGGGCCCCGGAGCGCCCGTTCTGTGGAAAATATCGCCGCTGTGGCCAAGGATGTCGAGCTGTCGCCGGAAACATCGACCAGACGCCGTGCCTCGCAATTAGGCATCAACCGGTCGTCCCTAAGGAGAATTTTGGTCAAAGAGCTGCACATGTTCCCGTACAAAGTGTAGACCGCGCAACAACTGCTGCCTGCCGACCAAAAGAAAAGCAAGTTATTTCTAAATACTTTTAACTTAGTAAATTTAGAAAATAATTTACAAATTAGTATTTAGATCCTGCACTGTCAAAGCATGTTTGGAGGTTTTATAATTTTTTTATGCTGCTTTATAATGTAGCCAGAAACATTATAAAAAGAATTAAATTCACTATGATTTAATTTTATTGACTTCTTAGTAATGTACCTATAAAGAAAATTTTGGTTTGTCGTACACATGCTTATCTTTTTGAAGTATATCTCAAAATCCTGGAATTAAATCGCGAGCAACTTCTTTACAACTGTTGTTATTAGCATTTTTAAAATACTGAGATACAGAAATCAATTTCAAATTGTTTTTGATTTGTAGTGCGTTTGGTACCATTTGTTTGCATCTTAAAGAATAAAATTGGTTCTTTAAACAGTCCTGTGAGAATCTACTCGTTAGAATAAATTGAGCGTTATTTTATTTTCATTTTCCATTCATGTAAAAAGATCCATAAAACTTTTAAAAAATTCAATGGAATTATTATATACTTGTGGATTCTTTTTACTTAAGGCACTAGATAGATGCCGCGATGTCATAAGATAGAATCATTTTTCGACCTGATCCAAAAACCATGCAGTAGTTTTATAAGCAGGCTTGTTTAGTGCATCAGATAGGAATTTTAATGCACAGCTTACACTATGGTTAGTTACATTTCTAGAAGTTGAAACCTTCATTTTTTGGAAATGAGTTGCAATTAATTACTTTTTTTGTTAATTTAAGAGCTAATTTAAGGGTTTTGTTTTCTTGATGACTAATCACATCAATGATATGGCTCGACATTATTAAATTTGAGGAAAGTCCATACTTTTCCATGATGTCATCAGGTATACGAATGATTCTATTAATGATAAGCATGGATTTTATATTACTTCTCTCGTAGTGGAAGTATTGTATTCATGATTTTTTTCCAAATTTCACTTTTTTCTACTTTATAGAATGCGTAGATTACCAAAATCATATTCACTAATTTCCGTCTGTCGGTCTGTTCGTTTCTTTAATCCATTATATTTCAGAATCTACTGATCCGATTAAAGCAAAATTTGTGTCCTTTTTTCTACCTGCCCATTGATTATGCCAAAGAAAAAAAGTTAGGAAATTCTCAAAGGCCTGCGCATTATAGGCCAAAAACATGCCAAACACAGCAAAATCGGTGCATCCACTTAATCTTCAAAATATTGAACATATGTTTCGTGTATACCCCAAGTGGTGAATGCTTTCAAAAAATCTGGAGTTTTTTAAAGAATTGAACTTTTATTTAAGGTTGAAAGGTCAAAAAGTTGTAAAAATGCATAATTTGTAACGTGAATACCTGCCAGGACGAATATTTGATTTTAACCAAATTTTGAATACATATTAAGGATATATTGAAGAAAATGCTGGTGAATGTTTCATCCCTTAAAAATAAGCGTTTGGGGCTTATTTGCCTTTTAAGTTAATTGTTCCAAAATTGACGGTGTTGTGATTTTTATATGGCAGCAATACCCACAATTTTACATTACTTATCTTAGTAATATTTACATAAAAAGTGATTAATAGCTATTTTTCTAATTTTGGCATGTAAAATGTGACTTTTCAAAATCGATTGTAGTTGGCAAACGGCACATTTTACGCAACTGGTGATGTAATGAAAAATATTTCACAACTGGTGATGAAAAGTTCCGAATAAAGCCTACTTGTTTTGATAAAATTCACTAAATTATTAATATCATAAGTTTAAAAAACTCTTTTTTGAGAAGGTTCTTGTAAAAATTAGAAAAAATCTTGTATGCAACATGTTAGGAAATGCTATTTTGTGTAACTCGCGTTATTTTGCAGAACTCGCTGCGCTCGTCCCGCAGAAATCCGCTCGTTACACAAAAAAATGCATTTCCTAACTGGTTGCATAAATAGCTATTATGCAACCAGTTAGGAAATGCATTTTTTTGTGTAACGAGCGGATTTCTGCGGGACGAGCGCAGCGAGTTCTGCAAAATAACGCGAGTTACACAAAATAGCATTTCCTAACATGTTGCATACAAGATTTTTTCTAATTTTTACAAGAACCTTCTCAAAAAAGAGTTTTTTAAACTTATGATATTAATAATTTAGTGAATTTTATCAAAACAAGTAGGCTTTATTCGGAACTTTTCATCACCAGTTGTGAAATATTTTTCATTACATCACCAGTTGCGTAAAATGTGCCGTTTGCCAACTACAATCGATTTTGAAAAGTCACATTTTACATGCCAAAATTAGAAAATAGCTATTTATGCAACCAGTTAGGAAATGCATTTTTTTGTGTAACGAGCGGATTTCTGCGGGACGAGCGCAGCGAGTTCTGCAAAATAACGCGAGTTACACAAAATAGCATTTCCTAACATGTTGCATACAAGATTTTTTCTAATTTTTACAAGAACCTTCTCAAAAAAGAGTTTTTTAAACTTATGATATTAATAATTTAGTGAATTTTATCAAAACAAGTAGGCTTTATTCGGAACTTTTCATCACCAGTTGTGAAATATTTTTCATTACATCACCAGTTGCGTAAAATGTGCCGTTTGCCAACTACAATCGATTTTGAAAAGTCACATTTTACATGCCAAAATTAGAAAAAAATAATTTTCGCACCTACATTTTACAATTGTAACCCTTAATACACCCCTCACATTTTGAATTGTCAAATTTCTTTAAAATATGTTTTCTAGTAATAAATTGAAATATAATGTCAACTAGTTTAATCAAAAATAGACTAAAATCTTTAATTCATGTTTTTAACTTTTAAGACACTCCTTACACTATTAGTTCGAGAATTTACTTCAAACATTGTTTTATATTGTTAATTTTAAATCTTGCTTCATATAGTTTCATTAAAGTAGAGTACCTACAACACATTTTCACTGTTTCATCTCTACACACGTTTCAACTTTATCACTTAGGATTGTTTCAAATTTGGTTCCTAGTTAAAATTTAAAATAAATTTTTAAATAAAATATTTTCCACAAAAAATGCCTCAAAATTCAAAAAAATTAAATAAGAAATTTTAGTATATCAACGATAAAAGTATAATAAATGTGGTATAATAAGTAAATAAATAAAAGCATAATAAATAAATGTGGAACATTATCAGAATAAATATGTTTATGTACTTGCAGGCATAAACATATTTATTCTTATGTATAGGATGTACATTTTGTAGCAAGTTTTAGAATATCGTCCAGCCGTGACTCTCCAAATCAGGGGCGGACTGGGCCGCCGGGCCATCGGGCTTCAGCCCGATGGCCTGGTCACTTTTTGCAGCCGGTGGCCTGGCCACTTTTAGCAGCCGGTGGCCTGGCCTGCCCTCTGCCTATGAGTTACTTGCTCTTTTCGATAATTTTCTAACAGTGAAATAAAAATAACACGCGAAGCTGGATGCAGATTACAGATGAAGCTTGTGGCGCAAAGCCGCAATGCGGCGCAACTGTACTGGTGTAGAACACTACCTCTACTGGTGAATTTTGTATCTATGAGTCATTGGTTGTCACGCAGTAAATGTGTAAATGTAATAAAATTAATAAAAGTTGCGTTTGTCATTGTTTGCAGATTAAAACCTTATAGAAATAAATTTCTACAGGTAAGTAAGGCTGATAGTAGATTAGTGAATGATAAATATATGCTAGCATACGGTATCCGGATAATCAATCGAAAACAATTTATCGAATGACAATTTACCGATGGCAATTCTGTGAACAGATGATTCACTAAATGGACATTTTATTGAAAAGTCAAACCATTTTCTATGCGAATGCGACGTAAATAACCCATGTGAAGCATACTTAGCAATAAATTAAAAAACTATAAATACATAAAAAAATTATTGCTGTAATTTATTGCTCATTTCACATGAGTAAATAAATAAGTTAATAAGTTATTCAAATATTTTGTTTCCAGTCAGGCTTAAGCTCATAATACACACAAAATGAGTAGCAGCAATAGAAATGCAAGAAACAGCGACGAAAAACCTAAGCCCAAAACGTTAAAAAGAAAAGGAGGAGCAGAAAGAGAAAGAGACAAACGCAGGAAACTTCTAGAAAAAAGTTCGCAAAGTTGCCACAACATAAAAGACCTATTCAGTACCAATGCAAAGAAAAAGTCAGATGAAATTGTTGAGTCAGATGAATCGCGAAACATCAATGATGAAAATATACGCAAGGAAAAGCCAGATGAAAATTTTGAATCAGGTGAATTGCAATTGCAAAACATCAATGATGAAAACAACGCTGCAGATTCTGATTCTATTTCTATTCCGGCCGAAAGAGAAGAACTATCAGAAGTAGTCAAACTTGATGAAAACGTGAACAAAACAAACATGGAAAAGCTAAATGGAAACGAAGAAAATATTGACCCGCTCTTTTTCTTCACGAAACCTTCCAATAACAACGACTTGGAATTATTTTTGAATGGTCACCCATTACAACCGATTGACACCTTCGAACTGAATTACAACGTCAAACTGATATATTTCAGAAAGTCTGGGTCGAAAAGAACGTGGTTGAGTTTCAATAATTCCAAGAAATTATTTCATTGTTGGGTTTGTTTAGCGTTTTCTTTTGGCAGCGATACCGTATATAATACATTTGCTGCTGGTATAAGTTCTTCCGTGAAAGTGAAGCACATTTACACAAGACTGGAAGAACATGAACAAAGCAAGGTCCATTTACTAAGCACTGAAGCTTATTTGCAGTTTAAAAAGAATAAAGACGTACACAGCTTGATGTTCTCAAGTGCTGCCGCAGAAAGAAAGGCAAAGATTGAAAACAATCGGCAGGTACTTAGAAGAGTTATCGAAACGATTAAAGTAATTGGAAAACGAGGTCTAAGCTATAGAGGTACAAGTCAGAACGAAGCAGCATATTGTTTATTGGATGACACCATTGATCACGGAAATTTTTTGGAAGTTGTTTTGCTTATTTCAAAGTTCGATCCATTACTACGAAAGCATATCGAAGAAGTTGTAGAACGGAGCAAAAAACGTCTGGAAAGAATAGGCCATTCAAAATCAAAAGGCAGAGGAGGTTTAGTTACGTTTTTGTCAAAGTCCACTATCAATACAATAGTAACATCACTATCAAGCCACATCAAACAACAAATAGCAAATGAAGTACAGAAGGCCAAAATATATTCAATTCAAATTGACACTACCCAAGACATAAATGTTGTTGATCAGTGTTCCGTTATTATCCGGTATGTTAAAGAGAATAAAATATATGAGCGATTGGTTAGCCTAATCAACTGTACGTCTGGTAAGGGAAAAAACATGTTTGAAATTGTGGCCAAATGCATGAATGAAATGGGACTCGATATTTCTAACTGTATTGGAAACTCCACCGATGGGGCAGCAAACATGCAAGGCCAGTACAATGGTTTCACCACATGGCTGTCAAAAGATTCTCCTGGTCAAACTCATGTTTGGTGCTATGCACATGTCCTAAATCTAGTCATCGGAGATGTGACAAAATTAACAGTTCCGGTTATTTCGTTGTTTGGACTTATCAATACCACAGCAGTTTTTGTCAGGGAATCTTATTTAAGAATGAATGTGTGGAAGACTGAGTCCACCAGTAGTTTTTTAAATATTATTGGAGAGACTAGATGGTGGGCCAAAGACAAAGCATTATTCAAAATTTTTGGCAGAAAAAATGGCGTCATTGTAGAATTGTGTCGAACATTGCACGAAATAGCTGAGTCCCGAACTTTCAATCCAGACGTGCGCTTTAAAGCAAAGTCTCTTCTGGATGGGTTTTTGAAGTATGAGACAATTTTAACCGCGATGCTGTTCAAAAACATATTTATGCATACTTCACCTCTTTCCAAGTACTTGCAAACGTCAGGTATGGATTTGTTGCAAGCTTATCGCATGGTTATGGACACTTTAAAGTCTCTGAAAAGCTTTTCCCGACAATTTGAAACAATCACTAAAGAGACTGAAGAGTTTATACAAAAAATTAACGAAGAGTTTATCGAACGTGATATTCCATTAGAAATTAATGAACAAATGTATGCTCCTAGAAGACGGAAAACTCGAAGACAATATGATGAAAATTGCGAAGACGAAGCGCCACAAACTCCAGCTGACAAGTTTAGAGTCGAGGTTTTTAATGTAACCATGGACAAAGTTGTCAATGTATTAGAGTCTAGATTTACAACCCACAAGGAGTTGTATCAAGACTTCGAGTGCTTTCATCCATCGAGCTTTTCTGACCTCTCAAAAAATATGTCGGAAAATACATTGAACAAAATTTGTGAAAAGCTGACAACATTTTATCCTGAAGTGACGAAGGAAAAGCTGCAAATGGAACTTTTGGATTTCAGTTCTAAATGGAATAATTTATCCTCAGCATTACCTGAAACATACACCCAAATACAGGAATCTGAACAAGATAATGTAGATGATGTTGAAGCAGAAGTTGATGTTGCAGAAGAAAATAGCATTGTTGGTCACAAGTTCTGCAAAAAATGTATAGTTTGTTGCTACTACGTTCTGCAAAAATATAATTTATATGTTGAAGCGTACCCTGATTTAGAAAAGGCCTATAAGTATTTATTGACCTTATCAATTTCACAAGTTGCATGTGAAAGGTCCTTTTCTAAATTAAAGTTTATTTTAAATCGTGTTAGGAGCTGTTTGACCCAAGATCATTTGGAATCTTTCATGTTGATGTCTTGTGAAAAAGACATTTTAATGACAGTTGAAAACGAAGACATTTTAAATGATTTGACAGGTAAATCTAAAAGCATGAGAGACCTACTTTTATCTTGAGTTAAGCTGGTTCTAGAGTTTCTATATAATGAGAGTTGGGCAAATGCTAGAAATGTCAAATGAAAAGTGATCCAAAATAGTGTCAAATCCAGTTCTTTTTTTGTTTTTTCGTCATTTTTTTATCTTTATCTTTATTTCGTCACTTTGTCTATGAGTGCAGCCGATGGTACTGAATTCTTTTTTCTAACTTTTGGCCATATATTTCTCATTCGCTTCTTTTGAAACGTTCACAAATTTTTCGATGTTTGGGCAAAACACGCTTCATTCTGTTTTGCCAAACGACACGTTTATGTCCATTTTTCGTAATCGATTCGAACACAAACTCACTTTCGGATCTATTTCTGCAATTTGTTGCACTGCAACCGGTCATATTCTGAGAATAATATACGAATGTCAAGAATAATTAATTCTGACAGTTTAAATTTCAAAAATTATCAAGTATTCTTTGCAAAAAGTGATCCAACCAATCAGAACGAAACACTGTATTTGCCCAACTCTCATTATATATGAACCTTAATTTGTTCCATCTTCTATGTTTGAAACACTTCATTTTCATTTAAACATTAAACCAGTACCTATACCTATATTTAAACATTAAAACATGTACCTATACCAGTTGTGATTGTGTATAAATATATTCCAGTTGTGATTTGAGTATTATGTTTTAAAAACTATATTTTCGTTATTTTTGGTTGTTATTTATTATTAGGAACGTTTGTTTATGTTGTCTTTATTTAATAAAAACTTTTATTTCGATGAAACCATCAAAAAAACTAAAATTTGATTGATGAAATCCTAGAAAAATAATTTTTAATGCTCTATTTTCTAACATTAATTCTGAGGTCAATGCGGGGCCTAGTTTGCCTCTTTGGGACAAATTTTGGCCTGCCACTATTCGACTAGCCCGGCCTGCTTTTCATGACCAGTCCGCCCCTGCTCCAAATTTTCCATAAAGCTTAATAATATTTTTAAAACTTGCCCCGTTTACAGAATTGCCAGTAAAGTAATTGTAATAAGTAGGAATCGGTGGCAAGAAAGGGGACAAAACTCGCCAAGTAAACCCAGTATAAAACGTTTATTCACAAACGTACAGTACAAAACAATTCTGCAAGACACAACAAATTAGTTTTCAGTTAAAGCAAGCGTGGTGGCAGCGAAAGCCAGCCGATATAACCTTAATTTAACCGCGTGAGGTGTTAAACGGCAAAAGCGATTCGACACAATTTAGTGAACATTTCCTTACCTGCAAGACCAGGTTACCAGACCATAAAGGTTCTTAACAAAACCGTAACGTACAAAGTACTACCACTAGCGAATATTAATAGCAGGAATAGGACGCAGAGCAAGCGTAGTCTTCAATAGTAGCGTTCAGCGGAAAGAGCCCTAGCAGATCATTTTCTACCAGCAGGAAACGAGTGGGTGGGAGCAACTATGTGATTGACAACACACAATACTCCCAGCGTACAATGTGTGTCGTCACATAATATGCCACAATGCGCTGTATTAGTGTGACGTATTTTTGAGTGGAGTAAATCTAACTTCTGGGTCACACAAACAACTAGATCGAAAATCGACTTACGTCAAATGCGTCGATGAATCAAAAATCAAAATAAAAACGTTGAATAATGACATTAAGCAAACAATCAATATCAATTGGTTTACTTACCTTATACCAATTTAGCAAGTAAACATCTTTAAACTGAACATAAACCTTTTTAAAACCTTAATATGAATGTTCGATGTAGGTTGATACTATTGACACTTCCTATTGACAGTTGTTTGTTTGACTCAATAGGTAGTTTTACCCCAACAAAATTTTCGTGGCTACGTCATCACTAATACAGTGTATTTGTTTCCAACGTTATTTATTTATTTATTTATTTATTTATTTATTTATTTATTTATTTATTTATTTATTTATTTATTTATTTATTTATTTATTTATTTATTTATTTATTTATTTATTTATTTATTTATTTATTTATTTATTTATTTATTTATTTATTTATTTATTTATTTATTTATTTATTTATTTATTTATTTATTTATTTATTTATTTATTTATTTATTTATTTATTTATTTATTTATTTATTTATTTATTTATTTATTTATTTATTTATTTATTTATTTATTTATTTATTTATTTATTTATTTATTTATTTATTTATTTATTTATTTATTTATTTATTTATTTATTTATTTATTTATTTATTTATTTATTTATTTATTTATTTATTTATTTATTTATTTATTTATTTATTTATTTATTTATTTATTTATTTATTTATTTATTTATTTATTTATTTATTTATTTATTTATTTATTTATTTATTTATTTATTTATTTATTTATTTATTTATTTATTTATTTATTTATTTATTTATTTATTTATTTATTTATTTATTTATTTATTTATTTATTTATTTATTTATTTATTTATTTATTTATTTATTTATTTATTTATTTATTTATTTATTTATTTATTTATTTATTTATTTATTTATTTATTTATTTATTTATTTATTTATTTATTTATTTATTTATTTATTTATTTATTTATTTATTTATTTATTTATTTATTTATTTATTTATTTATTTATTTATTTATTTATTTATTTATTTATTTATTTATTTATTTATTTATTTATTTATTTATTTATTTATTTATTTATTTATTTATTTATTTATTTATTTATTTATTTATTTATTTATTTATTTATTTATTTATTTATTTATTTATTTATTTATTTATTTATTTATTTATTTATTTATTTATTTATTTATTTATTTATTTATTTATTTATTTATTTATTTATTTATTTATTTATTTATTTATTTATTTATTTATTTATTTATTTATTTATTTATTTATTTATTTATTTATTTATTTATTTATTTATTTATTTATTTATTTATTTATTTATTTATTTATTTATTTATTTATTTATTTATTTATTTATTTATTTATTTATTTATTTATTTATTTATTTATTTATTTATTTATTTATTTATTTATTTATTTATTTATTTATTTATTTATTTATTTATTTATTTATTTATTTATTTATTTATTTATTTATTTATTTATTTATTTATTTATTTATTTATTTATTTATTTATTTATTTATTTATTTATTTATTTATTTATTTATTTATTTATTTATTTATTTATTTATTTATTTATTTATTTATTTATTTATTTATTTATTTATTTATTTATTTATTTATTTATTTATTTATTTATTTATTTATTTATTTATTTATTTATTTATTTATTTATTTATTTATTTATTTATTTATTTATTTATTTATTTATTTATTTATTTATTTATTTATTTATTTATTTATTTATTTATTTATTTATTTATTTATTTATTTATTTATTTATTTATTTATTTATTTATTTATTTATTTATTTATTTATTTATTTATTTATTTATTTATTTATTTATTTATTTATTTATTTATTTATTTATTTATTTATTTATTTATTTATTTATTTATTTATTTATTTATTTATTTATTTATTTATTTATTTATTTATTTATTTATTTATTTATTTATTTATTTATTTATTTATTTATTTATTTATTTATTTATTTATTTATTTATTTATTTATTTATTTATTTATTTATTTATTTATTTATTTATTTATTTATTTATTTATTTATTTATTTATTTATTTATTTATTTATTTATTTATTTATTTATTTATTTATTTATTTATTTATTTATTTATTTATTTATTTATTTATTTATTTATTTATTTATTTATTTATTTATTTATTTATTTATTTATTTATTTATTTATTTATTTATTTATTTATTTATTTATTTATTTATTTATTTATTTATTTATTTATTTATTTATTTATTTATTTTATAGCCAGAAACCTATCATTATCAGACTTAATTATACGAGAGTTTTATGTCATCTGCAAAAAGTAAAATGTTGCAGTATTTGATTGCGGAATTAAAATCATCAGGGAACAAATAAAACAGTAGAGGCCCTAAATGCGATCCCTGAGGAACACCAGAAGTTACTTGTATTTCGCTAGATCTAGTTGGCGACTTTTTCAAACGGCCTCACTTAATACGCACTATTTGCTTACGACCAGATAGGTAAGTTTCAATCCATCTGAACAACTCACCCACAATACCATAAGAAGAGAGTTTATTAAAAAGAATATTCTGGATTATTTGTTGTTTTGAGTATTTATTTTAACCTTTAGTGATGGATTTCTCAATTGGCGCTTATAATATGAAGTTTTTGCACACTGCTTGGTATACAACCGATCATAATTCTACAATTTTTTTTGTATTTTGCTTGTAATATATTTTTTTGCCTACCTTAGCACTAGTTTTTTTTTGTACACTTTAATACGTCCATATGCCTCATTGAAAGATTCGTTTCATTGACGGACTATAATTTTCTTATGTTGTTCTCATTTTTAGTAACGCAAACAGCAATACAACGAATATAATTCTAGTTAATTAAATTAACTTTTTTTTCAATCGTACAAAAATAGTCATATTTCGCTTCTAAATGCGCAACTATGATGTAGATCATTTTTATATTAGTATAATAATGAAAAACTTGTTACTATACTCTGTTTAGTAAATAAATAGAAAGTAACCACGCCCCAAAAAATTTTAAGCTTTCGCGATTTATGTAAAGTTGAAGCCGGTTTCACACGCTAAAAATATACATACGTGCTAATTAAAAAATTCTGATGGCAGCCCGTCGAAAAAGTATTATAAAACTTTCAGCATTTAAACACAGAATGTATTTAGTTACTCCAATTTGTTTAATTTCATCTTGGGCGTTTTAAGTTTGATCGAGTTTAATTCAAAATTAATTTGACACTGACAATCAAAAATTAAAATTAGTTGTGTGATTTGGGTTTGAAAAATTTAAACAACGAAAAACTGTATTTTTCCAATCTAGCGATCAGAAGTGCACGTGGTTTATTTCTATCTATTTAGTAAATAGAGTATAGTCAAGATTCATAGATAGTATAGGTTGCATGGTAACTTTAGACCAATGAGGAAAGAGAGCGGGAATACGTCACCCAGACGAGAAATTTAAATGTACTTCTTACATGATAATCTAGTATATGTATATTTTTGTTACAAATTATTATTATAATTATTATAATAATTATAATAATAATAATAACTATAATTTAACAGTTTCAAATAGCGGGTATAGGACTAAATAAAATAACTTTTGTTAATCGGCTGACGTTTTGGTAATACTTGTTATCTTCTTCAGAGCTAATTAACTAAGTAAATAAAAGTAAGATGTTGAAAAATTAATTATACAATTATATAATAATAATTTGTATTTAATTTTGTCTATTTTTCGTTAAGAATCTTCAATTAATTGGTCTTTGATAATTTATATAAGTATTTATGATGATAACAGTTGTCAAGTTTTATTATTACATTTAACTTTTATTTACTAAGTTAATTAGCTCTGAAGATGGTAACAAGTGTTACCGAAAGGTCAGCCGATTAACAAAAGTTATTTTATTTAGTCCTATACCCGCTATTTGAAACTGTTTACTTATAACCAAAGGACACAATGAACAACTTACAAATAACTATAATAATTATTATAAAATAAAATAATAATTATAAAATAATTATTAATTTTATTTCTATAGCGCACAGGGTTCTTGCACTCAAGGCATAATACATGAAAGAAATGAAACAATCAAAAATACATTTGAAAATTATGTTTTATTTACAATTAAATAATTAAATATATAACAATTAACTATAATAAACTATACAATTCAAAAAATAAATTAAATTAATAATTAAAAAAAAATAGATTAAATTTACAATTTAGTTAATAATTTTTTGCATTTTTTTTGCAATTTTTGAAGCATTAAACATTTTTCTTTTAAATCCTATTGAGGTAGGTTTTTTCTTTAAATTTAGAAATCTTATTCTTATAAATATTCTGGTGCGACTGAAAGATTTTATTAGTGTTTCATCAATATCTGGGCACTTTCTTTTTAAATATTCTGCTGTTCTGGTTATTATTTTTTTACCTTCATTAAATTCTTCTTTATGGTATTTTATAAAGTATTTTTCCATAGTGATATTTTGGTCTTCCCATTCTTTTGACGGCTGAATTAATCCACCAAACGACAAATGTTGTAGAAAAGATGGCATAGCATACGTATGTAGGTTTATAGCCTCTTTCGTCTCATGCGTATATTTACCAAGATGTGGGTATTCTTTTAAATGCTTCTTGGCTAAATATCCGGCAATATACTGCAAACCGTCTTTTTCTGAAGCACGAAGATTCAATGACATGGAAGATGCGCTGCTAGATGTGGTGCTACTATCGCCAAATGTGTCATACTCTTCCACAGTTGGAGTTATTGGTACCGGTACATCTATTTGTACGGTAGTTATTTTAGCTTCCTTTAATGACGAAGCCATCAAATATTCGCATTTTTCTTCATCGGGTATAGAAACATTTGTATGGCTTTGCACTATACCGGGATTTTTACCTAATAATATCATACGAATACGGTATAGGGCATTTAGGGGCGATGGATGATCATATAATCCTCCTCTAGTACGCAACTAAAATTAATAAACACATTATTGTTTATAATGTTATTTGTAAAATAGAAATAAAAAATAATGTTACCTGTGAAAAAAAATTTTCTAGGCAATCTTGGTTTAGACGATGCGTTAATATATATTTAACACCTAATGTGCTTTTTAGGTGTCGAAATAATCCTTGCAGAGAATTTGTTGAAATTATTATTCCTTTTTTGAAATTATTATTCCTTTTTGAAACCCTTGCAAAGATTTTTTTCTCACACATAACATACCATTTATGATTTGTTTTACTTCGTCAAGTGTTTCGTCTTGTTGTTTTATATCCATTCCATACGGTTTCTTTGTAGGAATATTTGCACTGGGCGTGTAAGAATTTAAAACATCAAACCAATTGTTAATTTTTTGACAAAATTCTCCCAAATCCTTAGCTAATTGTTTATTTTCACCTGGCAAGTATTGTTTAAGAGCAGTTGCTGTCGTGTTTGAAAATATCTGAGCTGCCAAACGTACATTTTGCCGTTCAGTTCTTATGCATTCAACATGAGCAGTTGTCAGTTTATGGCAGGAACTAATTTCAGTGTTAGTTGTTGCAATGAGACTTTTTATTGGGTCCTTATTAATATCAGTTCCATCTTGCAATACAAATCCAGTGTCCATGAGCCAATTTCGAAGCAATTTTAATAAATGCGGTACATCAGCAAAGAAATATATTGGTTCTGATGTTACAGGATGATGCATGTAAGTATGATCTGCATTAATGTTAAAGTCTTTCCAAAGTCCTTGATTGCCTCCTCCAGAATCAGAAACGCAAGCAACCACATTGTAATTTATTAAATGTAACTCGGTTATTATTTCTTGTAACAATTTACCGGTCATTTTTTGATCAAAACCTATATATATATAGGTTGTTTCCATTTGTCAAAAAGACCTCGGGCCATCACTACTTGCATATATGCATATTTTCCTAAAACTTCATCTTCTTTTTGATCATATTCATATACAGATGTAACTTTTACTTCGTCATAAGATATAACTGCTGTTCTTTGGTAATGAGTTTTCTTTTTTCCAGTAATGTCCATAATATTTAAAACATCTTTCAGGATCCCGTTTCTTAAATCTATATTTTTGGCCCACTGTTGTAAGGTAGATAAACCAGGTAAAGGATATTTCAATGTTTCTCTTAAATAAACATAGCTTCGTCTACTAAAATATCGCAAAGTAAATGCATTAGACAGTTCTTTTTGGTTCCATCGAGCCTTGGATTTTTTCTTCAAAGCTATCTCAACTTGATTGGAGGTGAATATGTGGCTAAACACGTTTTTAACTTTGTCGTTAAATTGTTTTTCACTGTCAACAATTTGATATTCACTTATTTTTTTTTTCAACATATTTTCTTCTTTCTTCAAACTTTCAATTTCAGCCTTTAATGCAATACAATTATTACATTCTTCAATTTCTGGAGTACTGGTATTTGTTTTTGCATTAACTGTTCCGGATGTAGACTTAATTAGTGGTTTAATTTCTGCTTCAATTGTTTCACCTATCGGCACTGAAGCATCTAATATCGATTGTACCAACTCTTTGCTTTCTTTTTTTTGTATTCGCAATGTTCTATTTGACGGTCCTGCTTGCAGTTCTACAGTGGCTTTTAAATTAATAGACGGAATTGCTAAAATATAAATAATACATATTAAACTAATAAGCAACGATTAACCTACAGTGGTTTTCAACTGGGACGATAAAAAGAATATTCTGTTTTAATTGCATTTAAAACACATTATTTTATAACAAAAATCCAAATTAAAATAAGCAGAAAGAGAGAAACATTTATTTAACATCCAAATTTAGATGGTTCCAGTTGAAAACAAACACAATGTATATGTATATAATCTTACCAGTCTTTTTTAATTTTTTTGGAAATGTTTTCAATAATTTTGATTGCAATGCATCTTCATAGTCATCGATAGCAAAATGGTTACTACATATTCTTTTATTAATGGGATTGAATTTGTCATTTCTGTAGCACAACCTCATCCATTCTTTCAGCAGACACTTATCTTTCGGAAAAATGAAAAACATTATATGTTGACCTTCTGCTTTGGCCTTAACAGAATTATTTTTGCAAATTGCCACACTGCACACATTAGCTCCCTTCATCTAAAAGTTAATTATTGCAATATTCATAACAACATACATTTTACAACACAACTTACAATTGAATTAAAATAGAACGAGAAAAGAAAATACACTTTTAGGTTAGTTTAACCGACGATTTAACTGCTTATTTATTGTCAAAACCACTTCAAAACACACCTACTACACAAAACATTAGTTTGTCACAAAAATAATTTAATTACACTAACAACTTTTCACTAAATCTTAAAAAATATTAAATTTTCTTTGATTTCTGCATAAGACATACACATTTATATCGTCTGGATGACGCGTCAATATGGCTGCCGGTGACTCATACTTTTCTTACCAGGCAACCTATACTATCTATGAATCTTGGAGTATAGTATAATAATATAGTGTATATTTGGTTGCCAGACTATCTTACAATGTGTAATAAGTTCTATCTCCACCTATTGACCAACGCGTAAAACGTTTTATATATATATATATGACTGTTGCTATTTAAAATTTTATTGTAGAAAATGTCGCAAGATTCATTGGAATTTATGGATGTACTGCACCTGAATTGGCCCAAGTTGCCAAAGATGCAGTCGCAAATTTAATTCCTACAAAATTCCGAAAGTTGTACGCCGCAAAAAAAATATTAGCTCCAGTTGGCATCAATGAGCCTAGGCCTAGTACATCGCGAGCAGAAACAAACACATATGAAGCTACTTCATTCACTGAACTGGATGTAGCTAAAGAAAATATTACCGAAAAACAGGTACACATAATACAAGCAGCAGCACAAGCACTGTAATAAAGAAGAATTAAAATGAACTTATAAATATAGATAACAATACGGCTACTACTAATTTAAATTTCAATTTATTTAATTTCCCTAAATGTTGTATAAGATTTAATACGAACGTTAATAAATAAAATTATTAAAAGTAATGCTGAATTCCAATATTTTTACTAAGCTATGTTTTTAAAGTTGTCAATTGAAGAAAAAATAGCATATATCACTCGGCATAGAACGCCTTTTTTTAAAAAGACTGGTTTCTCTTTCTATGCCTAGTAATAAAATATACTATTATTATATACATTCATTATTATAATGATACATTGTTAATTACAAATAAATATTTATTTGCAATTTCATAACATGTTTAATGATTTTCTAATTTAATTCTATTTAATTTAAATAGAATTAAATTGTATGTATTGCTGTTTGCGTTTACTTCAATTGATATTCTCTTAATAAAAGTTGTACCGTACGCCGCCACTGGTCTAACTTTTACTTTTGAATTCATTTGGACAACGCGCGTCACATCGTAGTAAGCTAGTAAACAAAAGCACAAATGAAATTTGACATAAATCAACTATGCTCATGGCAAATGGTCAATCTTCCATGCTCGTTGCACAATGCCGGTTTGGTCACGTAAAACCAAACAAAACCAGCGATGGAGGCTAATAGGTTTCACAGAACGTTGAATATAGGTATCTATTCACGAGAAATGTAGTTAATTCTAAGATTAATTCATATTCCGCTAGGTACCGCTGAATGTGAGCTATTATAAATCGCATATGCGGACCTAGCTTCAGGCGACTTACCAATAGTTCTTAATTTGTTAAAAATAATAACACGTAGATTCAAATTTCATATAAATATTACATACTTATTACACATATTGAAACTATTTGAACAAATATCTTTCATTTTGCAATTGCAAGATCAATAATTTAAACCAATTTTTATTACAAAAATTTGCAAAACTACGTGATTAAAATTAAGTCTTGTGAAACTAATAAATTGCAAAAAAAGTAGCAATTCAAACTCCAGATCAACGAAGTGGACGGCTTTTGAAAGGTAAACGGAGTGCTGCCATCTAGTTTATGTTAAACCTTTTAATAAAATTCCCATTTTTAAATTAAATCGAATATTAATCTACAATATAGCCTCACAGTAACGAACCATAAATGGCGATTTAAATTTCGATATTAATTTTGGTTAGGTTTGATTAGTTTTCAAGCATATGAAAGTGGATGGGGTTTGACTAAAAAACGTCAGCTGGTTGCATACGAGAATGGACTTCACTGGACAGAAATGGCGGCGCTCTGTCCAGGTGTTCAGTATGGTTTATCTTCGCAGCAAAATTTTGGTGAAAATAAAGACTTGATTTTTGTGAAATTAACGGATTCTGCGTTACGTGCAATAGAAGAATATATCAAAAATCAGGTGAGTTTGATTGAATTTTTTCGACGTCAATTTTCCCCTTAATTCACAATCTGTTGCCATCCGAGTTAGATAAGTCGCCATATTCAATGACTTATTAACCTATTACATTTTTAATTTTAATTGGCCATTCTAGAGAAAATCACTCTGTTAACATTTCAGTTTTGCTATCAGTATAAAATGAACGCTCTTATTTTTGCGTAAACGATCGAAAAAATTAATTTAAAGTGCTCGCCACGTCAACATATTGTCGAATTTTGTGCGAAATTTCTTTGAGATTTCGTGGATTTTATAAGTCGAAATGGTTGCTAATCGAACGAACAATTATCGTTTCAAGTTGCATTGAAATTGCCTGCGAAATAGCCGAGTTAACGACAAAAATCTACTTGACCGTACAAGGATACAATTAAAGTGACATTTTTTAAAGAAAGTTTCTGAAAATGAATACTTTTAATTCAATAATTAATTTGATTAATTCAAAGCAAATATGCAGTTTTGTAAATGTAAAATATAGTGGTTTTCTGGTTTGCTATAATAACATCGTTCGGGAATTGCGTTTTTATTCAATAAAATTCTAGCAAACAAACAATTATTGCTTTTTATAAACTCATTATTCTTACAACAAAACTAATTAATTTGCAAATATTTGCTCTACGAGCATATAAGATAACTATTTATTAATAGTTACAACATAATATAGGTTATGTGTTTTAGAAATGTAATTGAACATCGAAATAAAAGTGTAAAAATAAATATCTTTCTCTACTGTCGAGCGCTTTTAAAAATTCCCTTAAATTAACATACTTAATGGAAATATCAAGTGATTGCTCGACGGATTGTTTATTGTCATACATTCATTCATATAGGTATTATCGAGGGTATATATATATATATATATATATATATTTTTTATACTTTTTATTAGATCATTTATAATTAGTAAAAAACAAGAATCAAAACCAAATCTTTATATTGAACATCATAATATTATCCTAACTTTGAGTGTATAAGGCTTAGTATCGATTGCGCACCGCGCGCGAGTGAGAGATTGTGAGAGTGCGTGTGCCTGTGCGGTTTTTCCGCGGGTTTTTCAAACATTCAAATCGCGCTTAGAGTCAGGAATACGTACGATCGCATTTATCATCCATCTTCATAAAAATCACAGCTATCATAAACAACGACACTCGACAGAAAAGTAAAAATGGACTACTTGCACAAATAATTGCAGTGCAAATGAATGGGTATCTAGTAGCGTCTTAGGAGAGTTTTTAGCTCAGTTAGGACTATATATTTAATAGAACTCTGCCAGTAACTTTGAATAAAGCTTATTCTTTATTATTTTATATTGAACAATGTAAAGCTCTCGTTAAAGCTATAGTAAATGAGTAGCTTCTTCATTGAAAACGATTCATTTTCAATCAATCCATAAGACGACCTTTAATAGTTGGATTTTATCCTCGATTTTATCAGACCGGACCTACGTTAATAATTATCGGTTAATTGAACATGCAAAAGGTATGACTTTGATCAACTCAATTAGATTTACGCTGATTTAGATCTTTTGTGGATATGTTTCAAGTATCGAAAGTTGTAATTCTAGTTAGGCCATTTTTAAAAGCTTCAACTTAATTAGTGCAGTACTTTTATAGGCATGCTGTTTGAACAACTTTAAACAATGTTCAACTTATTTCACAACCGTCATCTTTGAAATTGAACATTTGAGTTAAAATATTAATTATTAATATATACGTGTTTATTTCAATTTTATTGTCAAAAAATCACTAAAATAATTAAAAATATGTTGATTACATTTTTCAGTCGACATTTTTATGTTATAATCCAAGTAATAATATTATCCTAGTAATTCAACGTCTGTAAATATTACTAAAATAACCTCGAAAATAACGGTTGGAAATTGTTCGAAAATGCTAATATACGAGCCATACTTTAAATTTTTTGAGAATTAATCTATCATAACTCGAGTCATAAATTAAGGAAAACACGAGGGAAAACAGGTCACATTGACTTAATTTCGAGCTTAATTTTTAGGTATGATTGAGGGTATGATTTAAGACTCGATTTAAGACATGACCTCGAAAAGCTTCGGCAAGTGGAGTATCTCAAATACGATACTATTCACTAAATTTAATGTACTATTCAGTTTCATAAGCAAATTGAGCTAGTTAATGGTGTATATTAGTAGGTTAGTGACTTTGAAGTGTGGTTTGCAACATTGAACTGTATTTGTGGGCCTTATTTGAAAAAAATTAGTCACGCAATATACCATTAAAAAAAGAACTATTCGTACGTCTATAGAACTATTCTAACGTTAAAAAATTGCACTTTCTGCCCCGACATCCCTTAATAAAATTTCAACCCATTAAAAACCAATTTGGATTTTATAAATCCTATCTATCTATGTTCAAAGTTTGATCAAAATCGATTTGCTACTTCAGAAGATTAACTTTGCCTATTTTGGTTATTTTGGGCATATTTTTGGTTCGTAGTACGCAAGTAAAAAGCAAGTAAAAAACGATTGTAATTTGATGTTGAACGGTCAGAAGCAACCGACATTTAATGCTCTAAAGAACTTAACAGACGGATATACGGAAATTATTGAATATGATTTTTGCACGGATTTTAGTACTCTACGCATTGTATAATGTTAATTAAAAAGTATTCTTTATCTAACAATGAATGTGTTAAATACGGTTAAATAGTCTATCATTTTTTTTAATTTAGTATAAACTTGCTCTGAACAAACTGTAGTAATGTGGTAAATAAAAATCTTTTTCATTGAGCATGTGTGAATGACTAATTATTATAAAGTAGGTTAAAAGTGTATTTTGCTGACTGATTTTTTATCATTGTTTTGAAAAAGGTTAATAAACACTTCTGCTTCTTCAATAATAAAACCTCGAATAAAGCTATACACAAAAAAGCAATAATCGCTACTTAATAATATTCCAACCAATGCCCGGAGTCATAAGTATATTTTGTTATTGTTTTATTCGTGGTTTTATTCAATAATATTGCGACAAATATAAGTGGGACATTTTGCTTTGCTATCAGATATACACTAATGAATGTGTTACTATTGTCAACTGTCACCTAATTACAAATTTTAATTATGTGGGTGCAAACAATGTAAAATTCATATTAATTGTAATATAAATTAATACAGCTAACTGTGACGCAATGAAATATAAAATAGTAATAACAATGTGTCATTACTACAATTGATTTATTAACAATGTATGCGAGAGCGTAAAACAAACCGGATGCATGTTGGTCGGATTTTGCGTAATTCCAGATTAGTTTTCATAAGTGCCCATGACATATTGTAATATCCGCGTGTTACAATGCATAAACAACGTGTTGGATTTTCAAAGACAACATTTAACTTGGAACTACAAAAAATCTCGTGTATTCATTATTCAAAATAATTAGCTGCGAAAAAACACATAACTGAAATTTTATTTACTGACTTTCTATATATCAATGTGTACCAAAAATAATAATCCGTCTGCCACAACAAATTAAAATACATTCAATAATTTAAATTAATTAGAAACGTCTAAAAACTGGAATGTTGGAAACTTAATTTGTTTCAAAAATATTTATATAGCATCCCGGTATATATAGCACTGACTCTACCGAATAAAAATAATCTCGAAAATAACATTATAACAAATCTCTTGAAATGCAGCTGGATCGAGATTGAATTTATTTACCTTGTTGATTAATTGGAAACATTGATAGGCGAAGAAAAGTTTTAATATGTCCATCGAACCTTCATACGTATCACTGTATCAAGCATATTTTCATGCGCTTGCATAGCGTAGCTATACATACGATCGTCGGAACTAGATCGAGAAATTGATAATGTGATAGCCACCTTCATTTGGACCAACTATAAAAGACTGTAAAATTGGCTTATTACTTTCTGCATTAAACAATTCATCAGACAAACCCGACGGAAGTTAACAAATATCAGGAGGAATAACATTTTTGTTATATGTTATATTTATTTTCTAAATCTTTTAGTAGAACCCTTTATTTCTGATTTGTCAAAGTGGATCTTCGGTTGATCACAATAAAGTATTCAACAGAATACTTCCTCCACGATAGAATTAGTGAATACGATATTTGTAATTTACGCATTCTAAAAAAAAAAGGTGAATGGGCAAAATTTCTTTAAGGGTTGGGCTCGGGGTTGGGTTTCACTGTTTTATATATAGCTGTGTAACCGCCTAGATTTGCGACAAACATAGCCTTGAACATAGCTTAGATGCTCAGGGAGTTTTTGCTAATTGTTAATAAGACTTTTGTATTCGTTACTGTACCAGCAATCTAATTTTATAAAAAGCCAACAAAATTCTGAACCGGATGATGAATATTTTAATAGTTCATTTTTTTTACTAATTAGTTATAAAGAGTTGAAATTTTGACTCTGTATAACCAATCAATGAAAAAAAAAATGCCCACTATTAGAATATACATCAACCAGTTCAAAATTTTGTTGGCTTTCTAAAAATACCATTACATGGCTGGTGCAGTGGTTAATACAAAAATCTGATTAACAATTCGCAGAAACTCCCTGAGCTTGTAAGCTATGTTTCACGCAAATCCAAGCGGTTTCACGGCTATATATAAAAGAGTTTTACAGCTATATATATTTATTCAGCAATGTTTACGAATAGTCGGATTTACAATATTAAACGACTTTTAACAGATCCGTTTTAACTTTCTATACACACCCCTTTGGGCCATATCACTTGGATTTTCTTCAAACCTGGTTTCTAGTAACAATTTTAAACAATCTCAAAGTAAGTGCAATCAAAGACTGGAAATATTTGGTTATGACCATCAATCTTTATGAAAGGGTTCCGAGATATTTTGTTTATTAAACATTTTAGTTTCAACAATTGTTGAACTCAATATTTTAGCTCAAAACTTTGCTAGTTTTTGGCAGTTTTTGTTATCAATAGAAATGTAATTTAGCATATTTGAACAATTACTTCCATGGATATTTGTAGATACGAGTATTACACTACTTTGTAGGACTAATTTTAACTAAACATTATTAATAATTAACTAATAACTTCAATTAAAAATTTCTAAATTTCTAAACTTTTTGGCTTTAAAACGCTTTATCAGTGAAAATAATTTCTGAGATAATTCCGAATTAAACCAAGCATTATTAACGTCAATCGAAACGTAAATTTTGGTGTAAATATTTAGGTAATTCTGATAGAAATTCCCTCGGTAATTCCAGTTGAAAACAAGCACTCTGTATATTTTCTGCCGATTCTTGTTATCTCATTCTTCGAAATACTACCTAACGTTAGAAATATCCTCGGAAATATCTCATAATTGTTCCGAGAGCATTTGCAGAATATCTGTTTAACGATATTTTGGAAAAGTGCCTTTTGTTTTTTATGGTGCTTTTACTTGTAAATAATTATCTATTGCATTAAAATTTCGGTTTGTAGGATATTATTATTGAGTTTTTGTTTTTATATGTGTATTGTATCTATTTGTAAAGAGTTGAAATTGATAACGAGATAATTTTAAAATATAAAAAACTTTGGAATTTACTGATTATGGTTATATGTACTTATACACACTGTACTATGCACCACCATCCAATTAGAATTTTATTAAAACCAGCTTTAAAATTCGAAATATATTTTACCTTACCTGAATATTACCTTACTTGTTGTTCTCTCTACCAGGTAAAAAAGTTCCTATGTACGAAACATAATATGCACATCTGTTCTTTTGGGAAAGTAGTCTTTTGGCAAACCTAACAACTTGAATTGTCTAAAATGGCCCGAAAATATGTTTAAATGGTGTTCGAATTTAATTGATTTCATATTCCTTTTGCGATAAGGGAAAATACGAGTACTTTCACACAAAGAGTGTTCGTATAATAGAAAAATCATAAAGATTGTTATGTAATGTTGGAATTCAAATATTTACATCAGTCATCCAAAACCGCAACCATTTGCGGAAGTAATGCGTTTCAAATTAAATATAATAAAATTGTAGATACCTTTCTCTTATGTACGTGTTTATAAATTTATAATAACTAAGAAGCAATACAATGAATGATGGATGCTCATTTCCTTTCGCTTGCTATGCGAGTATTTTGCAAAACTTAATTAAAATTACTATTTGAACGATTAGGTTACGTTTTAACATCCTGTCCTTCATTTATAAAAATCTCTGAAATAGGCCATTCTTCGTAAGTCCGGTTGAGATTCGTTTATCATGTATATAAATTTACACTTTCTAATTTCTAGTCCGACTTTTTCACGATTGCAACTAGTACCGTACTTATTAAATTTAAAAAGAATTTCGGTTTTTTGTGATTCATTCAAATTCAAACATTCAAGAAAAGTTTTCTTTTTTGAAAGCTTGCAATATTTTTGAGTTTAGTAGGACATAATTGATTATTGAAATTTTCTCAAGCTTTGCTATAGAGTTTCGATTTCTAAAACACTATGACCAACTTAGCTTTATACTAATTACATAAAATATTACTCGAAATATTATATAAAATCAATTGGTGTTTAACAGTGTTCAATGTGCTTCTATAGTTTATCAAAAGATAAACGGATAATTAAACAAGTACTTAGCACGATTACTATTCGGTAATTAAGTCGTTATTAACGAAAATATTACTACGAGTATTACCGAAAGTATTACTACTAGCTTTCTTATATGAATAGAACAATGTTATTTATTCGAAATAGATAAAATTGTTTTTGAACAAATATAATTAGGGATTTAGTTTATACGAGCAATTTGTTTTCTGAATTGTTTACAATACCTAAATTTAGAACTTGTTTTTCAATTCTTACTTACACGGTTAATACCGAGGCTAATACATTTACACTCGCATTTATACGATTGTTATGTAAAAAGATTATTGGCATAATATCTAAAAGATGATATTTATGCCGATATTATTACGATTTGGTCGTGTTATTTTTACTGCATATACAAATACAAGATAAGCAATGGATAAGTTTCAAAAGTGAACTACCATAAAATGTGTAATTAGTAAGTAGCGCGTGTCGTTGGCTTGATAAACTTACACTTTCGATTTCTTACGAACATTTATTGGATCGATTTTTTTTTAAATGTTTATTAATATTGGAAAACACGAAATCGAGCGTTCATTAAGTTGTAAATTGAGATGAAAATATAGCGACGAAGCGATGGCATTATCTAATTCTAAGATATATTTTCAAAGGTATTTCAATAGTTGCGCTCTTGCATAAGCGATTAAAATATAGACGGGAAACATGTAATTAGCATGTAATTATTGTATGCTAATAAAATGGCAATAATAAATCTGGATTGCAAGAGTCCAACTCACGGCCAACGTGACTACTAATACGAGTATATCATATTTACAAGATTGCTCTTTTCACCAACCACGTTGTTAAATATATTTTAACGAAACAATACAGGACGTTTAATTAATTATGTAAGTCACGATCGTGTCTGAAACTCTTTTATGTACTATTTTTATAATTTTATGTGCAGTATTTAAGATGGTGACAGGCAAATATTGTTTTTCATCTTCATTTCTGGTCAATTGCCAAATAATGTTGTAGTTGGGCTTTTTTCTACATTTGCGTCACAAAGATAATCAGTTTGTATTCGCATATTTTCTTTTCACTTCTTTATACTGCTAAACGTGATATTATATTAACTTTATTCACAAAATACATTCAGTTCACCTTGGTATAGTTTTGTATTTATCAAATGTCAAGGAAAAATTCAACTTGCGACTTCAGGATTTTACCGTAAATTTTTCGATATCATTTTTGTTTTTTGCTGAGGTTGAACTAAATTTGCGAGTAAATTCATCTATTTAAATGTATTTATTTATATAATATATTTTTGTTATTGGTTTCACTTAATATTCGCACAAAAAATTATTATTTTTCAAAACTTTCTTAAAACAATAGTATATTGTGTTACAAGGAGAGAAACCAGGTATTTCCTCGATAAATGCGAGGTATTTAATCGATAAGTGCAAACGTGGCACGAGCCAAAAATACCCTGGTTCTCTACGAGTTACACATATTATTTTTCGCAAAATTGCACCAAAATAATTTTTTTTCTCTATGCCTAACTAATTGCTGCGTTTTGAAAATGTTTTTTACTTTTCGAGCGATTCGGTAAATAAAATCAACTCATATTTTCAATTTCAGTTTGTATACGATTAACCGAGCGATTAACTTAACCTCTCTTTAACATTTTAAATGCTTTGTCTATTATTCTAGCGCCATGTCTGAACTTTCATACCTCGTTTAATACAATAACTATTTTCTGTAAAAACAGGAAAAAAATTTAACTGGCTGAAAACAAAATTTGCTTGTACTGCGCATGAACAAAACTGTTTTTCTTTCGCTTGTCGTACTGTACAAGAGTAGACCGTATTCGGACCGCAACTTATGTATGAGAAGCCGCGTTTTCCTGCCAATTTTGCGAAAAATATACTTAAATGTACTTAAAATATAAATTGATACGAAATTGAATAGGCCTACTAATTAATATATTTTAATCTCGATTTTAATATACTTGTTACAGCTAATTTTACTCGTAATTTTATAAAGCACGGTCAGAAATAAATTATCATTTAATTATAGTTTTATAATTTTGAAATTATTTTCAATTTGGCGTAGAATGATAAATTAATAAATCTACTGTAACTTATTGTCCATATATGTGTAGTTACTTGAACATAATATAGTAATTTATTTTAATGTATTCAGTAGCAATACAAATTATACTAATATAGTAAACGGTATATTATACAAACATTTGTTTGCGCGCTATTATTCTGCCTGCTATTATCTTCAAATCTGATCTGATTGAGATTGTTCTCTGGAAATGTACACTGGCATTTGTGCTAGAAAAATATCAACGCAACATGCTTAAAGGAAGTCACAATTGGAAGTTTATTATTTTTAACATAAAACCTAATAAACATCTTTTACGACTTGGAGTTTTACTCGGAGTTTTATTATTATTATTATTGAAATATAAGCAGAACTTTCAACCATCAAAGTTTCAGCATTACATTGATCGAGACTTTGATAAGCTAAGATCTTAATAAGTTTTATGGAATATTGAAATTTCAATTGGTGTCTTTCTAACGTTTTCGAGGCGTTTTTTGATTCGTTTGGATTTGAATCTGATCAAGATTTGTTCGAACTCTGTGAAAAATCTGAATGGCTTCTAATCTATTCAAATCGGATTGAGAGCTGCTCAAAAATGATCTGACAGAGAGCAAGTTTCTTTTATCATGTACCGAGACTGAAAATGCGTTTATTTTGAACATTTGAATCCGCATATTTGTGGTTTATTATCAATCATACGAGTTTAAGCTACTGCGATGAGGAAGAGAAAAAGAAACTTTTGTTGCAGGAGGAAACTTGGGAGGAAACTTTCTCTGTGTTTTATCGATTTAAAAAGCATCAACTTTAATCCAATTAGCATATACACTTACCTTAGATTAAGTAAATGTTAATACAAAATTGGGAAAAAATCAAATAATCCTCGAAATAATGTAATAGTGGTTTGCAAATAAAATAAATGGAAATCAACCTTGTGCAGTTATGCTTTGATTTCTGATCAATATTTTAGATAAATAAAATATACAATGTGCGAATTAAAAGAAGCAAGAAAAATATGTTCTTTGACCCACTTTTCTATTATAAAAGTAAGGTTACAGCGTAATTCCATTGGTTTAACAATTCACTAGACATAACGGTTTTGATTTTGTTCATTTCGTTAGGTAATTAGCAATGGCAATAAACACATAGCCTTGACTGCTATTTGGGACTCCAAATGCAACTTCACCACCTACCTGACATACTGGACATAAATTATTATTTATAAAATTTTATGTTATAATTAGGATGTATGTAGTTGTTATTGTAGCACTAGTCTGAAAATCAATGTCACGTTTTGCACTAGTGCGGATATCAGGGTCATTTCGAATTTTATAAAATCATATAATATTACATTTTATAAAATCTTGTGTGCAATTCGTTGCAAAATTTGGGTTTTTCGCACTAGACGTGAAATTTTCCAACGAGCTTTGAAATCGCGGACAATGATATTTTATTTTTGCAACTTGTTGCATAAATCGCTATTTTTAATGATGTACTAAATACGTTTTGTTTTTTCTTTTTCAGAATAAATTAAGTTGTCAAAGTCCAACAATAAAGTTCCTAGGAAATGAAAATGGGGTAAGTTTGTTGAATTCTTAATTATATACAAAATTTTGCAGTTTTTCAAAACAAGATTTTATTGTTTGTACTTCATAGTGAAACCGGTAGGGCTTTGACTTTGAAATTGAAATTTTCTAATTTCATAATATCCAGTTTTAAGAGTTTTAAAACATTTTTATCTATTTTACGTCTTTAATGAAGCTATATAACAGCAAAATAGTCCTGAAATAAACAAGGAGTGCTTTGATAGCCGTAGGGTTATTTAATTTTGTAATGTTGGTTGTATTGAGTATACTACGAGTAGGATTTAAAATAAAAAATACCAGGAGTGTAGTGTAAAATAAATATATATTAACAATATTTTTTATTTTTTTTTTGTTTCATATAAATATACTGAGAAATAAATTACAAAATTAGGGTAGCGAAAAAACAGTTTTGCAAACACAAATCGCAACAATAAAAAAAAAAATTAAAACATGACATTATCACCTAAAGTCAAGTCGACTACGTTCTGACCTGTGGTATCGAATGCGCTAGACGTACTTTTTTATTGCTACGCTGTGCCACCAGCGCATTACAGTATATGCTAACAATAACAGGAACGTACGTCTGCCAGCGCTGCGACATGACTTCCCAGATTTTATGAATACAATCAATGTGAGTGACAAAGAAGTTACATGCACGTATGTCTTTCGTCTTGTTGTCGTTCAGTGCCGTCGTATGCATGTAATCTTTTATTTTTGTATTGACGTGTCGCTGCTGCTTGTAAGATATTCTACGCTACTGGTAAAATTTTTACATGGCCTCCAATTGATTTGGTGCAGGCGGAATCAGCTGAGAGCCCACAGGTCAGAACAGAATAGGTTTCACTATATGTCAATTTTTTTAAAGATATTTGGCTCATAATACACTTAGATTCAAAAGTTTTGCATCATCCATTTTTTTAATTATTTGTTTATTTAATCGAACAGGCTGTTTTATGTTAGGTTATTGATGGGGTTAAAGAGCATTTTCACTTTTTAGTACATTTAAACAAGTAATGTATCTTTTATTTAAACGAAAACATAAAAATTATTTAAAAAACAAAATACTGAAAGTTTGAAAAATGAATGCAAATTATATGAAATATTGTTATAATATAGTGTATTTCCCCCAAGGGCATTTATGCAAGCTTGTAGACGACGTCGCATGCTTCGAAATAGATTTGCAATTGCTACCTGGGGTATGTTATCCCATTCCTCTCTTGCAGCCAGCACCAGCTCTTGAATAGACCTAGGTGGGTTTTTTCGACCTTGAATTGCTCTAGATAGCAGCATATCCCAGCCATGCTCTATGGGATTCATATGGTGACATAACAGGCCGGTCTAAATGTCTAATTCCTCTAAGTAGTCCTCGATAGTTCTTGTTCGGTGAAGTCGAGCATTGTCATCCATAAAGACAAAATTTTCACCTACAGCTCCTCTCCACAATCTCACGTGAGGTTCCAAAATGGTTGTGAGGTATCTTGCACCAGTCATAGTACCATCAATGTGAATTTAAGCACTACGTCCGTCTAACATAATGCCTGCCTGTCCAAAACATAGCGCCTCCACCACCTAGTAGGTTCCCTCCATACACGAATTCGACGACTATCGCTTATTAAACCAATTCTTGCTTGGTCCGAAAACATGACGGAATTCCAAAATTCTTCATTTAGCTCTATATGTTTTTGGGCCCAATGTAAACGGCGATTTCTTTGCTAAAATTGTAGCTGGCGAACTCTTACTGGACGTCGACATCTTAAACCTGAATCAAGGATGCGTCTTCTAAGAGTAGATACACTTACTCTAATTCCAGCTGCATGTGTCATCTCCCTCTGAAGTGCTGGAATCGGTATTGTTGGATTTGTTCGAATTGTTAGACGTATGTAACGGTTTTGATTGTCAATGGTGACTCGTCTTCTACCACTTCTTGCTCGATCACTTACCGAGTTGGTCTCTAGATAGCGATTCCAGATACGAGAGACATCACTTTGAGAAACACCAATTCTCTCAACAACAAATCTTTCGGAATGACCTTCTTCAACTAAAGCCACTTCTTCCACGATCAAGTTGAGATATTGTACGACGATTCATATTTATGCACTATTGAGTATGTTTCATACAATTTAATTTTATAAAATGTGACAATAAAAATTGAACTCGATACCATATCTACATGCTAAAGTTTTTTGCTAAAAAAACCAAAGTCCTATAGTTCAAAAAACATTAAAAAGTATGTTAAAGAAAAAAGTCAAATTATTGCACTTGTTCTTTAAAACTTGAACTTGTGCAACAAAATTGGTCTTATGAAACACGTTCTTTAATATACGATTATAAACTGATTTGCATTTATTTTTATTTTGGGCTAAAATATTGGAATTGTTTTCAGATTCGTTTGAACACTTTAATAGGCAATTTCTAGTAGCGATTAATTTGAATATAACCTTCTAAAGTTGTTTTTTCACGCACTGTTTCACTCACTTATCGTTGAGGTATGGCCGCCCGCTAAATTTTTAAATTCAAAATCTAAATAGCTAATCTGATTGGCCCGTAGTAGTAATAGTAACTACACATTTGCAAACTTGAAATAAAATGAGATACAATGTAGATTTTGTAACTTATAGATAATTCAGTTTTCTAGAATGTATCCGCGTCCGATTTTTGATTTTTTGATAAAATTGGTTTTTTTCTGACTTCTCAAAAGTTGGGCCCGGATAGGTTTTGGAAAATTAAATTATCTACACGTTTTTTTTTTATCACCTGCCCTTTCTTTTACACAGTTTTGAACGAACGGGTAAAACGGTGCAAAAACTGTTGTGTGTGGCGGAAAACCGTCCGACTTAACCTTGTTCAAAATATCAGTCTTGGCTTGATTTTGAACGTCCAATTCTGGCACGTACCGACAAGTTTGAGTGTGTGTGCGCCACTGACATTCCAGATTTATTCAGTGGCGTATCCATAGATAACTATAGTCTAATTCACCAATATACTCCATTGCGTCATTGACGAAACCATCTGAATCAAACCGGTACTAAAATAGTTGCCATGGGCGGTTCGTTTTTTAGGGGTCTCACTTGTATTGTGAGTTGCCTAATATCAGGCGTTATTACAATGTCTTATGTTGCCAAATGCTTCAACAAATGAGGCATTTTGGATATTTAACTAATAACAATTGGTATTATTATTAGTTATTTTCATCATTAATGTCGTCATCAAAGAAAACTTCATCATCAGAACTGTCGTCTTCGAGATTGATGTCACGTGCCTTCCTAATAATTAAAACACAATTAAATTGTTTATTAAAATTAATTATTTAGTAAACAAACCTTTTTGATACAAGTCGTATATAACATTTCTCGTTTTGTATCTTAAGATGTTGCGGTAAATCGGAGGTTTTCGGTTTTGATCGTGGCTTGTAAGGATTTTTCTTACTAATTTTGCCCGAACTAGATGAGGCCTCATCTGCTGCTTCAGTTGATTCAGCCTCGTCTGCTTCCTTGGCTTTTTTAGCATATACACTAACAGTTTTCACTGAAATGCCTAAGCCATTTGCCACTCGCTGGAACCAAAAAGTATAAATTATAGTCAACAAAGTTTTTTTTAGAGACATTAAAAGCAACTTACCTCTTGGACACAGTTCAGATTAAGAAGAGGACCCCCATTTGCAAGTTATCTTTGGAAGTACTCAATAAGATTCACCACAAATTGAGACAAATCTAATCGTTTTCGCGGCATTTTGCGAATACAACAACAATCACAGTACAATTCTCGCTAATAGCACACCAGTAATCACCAGTAATCACTTATAAAATCACTTATAAACACAAGAACGAAGCAAAAACAAATAAACGAAAACTTTAAAACTTATAAAAACCCAGAGAGACGCTGATGGTTTTTAGGTTAAAGTCGTTGTGAAACATAGTTCCGCACATTATTTACATCCTTGTCTAGCACACGTTAAAAGAGCACACGTCGGCATAAAATACGTCATAACTAGAAAAGCGACTGCAGCGCCTTACTAACGCATCGGTCTTTAGAAAGAGAGAATTATGTAAGTGAAATGTGAAAGAAGACAGCGACAAATAGTCATGTGTGTTCATCAATGACGCAATGGAGTATATTGGTGAATTAGACTATATTTCGTTTATTTTATTTCGTGTAATGGGCGATTTACGTCAGATAACTAAGGAATTCTTGATAGAATTCATAGAACTTTATTGAAGTCATCCGTGTCTTGGGAAAGTTAAATCCGAAGAGTTTGGTGATAAATTAATGCCAAAACCTCCGCCACTGCTAGCAAGCAAGCACGTCTTTTATGTATTACATATATAAAACTGACATTTAAATGACACTGTGTGGGGACGGCGTTTAATCGTTCTTAACCGGACCGTTTTCATCGGGCGTTAAAACTGTGTAAAAAGAGCGATTTGTGTGGGCCTACGGACCTATACACCGGCCCATATAACTGTCAGGTTGATTAAATTTACGTCAAATTTAATTTTTTTATCATTAATTTTAAAGATTTATTTGAAACAACAGCAGATTTACCTATAACGGCGAATCGCGTCTTACGAGGCAATCCGCCAAATCAATGCGCATGTGCATGCGGGCCGCCAATCTTATTATGTATGAACCCCATTATTTTTAAAACATAGTTCACAACGAACTATGATACAAAGTGTGAAGCATTATCTAACTTTTCAACAGATAAACGCTGGTCAATCCTGAATGCAAATCAATAAACAAACAAAAATGTTAATTTTGATTAAAATATTTGGTTCGCGTTCGGTTGAGTACCAGCTTCGTTATTGCTTTGAACCTCGCTTTGAACTATGGCTATGCCTATGTTCTGTGCTCTCTTTTACGTTCGATGTTCTCCACTCTTTTAATCGTGTCGTACAAATGTATGTTATGTGTGTGAATATGGTGTATAAAGAGATGACGGATACCAGTAACGGTATAAATTAACCAATGTCCGACCAAATGGAATGTACACCGGTAATTATAATTAATGTCTGGAGGAGTGTAGAGGCAAAACTAATATCGGAATTTCTACACTACAAGTTTGAGAGTTGTTTCATCCAGTTATTTACATAAATAGCGATGAATACTTATAATTGAAATATAATTCGTCTTTGTAAAAGATTTTTTTGAAATGGGTTTAAAATTGATTAGTTAAATACGACCGTCTGATTGGCGAAAAAAAAAACCTTGAAATATTCGATTAAGACCGAAATTATCAAATAAAATAAGATACTCTATATGTAAAATTAAATTTTTTGAGAAATACTGGCGTCATGAATGTCCGACTGAATGCCCTCATATTTATGTCAATTTTGGTTTGCTACCCCTAGGTATTACGACAGAAAAGTGTCCAACCCTTACATATTGTGATGTAAAACGGCAAATCTAGGTTACGATCATTTGAGAATAAACTAAATGTGGCGTTTTGAGCGGGTCGCCATATATTTGAAATTAAGGATGGCGCTACTGTAGAATGCTTTTAAGAAATAATTACAAGAAAACAGAATATTTTTCACGTTTTGTCATTAGTAACCGATTGAGAATTCTATCATTATTTCTATATATTTTTTTGATGTAAAAAAACATTATAACAAATACACAAGTTTTTCGTGTATTTCAAAAAATTGAATTAAGATTTGCTTATACGTGGTAGTTACATATATTCCAAGCATATGAAGATGAACGGTATAATTTGAGTTTAGAATTTTATTCGTATTCTAATTTTTTATTTTATTCTAATGACAAAAAGTGAAAAATATTCTTAGTTTTCTTGTAATTAATTCTTAAAAGCACTCTACAGTGGCGCCATCCTTTATTTGAAATATATGGCGGCCCGCTCTTAAATGAATATTTGAGAATATGATAATGAATTACAAAGTTGTAAGAGCTACTCTAGTGCATGTTATCTGGGCTTTGTATACACAGTGTAAATGATTAAATTAATCATTAATGGATGCATTTTATTGATCGTCAAAGATTGGAGAGTTTACATCGCGCTCGGTTTAGCGCTATGTGCCCTTAAAAGCTTTAACTAAAACAAGCAAATTTTGCCACAATCTACAAGAACTTCATTAAATCTAAATATACAGATTTAATGGTTTACAATTTGAAATATAATAATTATAAATTTTGAAATGTTGTAATAATCGTAATTCTTTCGAGTTTCTGTGGTTTATTTGACATTGCAAATTAGGTACTATTGTTGTAAACCTGTCCCGTAGGCAAAACTCCAAGTTACGCCAATACTCGAGACTTGATCTGTCTAATCAGATCAATAATTGTCACCGAATGTAGAATGAAGTAACTGTACTTCAGCAATTTGTTGTGTGTATACTTCCTAAGAGAACCCACAATCTGTAATATATTATAAACATTAATAAAAACGAATATGTATATATTAAAATATTTGATAATTAATTTCAAATCAAATTACCATACATATTTTTTTACAAAGGTCATTTGTATAAATTGCATGTTTTTCATAACTATGCATATTACGAGGCGTATTATTTTATATTTGTTGTAAAATACTTATTTTTCTACGTTCAATCTTTTTTTTATCAATTTACCGTGTCAATTTACCTGATAATATGTTGATTTTACGATTGGTAGGCCTAATAAATTTAGTTACTGTTCTAGAACAGGAAGTAATTTTCTTACTTTTTACATGAGATTGTTATTGATTATTATAATCGACGATTATTTCCTCGTAAAATGACAAGGAAATAATAAAGCTTGAGTGTCTTCGTAAAATTTTACGCCTACTTGATGAAAATTTTCCTCCAGTGACATAACCTCATTTGCGTGACCAGTGACATAACCTCATTTGCGTGACCTGTCCAAGGTCACGCTAATGGAGGAAAATTTGCATCACAGTATATATGTGTAAAATTTTATGAAGACATTTAAGGTATTTTCCAAGCTATTTTTGTTCACAAATTCCATCGCAGTGCGCTCAAACAATGTAATTTTTTTAAACAAAATAGAACACATTAGGTGGAAGGTAGGACAACCTTAAATAAACATAGTAAACAATGTATGCAATTATCGATATTTCTTTTTAATACAATTTGTTCCCTAAATATGTAAGAGAAAAACAGTAGAGGAAGCTCTGAAATATTTTAACTTAAGTATTTCCTCTTGCTTTTACAAATACCGTATATTTCCTAAATGTTTCCTCCAGTGCCCTTGCTCACTGACGTGACATTGGACAGGCCTATATGACTGTATTTACGTTAAGTTAGATTTGTTTGATAGTTAGTTCCCGATTGGACATTCCTTTTGCAGCGTTTTTTAACTATTCAAAAAAACAGAAAACATCTGAGGATTACGTTGAATGTAAAAGTGAAACTCGATACACATCTATTTAACAACGTTTATATGAGAGAAAGGTTATTATATTATTATTCTGTTGACTGGTAACATTGAAGAAAAAAAAAGACTATTGCCTCACACGTTTATTGGTATTTTATTGGCATTTAAAAAGCATCGATTTCTTTTCAATAACCATTGTGAGGGAACAATTTAAAATTGCACTAGTAATTGTAATTATGAACAATAGTTGGCATAAAAATGAAATTCGTATTGGTATGTATGCTATTCCGTAAAAAGTCTGGTTTACGTTAGTAAAAGTTCTCGTAAAAATAGGCGACAGGTTTAGATTGAACCAAGTTTACCAAAATAGTCGATTGCTTGCTTTGGCATATTGCAGCGAAATGCGAAAAGTTTGAATGAGTCACAGTGGGAGAGAAACATTTTTCACATCGGCTTGCATTATTCAATTTCACCAAATAAGTAGGTAGACGTATAAATAACACCATTCCATTTCATGAGTTGTTATATTCTTATATTGTCCAACGAAAACGGATTTTATAAGTTTATGCCTACTTTCTAAATAATATAAATAAATATAATTTGTATATTTGTTACCCACAATTATTTGCAACAATTTTTAGCGAACGAGACAGCACTCATTGTATTTCTCATTCTAATCATAACAATCCCCATGGATCTTTTGTTCAAAATAAAAATATTAAAATATGTTGAGAAATTCGTTTTGAGTTTTCAGAACAAATATTTCTGACGTCATCGAGTGTGACCTTGTTGAAATAATACTTTTTAATGCCGTGTTAAATAAAATTATCATAATATTGTGTTCTTTTTTACTTTGAATTTATTATTGTGGATAAATTGCGGAAAATAAAACTGGATGGCTGATAAAAATAAATGGTTCAATGCTTTTAATAATTAATTTTCAAATCTGATATGCTAACCATTCCGATGACTGGTCACAAGCGACTACCCAAACACAAATATGGTATTCAATTTACTTATTGATTGGTCATCAATAATATTTACAGTAAAGAATATTTTATTAAACTTTTCGCTAAAACTTATATTATGCATTATTTTTATACCATTTAATTTTAAATTAAGATGAATTTATGCTGTAACATTTATATTTAAGAGGTTTAAGTTATAAACTGAACATGTTTGCAAACGATGGTTTTATGTACGCCTTTCTGATCATATAGGCAATTTAGTATTTTCTTTCAATAAAAATGCTACTTCCACAACACTATTATGATAAATCACTTAAAATAAAACTTTGACATCTTTTACTCGTTTTTTATCCAGTTTTTTATTATTGTAAAATTTGTATTAACATATTGTTTGTTTATACATTTCAAGACGAATCACTAGTATAAGTACCGTGTTTTAGCAGATATTTATTTGAAGAATAAACAATTTCTTTCAAAACATGATTCAAATATTCTTTAAGTCTAGTTCTAGGTTAAATTCTTTTTCAAAAAACTTTTTCAAAAGTACCAGTAACTTAACAAAAATGTTTTTTTAATTTGTTATATTCTCATCAAAACATTTTGCCTAAATTTGCAACTAAATTATCTCACATTTAAAATGTTTATATATTTCGTAGAAAAAAGGTCGCGAATTATGTTTTAATCGCGTCAGGGTCACTAGAAGCGAAAAAATATAGGGGTTTAAATGGTTAGGGAAAGGAATTTGAAGAACAAACCGACAGACGGAAATATGATTTTCGTCATCCATGCATTTTAAAAAGTAAAAAAAAGGGAATTGCTGAAAAAATATATATTGCTCTTGTTTTGGTGTCTGCAAAAAAATGTTTCATTTTTTAATTTCTAATGTAGATTTTGATTTTTGTAGGAATTATCGTTTCCTTCTATTCATCATGAATCCGGTTGCACTTCGTTCAGCTTTTCCATGTCCAGCACAGCGGACATGGAAGGACCGGCCGGCAGTTTTGAATGCATTCAACATATAGGTCCTCCCCGTGGTGGTTCACTCGAGTGCCTCGGTTCCATTCCAAGAAAAATCCGCATCCATGCCAATGACGATGTGTACGAGGCCACCAGGACTCGAATGACTGAAGCTGAAGATAAATATAAAAATAAATGGTAAAAAATTAATTAATATATTTTTACAAATTGAAATTAATTAATTGTTTTTAGTACAAGAGAAATAAAGCCAAATCAGACCGATATCGGTCGAAAGGTGAAAGTGAAACAGAGTCGCGTGCCAGTTCCGCCGGTTCGTAGAGAAGCGCCCTCTATGAGGGATAGCCTTTTGAAGCCGTCTTATCAGTCGAACGTGCCACCCTCCAAACCAATACATCCAACCACTACAACTCCAAGCAGTAATCCTATTTTAAATAATAATGGCTTGTCCAATGGTCTTGGTAGCAATTTGGTCAGCAGCTCACGACCTCAGCTCAATAATAAACCTTCCGTGCCCGACATTGCCAGGCGCCCCCTTAAGTATGTATAATGTTTTATTTTTTAACGAGAATTGCGTCCGTTTCTCATATTTCATCTTATTTCTTAACCAAATTAATTGCAATGAAATATTAACATTTGTTTTATCCCAGTGTACAATAAAGTGAATTTGCAGAGAACGTTTAATACATCTACTGGCATTGAGGCCGTTTAAGAAGGTTGAGCTTTACGAACGATTAACCAAAGGTTTGTATTCTTGTTGCTGTTTGATCGTGTTGATATTTATTTAATTTTCGTTAATCAGAGGGATTGCGTGAGAAAAATGGTATGACGTCGGTTCTTAAGCCAATCTCTTTTATGAAGGACAACTGTTACCATCTTAACAGGGCCATGTGGAATGAAGTGCATGAAGATTGGCCATTTTACAATGAATCGGAGAAGCAAATGCTGAAACGGTAAGTGCAATTAATACGGTGGCTCTAAGAGTAAGTTTTGGCCAAACGTTTAAAGTTTTTAACTCTCAAGTTCTGACTAAGTGTTCAATTCTGTTTAACGTATAAAAAATGCTGGAAATGAGATTTCACTGTACTTCTCTCGTTGTGAGGTAATTTTTTTTTTATTCAAATTTTCAGATTTCTGTAGCATATTTTATATAGTTTATTTAATCCGGCTATTCTCGGGGTTATGGGTTATTTCAAATTGTATTAAATTTTAACTAGAAACCAAATTTGAAACAGGTCAAAATTTGAATAATGTAAAATGTGGGTCCTAATAACTAATGGTCGGTAATACTGTCATTTAAGAGTCACAACCCCGTCAATTTGTAGACATTTATAATTTATAGGACTAGCGGGCCAGATGGGCTTTAAGGGTTGCATTTTTTACTAGGACTTTTTTCAATATATCATGTTTTTAAAATTTAGTTCAAACCAAATATTGCGTCTGCTATACACGTGGTGTAGCGTGGAATATACTTTGGTATACCATGTAAATTATTCACGTTACAAATTATGGTTTTTACTACTTTTTAAGTCTTCAACCCTTAGTAGCTTGGTCGACTATTACAATAACTCGGTTAAATCTAATTCTCCCTTAACATTCATCTAACAATCGTATTTGTAGACGGAAACCACAGAATCTAACACCACCTGGTAGTAGTGATGGAGGCAGTTCGGGTAGTGGCCAATCACCCACATCAACCCATCCCGGATCGCCGCCTCAAATTAGTTCGACGAAACGACCCGGTTTCTTTGACGGTGCTGACGGGATTCCTACGAAACGTCAACGGGTATCGCACTACAAGAAACCGGCCGATCCGATTTATCGGGCGCCAGTCGAAACTAATAGCCAACGTAGACCGATCACCGATTCTCGTGATGCCAGCAACATGAATCCGCGCAGCAGGGAATCACCACCAGCCACAACTACAACAACAACGACAAATGGTTACGGATTGAATGGTTACGAGAAACGAAACAACTTGACTCTTCTCAGTGATGACGAGGATGTCAATGTCGCTGCAAATAGTAAAAAACGTTCATGTGATAGTCATAGTAGTAGTAGTTTAAGTTTTGGTGTTAGTCGCGAAAAAACATTTGTGAATAGTAATAGTACTGGCAGTCGTAGTGGTGCCATACAGCAGCAAAAGATTTCGGCTGATGAGAGGAAGATGAATGGCAATAGTACCACGACAGCGATTATGAATGGCCGACACAAGTTAGATGAAAAGGATAATACAACAAAGGAGCGCGAACGAAATAAATATAATAGGGTGACATCTTCAACGCAGAACAATCGGATAGCACGAGTGAGTCCGGACAGTCAGACGGATAACTTGCCGCCTCCATCGGCCGATTTGGAGTCTCCACCGAAAGCTACCAAGCCGCCCAAAGATGCCAATGCAGAGTTTCCAGAATATTTAACGTAACATTTTGCTATTTCTACCATGTTTATGTAAATATTAAATGGCGTTCACTTTTTCTAGGCAATATGTTACCATCAAAAACCAAGATCAAAGGCGACGGTATAAGACAGAATTTAATGCTGATTATGCTGAGTACAGGGATTTGCATGGTGTGGTGGAGAAGGTCTCACGGCGTTTTGCCCAATTAGAAGAGAGATTAAAGAATGAGAATGACAAAAGTCCCAGTTACAAGGTACAAAGTTTAAATATTTTTTCTTCTATTAAATAATACTTTATATAAGCGTTCTGATTATATATTCTTAAAACATTAATTAGATTATTCGAAAGAAATAGGTACATTTAAATAATAGTATATTATTCGACGAGCGTGAAATGATGGCTATTACTCACAAGGATAGAGTTTGCGACACGAGCCGTAAGCGAGTGTCGTAAACTATCCGAGTGAGTAATAGCCATTTCACGCAAGTAGAATACTATGCTTTTTCTACGACTATTATCAAAAATTTAAAAAAATATATAATTTATTCAATACATTTAAAATAATGTTTATGGATTTACAAATACACAGTTGAAAATGAAACAAATGCCTGTTAAAAAAAATTTTCGAATATAATACGTTAAGGCTTCCTTAGTGGAAATTTTGCAACACTGGTTCCACTAAAAAATACACTAAAATTTTTTATGTCATTAACAGGTTCAGAATACATGTGCCGTTAAGAATAGAGAAAGAAATAGTTCTTTAAAACAATATATATTTAATAAGAAATAGTTGAAGTTTAATAGATGCAGTTTATTATGTCATTAAAATTTCAACCATTTCTTATTAAATATATATTATGTTAAAGGATTTTCTCTTTCTCTATTCTTGAAGGCACTAGTTTTTTGAACCCATTGATGTGTCACACATCAAAATCGGATAAAAAATAAAAGTAAAATAGAAGAAAAACTGATGAATTTCTAGCAAAATGAAAATTTCTTGCTCCTGTACGTGATAAACTATAATGGAGATTTCCAATAGGTTGCACTACTGCGCACTAAGCATTCATTGAAACTGGCGTATTTTACTATTGTCATTTTTGTCAGTTTGATATAAATGTTAGTTTCAATTCTTGTTATGATTTATCCAAATTGTAAAATTTAAAATATATTATTTTCTTATTTATTATTTGTTGCTTAGTACTAAATGATTGGTGAATAAACTAGTGTAGAAATCTCCGTGGCAAGTTTCATTTCTGTCGAGAGATAATATAATTGACCGAGGCTCAAAGCGCCAAGATCAACTATTTCTCGAGACAGAAATTAAATACTTACCACGTCGGTTTGTAATATACTATTTGGGCATTGCTGCTAAATAGTTTATTTATATTTATTATAAAAAATTACGAATTATTAACTTGCAAATATTTGTAAATCTAACCTGACACTCACGAAAAGCAAGAACCAATGATCTGGCCGGACTTTGAACACATGATTATAACAAAACCAAACTCAATGTTGGCTTTACAACAAAAGCCTCTGGTATCTGCATATTTATTATAATGTTTATTTGTCCTCCTTATGAGCAATAGTCATCATTACAGGCTCGTTGAATCGTTATACTAGTATTAAACACTACTTTTTTTGCAAGCCTTAGTACATGGTAAAATTATGTCTGGACATAAGCAAAATTTATATAACATAGCCGATTTTGAGGATTTGTGCTACAAAAGAATTTACTGTTCTATTCAAACTGATAGTATTTACTTTTAGAGCCACTTAACGGTCAAATATAATTATATAAATTATTACAGTTCTGTGATAGAAATGTATGATTAAATTTCAATTTCGGAAGAAATTGAAAAGGAGGACAAATAAAGATTATAATAAATATACAGATACCAGAGGCTTTGGTTTTGCTTTTGTAGTTAATTGTGTATAATGCTGAAACTAGTATAATTATGAAATAATTTGAATTTGACAATGGGTCCTTTTATAAATAAAACAAAACAATTAATTTAAAATCAAGTTTAGCAAATTAACAATAATTGCTTCGTTTTATTTGTCCTATACTCGCGACTCGTCTTTCTCTAAGAACCGTCCAACATTTCATTACTTATCATTACAGTTAATATACATTTAATGCTTTTTTCTGATTATTGATTTTTTTGCTCCAGGAGATTAAAAAGCAGATCGTGAAAGAATACCACGAAAACAAGCAGGATGAGGAGCACCAGAAAGCGAAGCGGCGATTTCAATATTTGCACGACAAGCTGTCTCACATTAAACGACTGGTATTAGAATACGATCAGGGCGTGGCGGATAGTCAGTACTGACGCTGGGCGGCGGCCCCTGCGAGGCCCCACGTCACCCTACTACGCTGCTACGGACATCTGCTGTTGGACTTTGGCGACGACACCATTTCAACATCACGAATTGTTTAAATTTCAACAAATTATCAAGTTTATTTAGTGGAATCTACTGTTACTACTCTACTTCTACTGCTACTACTTGCTGCATAAAAATTATGGTTTAAAAAAATATTGTGTTATACTGCTTGTTGGTTAAATCTTAAATTGTTTTTATTATTTAACGAGGGAAAACAAATTAAGTGTAAATTAAATTATGTGAAATTATGAATTTTTAAATTGAAGTTGTGCTCTACTTACGCTTTCATTGATTGGTTTATTTTTAAAAGTAATTTGAACTTCGTAAGAGTATAAAGACACAGGAGTGACTAGTGTGGAACTCATATTATTCAAAGTTTTATTCTCATGTTCGTTGATTTATTCTATTTTTGTTAAACTATTTTCAATTTATTGTTATCCGGACAAGGCATTCGTAGATTTGGATATGAGAACTTCACATTTTAAAGAAAGTAAGTTGTTTTTCTTTTTTTATAGCCATATTTTAAATTATACAACTTAACCTAACATACACAAAAACACACCCACACGCTTTTCTCTTTAATTCATTAGGCCTGTACCAACACACCCAGATTGTATGCAAACTATTAAAAATTATCAACGAAACTACATTTTGAGAATGCTTTTTGAACACTGATTTTGTCATGGAATGCTAGGCTGACTCTTGTGACTCAGATTCTGACGGTTGGCTTGCAATTCGGGAGTTGGACCAGTCAAACATATTTTTTACTGAATTAAATTATTTTTTTATTAGGAAATTATATTGTAGTTAATCTATTTATTATTGTTAGATTTTATCTTGTACTCTTTATTTTCTTTGTGTTTGTTTTGCTTATTAAATTAATAAAAAAAAGTATTACTGAAAATTCATTTCTTTAGCTTTCAAAAAGTGAAAAGGCAATTGTTGGTTATAGCACAGTAACACATTTATATTTATTTTATACAAACCAATCCACCTTGTAAGAATCTTAGCAATATTGTTAATGTATCCACTCAAATAACAACATTGCTATGATACAATAAATACACTACTTTTGTAAATTTAACTAAACATCACTTTTATTTTCCAGATTATTTTCCAAAAACACTAAATCAAGAAAAATCGACTGCTCAAAATATTACAATAAATTTCTGATAATAATTTTGCACGCTTAAAGTTAATTTTAGCAGAAACTTGTCAAAAATAAGTTGACAAACCAGTAAATATAAAACGGTGGCACAGTTGAAATCATATTTGAAACATTTTTTTGGAAACTTATTCTAACATATCTGACATTTAAAGTAAATTCGCATATCTCTTTTTTTTTAATACATCAGCATTAATAAACTTGTACATATCGTTTTAATGAATTAATTGTAGTGTCACGTTTTAGTATTGCATTTTAAATATTGATGAGATAGAAGTTTTTGTAAACATGATTTTGTGCCATATAAATAGTATATATGATGTAGCAGGGCACTGCAGTGAATCTTTTAATCTCGTGAGTGAATATTGCCTGAAGCGTAGCCGAACTTAATAATCATCTCAGACGTTAAACGACACTCTGGCCCTGTAGTATATAAGTTATCTTTTGTACTTCCGGGTGAATGAAAAAAAGTAAAACAAATAAATAAATTAGTTGCAATAAATAAAAATATATTCTTTCATTGTACTTGGCTATGAAATTGGAGTTGACATGAAGTAATTGAATGCGGTAAACTCTTTGATTATATATTATATGGATAGCGTACTATACACTGCAGCCGTGCAGTAGACAAGGAATTCATTTGACCCAAAGTTGAGAGAGCTAGGTTTTGGGTGCCAAAATGTTTGTTCAATCCGGTTGCGATAATAGCTAACTCCTCCTGTTCCATGTGTCAAATTAAAAGGTACATCAGAGTGAGACTCTGCTTGATCAATCCATATAGTATATAATCAAAGGGTAAACTAAGCACAACTGATAAACAAGGTGTGACTTTTTTAGTTACTGATGAGAATGTTGTTGTGGAATAAAGTTTTAATTCCCTAGGAAATTAAGGTGACACTATATAATTTCAAAATAAAATCTAAGATTGTGACTTTCTTCCCGGAAGTACAAAAATATATTTCTTTTTACATCATTCAAATCTCATTATATTTTGATTTTTAATACATTGAATCTATTAGCATGAACTTGATTTTTGCCATTTTCATATAAGTTACCATAACTTTTTCAACTTTTTTACCTCAATTAAATTACGTTCTTTTGTTATATCGATGCTTCCAAATTAATTAAAAATACTTGTTAATTTATTTTGACTCTGTGCCAAAAAAAAAATGATATTTTAAATATTACGTTAAATTCAATTTTGATTTAATAAATTTACAATTCAATTAACTACCACTAGTTTTAGAGAATAGAGCTTTGAAGGGTGATAACAAAGCAATTAGCGATTTCGATTGGTTGCAATAGTACACAATGAGAGTATTTCTATCTTTTTTCAGCTTCGGCTAATAATACAGGATAGATATTCTCAGACCGCACTATATTCTCAAAACGAGAACATGGTATCGGTACTATCAAATTAAGTTGCTAAGTTTACTAGAGTTGAAAATTGGAGAATAACACTTGTAAACATAATAATGAAAAATAATAACAAAAAATTATATATAACTTAACAATAGATATATAAGTTGAATAGATGTAGTGCTGTCTTTGTTTACTTAACAATGTTTTGTGACATCATCAGTAGTAAAAATAATACGGGATAAAACATAGACAACAGAAACCTGTTTATCGTTTGCGTCGACTTTTCATGTGACGCGCAAAATTCAAATTTGTTTGTAATAGTATTTTTGACTGTCACAGTCACTGACTTCACTTTTCTAAATCAAGCTAAAACTATTTCAAAGTCCGTCGTTGTCTTTGATTTACTATGTTATTTACTATGTCTCTTGTCTTTAATTTACTGTACAGGATCCCATCACCTCAATGTGTTGTGCACTGCATCTATACAATTCATATATCTATTCTATTAACATAATTTATTATTGTATCAAATATTAATTTGAGGTTATTTTATTCTGGTTTTCTACTATAGTGTAGCTGGAAATGGGTTTCTGATAGCACCGCAGTCATTTAAAGTCACGCGTTTCTCAAAGCTCTATTGGTATTAACAGGTGGAAATCAACCATTTTTTTTTTGATGTATTAGAAATAATATCTGTATCTCTACCACTAGGCTTGATATTTCTAAATGATTTATACTTGGTGATAAAATAGGAGAAATCTTAAAATTACAACAAATAGATTTAGTGCTTGGTCGATTTTATTCTGCAATAAATACTAGTTTAGTTTAATACTAATTTTATTAGTTTCGGCGAAAGATAATCTAGAATTGCTTTACTGTATAGTGAACTAATTAAAATTGTTAGTCATTTCTATGTAAATGTTGAATTACTGTAGTGCACTAAACTACATCAAACAACTTTTTTAAAATTCAGGTTTGGCTTTTTTAAATTCACGTTAAAACAAGCATACAGCGCACAGTGGAGTATAGATTTTTTTGTCAAAGAGACACCGAATTGCTCTTTATTTGTTCATACGGATAGTAAGAATGGAAGAGGTTAAAAATATTTTATTACGTAATTTTTTTTGTAAAATTTTACCAGTTGATCAATTCAATTAATTTTAATAAACTGAAAATGTAATATAAATATTGACCATGAATGCACTAGAGTGTTTTAATGACCGCGTTGTGACAGCAATATTTTAGTTGGGTGTTTTGCGTTTGCCCCCTCATGATCCGAATTACGAATCTAGTATATTATGGATTCGTAATATCTATTTGTTAAACAAGGAAGGATGAAATGGATCTTTTCTTTTCGAGGACCAATTTAATTTAATCCACTGCGCGTCGGGCAGTAATTATTAAAGGGAAAAAATACTATTTTGTGTACATTGTATGTATTTTCGTTTCACATTAAATGGCCGTGGGTGCAATCGTTAGATGAATATTATTATCCAATGACTTCAATTTTAATTAACACGTCATATATCTTTACTGTGGAGCTAGTAGCGCTTTCATCACTATTATCTATTTTCCGCTGTTATCGGAACAGCCGCCGTGTTTTAAGTTACAAATGTCGCCTTGTATTTAAGTTATTTGAATAGTTGAGACCTTATATCCCAGAGTGAGATTATTTTTTAGTGGGTATATATGATTTGTTTTATAGTAATATATTTATTAATATTTTTTTTATTTTATTTTATCTCTTGAAATAACTTGAATTTAACAATTTCACCCCACATTGGATTTCATACAAAAAAATGAACCGAAAAATTTCCAATATGTTACGGTCTTTGACTCTTTGAGCTTTCATAACGTAGTTATACGCCCTTAAAGTTATGTGTGAAAAACATTTGGCGATATCTTTTAACACACAAGCAAAATAAATTATGAAATTTAGTACATTTATAAATAAAATCTTGATAAATATGATTTTTTAAAATCTTTATTATTAAGCAATCTACCAGCAATCTAATAGTATTTAATTTGTGAAACATTAAAATCTTTAAACTAATTAATATGAATAGATTAAAAAATGTCATATAGTTCAATCGGTTCAAAATTTTGTTCGCATAATTCGCGTGTCTGGCATTTTTAGGTAAGGTTCGTATAGTTCTGAACAAAACTGACTTTTTTCACGCAAGCAACATTGAAATTGGAGTTTGCTCTCTTGGGTGTAGTATAGAAATAAATAACTAAAACGCACCGCAGAAATCACCACAAACGATAATCCACAATCAATAATAACCCCAATAATCCACAAGAAGAAGACAATACGTTGGTGGTGCATGTAACTTTTATGTCTTTATATTGTTTGTATTTATAAACGGTTCGAGAACTTGTCGTAGCGTTGGAAACCATACGTATGACTGAATTTGAGCATAGTGTAATGCGCTGGCAAAGTGTAGAAAGAGAATACGTACGTCTGAGCCACATACGATACAATAGCTCAACTAAATAGCCAGATTATAGCCTAATTTTTGGCTTGGTGGCGAGCGTCGGTAGTGTCCATGTGCAAAAGAGCGAATCGCACCCTTGGGTGCAAAGCTCTTTTATTTTTATTCTTTACACGTGAGCACTACCGACATTGTAAATCCGATAAAAATCGGATAATATATCTACATACCGAGGTGGAAAATGTTTCGTTAGTCAATCCATGAGCTACCGTTTGGAAAGTATTATGAGGCATCCGGTTTTTCTGATTATCTTCGGGTATTATTTGGTTTTTGGGCGTATTCTATTCGACTAGAGTGGTAGCGCGGTTCATATTGCATTGGCGGGCGAAATTAAGTAGTATATGTTGTTGATAAATGTGCAACTTTTGTATATCTAGGCTCCATAATACTGGCCGAACAGTAACTAAATCTCGAGACAGGAAGGAAACTTTCCAATGAGATTTCTATACTATTTAATTTACAATCAGTTGGTCATAATAATTACCAAATTATTAAAGTTTAAGCGTTACGCTTTTGATCATAGTTGACACTGAAAATGACATATGGATATAAATTGTGATATATTTTTATGAAATTACAGTTCTGTTAATTGAATTTATAAAAGTGGTTTTAAGAAGATTGTTTCTTCTTATTTTTGCCGTTAAATTATTCAAAAATTAAATGAAGTTGACGTGTACTGTACCAGAAATCCGCGTAGCGGTGAAAAATGCAATATCAAACTAAATTCAAAAAGTAAACCAAGAAATTTAAAATTAAATTGCCATGATTTTAGATGTCAAAATAGCTATTTTTAGTACAAGTGAGCACAGTGCGTCATTTAATCACTAGTCTGAATGTTGGGCGCCCGTGCCGTAGGCGAGAGCCCCAATCAGACGTGTGCTAAACCTGATTTTATCCACTTTTGTACAAAATAAAACCATACATATTAACAAAATTCTTTAATTGATTAATTGTGCAATGAAAATACAGTAATATATTACAATTAAAAATAAAATTCTATGTCAAACAAATAAAAAAAAAAATTATATATTTTTGTATTTAAAAATATTAATATATTTTTTTTTAATTAATTAAAATATATGTCATTGTAATAGATTTAAAATATTTGCAATTGCACTTTAATATTGTAGTGAATGCTTTTAAGTTGTAATTGAAATATTTAATGTCATTGGGAATAGATAGGTAGATACTATGTCAAACGTCAAATGCATGAGTGATTAAATATTTTTTAATCACTGAGTGTGAGTGATTAAAAGTAGTAGTTACTCACTCATTTTGGTGACCAAAAGTAGTCAATATTCAACGAAAGTGGATAAAAATTATACTTTTCAACCGGTTAGTTGAAAGCTTAATTTCAGCCTTCTGTAACGGTTGGAAAGTTAGAGATGTTACTGATTTTAAATAGAATAATTTACCAACTTTTTTGGAAAGTTTCACTCCTGTGTCGAGACTCGAGGCCGTTTTGCGCCTTCTAAGAAGCGCCACGCGGAGAAATATTTAAGTACGTACGTTTTTTAAACAATATCATGTGCTCGGTGGCCATATGTATGTGTACGTCATCAAAGAACTCATATACACTAAAAAGCACACTTAGGCCAATTGTAGCGTTTTTTAGTCAATTCTAGAGCCATTAGATGGTGCGAGAATAGTATCGGCCACATAATTTTGCATCTACCACTATTTTGTAATTGTTTCTGTGATAGAAATTGAAGAGTTTATGATTTACGTCGCTTCCAATATTCAATTTTTTTTTCTTTGGTAACCAATTCAATTCACTTTCAAGTAAGTTTTAACAGCGCCATCTTATCGAGTGGGTAACACAACTCATATATTGTTACCCAAAAGCGGCACACGCTGAGATCAAAGGATTTTTTTATTGCGAGTGCGCTTCTTGGTGTATATCTGTTCTTTAACGTTATTCTTGTATCTTATTCTGTCATGAGCAGTTAACTGTAATCAAGTCTCACCAACACAGATCAAAGTAGAGGCGGTAAAAGATATTTAAAATCTTAAGAGCCTATTGGATCAGCTGATTTGAACAAGCGTAAACAAATAAGTCCCTTACGTCTGCACCTAACCCACATACATCTACAAGCTCTCAATAGTAGCTATAACATACGCAATAGTGCTTATGCTTTTTTGCGGCGTCGCGTTGGACCATAACGTATATCTTAGGTACAATCCTAGTTATATCTCACTAGAGGCTGGCTTAGATTTCCCCAAAAGGCAAGCTAAATTTATTAGCAGGATTAGATGAAATTTATCTTTAATTTTAATTTAAGTGGCGAATTGTATTTTTTTTTTTTTTTTGCAAAAAAACCTATTTTTGTGTGATGTAATTTGAAGCGTTTTATTGAGAGAATTTTCTAGTAACAATTTCCATCATATGTACAAATAATTCGAAAAAAATACTTTTTACATTTTTTTTTTTTTTAATAAAAATAAATGTTAAATTTCATGTTTACATTCCATTTATAACCGTATTTGTGAATGATTTTTGTACCAATATAAAGGCTATTTTATCTAGATTTGAGTGTTGCAAAATTATTCGGAAAATTGTTGTTAACAATTATCACAGAAATTATTTTATTAACAATGCTTGCCCAAGAACTGCACAACAAACTTCAGCAGCAAACGATTTTTAAAACTACTGAATTTAGATGCAGACTTACAGCGAGTGAAATGTGAAGGAAAGAATGAGGACGTTTTTACTGGAAGAATGACATAAATTGCTTTCTTGTGTGATCCGCTGTGTGTTTTGAGTATGACAGAAAGCGCCTGCCACTGCTTTGAAAATCTTAATAAACGCCGTACAAAAAAAATTGATAGTGGTTTAACGGTTCAAAACTTCGAAAATTTAGATTTATTATCACTTATTTTTTGTTTTATGTATGATTGAAAATTAAATAGTATACAAACCTCGGTGGAAAGTTTCATTACTGTCTTGAGTTTTAGTTGATCTGGGCGCTTCGGTCAACTATCTCATCTCTCGACAGAAATGAAATACTTTCACTCTCGGTTTGTAATATACTATTCCTTAATAATATCTCATTTCCCGACAGTAATAAAATACGGCAAATAAATAAATTTAAGCCTCCGAAATTTAAGCTGAGGCTTATGAATCAAGCGCTTGCGCATTTCTTTGTAGATATCGACATGTAGTTAATTAATTTCAGCATTGGCATTGATGTTGTTGTCGCAAAATAGTAGTAAAAGTACGTGTTTTGGCTCCGCAAGGTACGCCGGTATTTATTACAAAATATTTGAGTTGATGTAGTAAATCCATATCCAACTAATTTTGAAAATGCAAGAAATATTTCTTTATTAATTTTATCGATATTTCTCCTAATTTATCACCGTTGATCCTCTAGATTGAGTTAGTATCGTAGATTTATTATTTAGTTTATGAAAACTGGGATGACCACGCTCATTCCGTTGGTAGTAAATCCCAATGAAAAATGCTACA
>OY744559.1:322548-356903 GCA_963556235.1 Cryptophagus acutangulus | reverse complement strand
GCACCAAACGAGAAAGTGAATTGGTGCCAAAGAAGGGACCAAATAGGAGGAACCAAGCTCACAAGACCAGAGATCTCTGCTAACACAAAACGAAGTCCGACTTGTAGTACAGATAAACTTGCAACAAGAAGGAACTAATCTTTTTGCATTGTGCTAATCAAAGAACAGTCAGGTGGCAATAAAGACAATCTAAATATGTATTCGAAAAATCTGAAGACCAGCATACTATTATATAAAAAGGCGAAATAATATTTAAAGCTTGATTTATGTTTTAGAGATCTTGTAGTTGTGAAATTGGTCGGAGGTAAGAGGTAGTCACGTAATAATATGTTCAGTATATTTAATAGCAGATTCATCCTTTTCACTACCTCCTAAGCGAGGACTTATGGTACTGTGTAGAAATAATAGTACGCCCATTTTCATTGGTTGTAGCAAGAACTTTCATCGCATCGGTAGGGTAGCTGGACCGTCTGTAATAATCGCAAAATACTCGTAGGAAAGAAGAGCAGAAAAGGCAGTTTGCTTGTGGACATCCTTCTGATAGAAGGAGGTTGGTTAACTTTGAACGAAACTATGAACTTTCTATTAAAACGCGCAAAATTTCGGTTTAATGGAGCACGACTGCCATTCCAAGGATCTGGAATGAGATCCTGAACCCGGTAAATATCACTAAATAAAGCTTAGTAGAAGAAGCTTACATAGCCGACCACGGTGGACAAATGCGAGCTAGCACTGTCTCGCAGCCGGAGGTGGTGGGTTCAAATCCCGTTAGGTAAACCTAGGTATGTCTTATCTCTAAATAATGCAGGTGCAGAAGTGCACAAATTGCAGTCTGGAGAAATGCAATGAAATTATATACCAGACTAAATAAAATGATAAGGTATAATAAAAGTTTATCTTGATGCAACACTGTATATAGTTTCTTGCGAGATGTAACTCCTTCACCATTAGATGAAACATATCCGTTAAGGGTTTGTTTCACGTCCTTACGGAATTATTGGAAAAACACAGAGAATCCTTTTTGATGATCCAAAAAATAAGGATTATTACAATTATGAGATCAATCTAATCCAGCTGCAACCAATGACAACGAGATTGTGCTACTTGAAAATAGTGTACCTACCAACTAGAAGAAAGAGTTGATGAACAAAAGGCTTTCTTTAAATTCTTTCAAACCATTTCAAATAGAGGTGAAAATGGCCACGGATACTTGAGATTTTGATACTTTATTATAAGCAAAATACGGAATCTTATATGACGAGTACAAATGGTCAGTAACTGGTCTTTGGTTTGGATCACGTGGTACCGTCGGAGAAAATACAGTATTTTTTTAAAAAAAAATTAATTTGGACATTCAACATTTAATTGATATTTCTGAACAAGTATTAATTGATTCTATCAGAATTTTACATAATCACATTTATTGTTAATGTATATATTTTTATTTTTTTTTATTCAATATTGTCGTAAGATAGATCGTTATGCTGTGTATTTATGCAACCTGCGTTATGCAGGCAGCTCACTTTTGAAATAAAAGTTTTTCTTCTTCTTCTTCGTCTGTCCGTTTATGATAGGCTATTACGTCATCAATTGTATATGACGCAATCTAAAGGTCTATTCCGATTAACCTGCGGTTCCGAGTCACCAGCGGTTTTTTATGAGTTCGTTTTGAGGGCCCTGCAATTGGCAGGTCTTTGTTTTTGCAAGCAGCCACTCTATTAACACTCGTTAAACTTATTTTAAGTGCATTTGCCACCAAAATTCGCCGAGCAAATTTACAATCATGTTTTTCACTTCACTAGAAAGGCACTTTTGTCCTGGCGAATGTGAACTATACTTTATGCGTGACCAACAAAACGTTGGTAATAAACTAAATGTCACTAAAAATAAAATCTTTCTTGCCCATTTTCTGAGTTAATACCTCATATTATCGCCTAATTTTTATAGCAATATTAATATTATTAATTACTAACGGATTTATGCCTAAAATTAATTGGATTCTGGTCGTTTTAATTTTTATTTTAGTGGTTGGTATTAACTACGTCATAACAGTGACGTAATAGCCTATCATAAACGGACAGCGTATACACGGTCAGCGCACTTTTATCCCACTACTTTTTGGCCGCCATGTTATGACGCACAATTAGTCCTAGCTGCTTTGTTTACATTTGTGACTTATACGCTCGCTTGAACGTATGCCGAATTTTCGATAGATTTACGAGAAGAATTTTTAAAAAGGAGTTAATAAGAAGTTAATAAAAAAAGTAAGAGTTAATTTAAACAAAGTTAATTTAAATAAAGCTAATTACAATCGCACGTTTGTTATTTGTGTAGATGACAAACTGTGGTGTTGCCACCTGCAAAAGCAACAGTAAAGCAGATAAAAAATAATTTTTCCACTCTTTTTCCAAAAGATAAAAAGTTAAGGAAAATTTGGATTAAACTTTGTAAACGGGAAGATGAGTGGAACTGTTTAACCAGTTTCATCTGTAGTAAACATTTCCAGAAAATAAATTTTTTGCGCCTTCATACGGCATGACTAGATTTCTACATGTTAAAATCCGCCAGAAAAGGGTTTTTGCCGGCCTCGGCCTGCAAAGTGTTTCCATAGTTACATATTTTTTCCATTTTTAGTTTTTCCTGCAAAGTGTTTCCATAGTTAGTTATTTTTCCAATATCGGCCTGAAGATTTTTGTGACAATAAATTGTTTATAACATTTTCTGCAGCTTTTAAAATATGTTTTGGGGTATCCATATTTTGAAAGTTTGCAATTACTGTATATGACATTGACATTTGTTAGTGTCAAAAGAAAACAAAAGATGGCTCTATTTATTTTTTTGCATTGTCAATTTATTATTTAGCATTTTTTTGAAGAACTATGTATTTATAAGAGTATTCGACACAAAAAATATTGTACGCAACATGTCCGGAAAGATTCCTTGCAGGACACGCCGACTTTCAGGCGTCCGCCTGCGGCGTCGACCTGAAACTCGTCTGCTTGTCCTGCAAGACACTACTTTCCGGACTTGTTACGTAAATAACTATTGAACTCAATTTTCGTGGACAGCTTTTAAATACAAAAAGCAAAACCAATCTCATTAAAGGAGGTAAACAAAACAAAATTCTTTCTTTATAGTATCAATACAAAAAAATTAACAGCATTGCCCACTATTACAAAGGAACCTACTGAATTAGCAGTTATTAGCATTTTTGAAATAAAAAACATAAGCTATTTTGAACAAATACTTCTGTAGCCACTTACTCCAATGTATCACCTACCAATTGTATTATTTCCACTTTTTCGGCAAATGTAATAATTGAAACATATTAAATTTAAACATACAACTGCATATTGTTGCCTAATTGTACGTCGTCATAGCAGAAATGATGTGGAGGGGATAAAAGCGCGCTGACCGTGTATCAAGTATCCGTGGAAAATAGCCCTAATCCGAGCCTTAATCCCAACGAAAATAAAATCAAGCGAGATGAGTCTACCGACCGTGGTGGAAACAACTCAGATAAGTTAATCGCAGTAGCAAACAAGAAGACTAGAATAGGAGACCTAATTAGTTAAGTGGCAGTAGCATCATATACTTCGCCGTAAGAGAGCGCTGTACGCAGAAGGTGTTTAAAGTCACTTGATATATAAAGTACCGCAATTCAGCCGCCATTAAAGGTCCACCGTTGACAACAATGTTGGCGGGATTTTTTAAATTTTACTATTTAAGTTTCTTGCGGCTCACGAATTTTCGATTAAAAAAAGTCAAACAATTATTTTTCACCAATAAATTCACAAAAACTGAAATTTTGTGCGCAGTCGTGTAGAGATTTAAAAGACCTGTAAAACGACATAAAACACGACCCTCTTTGTTATTTAAAATTTTTAAGGGGCTGGCTCTCAAGGGTAGAGGGATGAAAATAGATGCTGAAAATTTGTCTTAAAATGTGCCCCCCTGGAAAACATGCTTTACGTGTTTTACCAATTTTTCAAGCAATTAAAAGTTCAAAAGTTGTTCATGGTGTCTAGTTTTGGTTGGGACACCCTAAATATAGTATATTATTCAACGAGTGAATAATTGTCAACTTTCTCACGAGTTAAATACTATACTTTTTCTGCTTTTATTAAATAATTGCATCAATAATTGTCAAATGGTAAATTAATTGTTAAATAGGCGAGAATAATTTTCAAATACAGGAATACATTCTTCTTGCATTTTTATCATTTTATTAAAGAATACATACAAGATAGAAACATGTACAAAAACATGTCGTCATCACTGTCCATTCTTACAAACTGCTGCTGCACTGCTCACAATTTTCTCAATTAGACTAACGTTTGACGTTTGAATTTATTATCATGGCATACTATGATATTTCACAAGATATTTTTCGATAGTATAATGTAAACTCGGCCTATGATTGGTTGAGCGTAATGGAATAATGAAAATCTCGGCATACGATTAGTTGACAACCATTGAATAATGAAAAAATATTTCATTTGTTTTTGATTAATAGAATAATTGATAGTTTTCTATACTAAAAACAACTTGATAATGCTCGAATTATTTAATATGAGCAGAAAAAAGTATTAGTAGAACAATTTTATTCAGTATTATTAATACAAACATTTATTTGAAACTTACCATTTTTTAAGTTAATGTTTGTTGAATGAAGGGGCCTGCCACTGATTGGAGGGCAATCTATCAGTGTACCTGGAGTCATATGGGAGACTTCAGGCATGACTTCTTAAGTCATTACTGGCCCGAAAGCGAGCAAAATAAAGTTAGGAGTCAAATAGCACGGGCTACCTGGGGCGGACCCCAATGGTAAATAATTTTGCCAAATACACCAGCTTGTCCAAAATGTTGACTTATGGCTTAACTGAGGAACAACTACTGAACCACTCATGAAACATTTTCCCCCGCACGTCCAATCACTTTGGCTGTTAACCAATATGAAAACTATTGCGGAAACTGCAGAACTCTTATTGCGTCAGCAGGAAAGCATTGGCCACAAATTTGGATCTAGCTAGCACCTCGGCCAATAACTTTAATTTGGACCTTTCCCAACCACCCCCTCGGTGTAATCCGATGAAGGTCGTCCGGCGAACTGCCCCAAGGCATCCTACCCCCTATACGCAACGCTGTTTACCGAAGCCGGGAAACAGGCAATAGTGGGGTTGAAAAGCGTCCCAATCCGACTAAAACTTACGCCCTCTCCAAGGCTTGTAAGCAACAAAGATCTACCGTTAACATCTAACAACTAATTATGGAAAAGATGGGATGGACTGAAGGTGAGGGTTTGAGTCGGTTGAGTCAATGAATAACGGAACCTATAAAGGCAGAGCGAAAACTGGTGTTTAATTTAACGTGTGTTCTACCTACTTACACAACCAATTCTATTCTGGAACGATCTAGCAACTTTGCTCCCGAACTCTTAATTACCCTGTGCGGTATCTCCGTAAATGCTTTAATAGATACCGGTAGTGAAATCAGTTGCATCTCAACAGCGCTCTAGTCAGAAATCTGGTACAAGAACGTAAGAGTAACCTCTGCCTTTAAAGGCCATCCAAATTCAGGGAGCTTTCTTGACCAAAAGCCATAAGGTAACAAAACAGGCGATGCTCAAAGTCACCCTACAGGGAGAGAATATTTACATATGCTGTTTAATTATAGATAAATTAAACCGATCCTGTATTATTGGTATTGATTGGTTATCCAAACAACAGTGTTCGATTTGTTTACGCACTAAACGGATCACTTTAACTATCAATAAAATATGCCTTCAAATTCTTTTTTCTAATAGTAGCCGATCCAATCAAGTTGCCATTGACGAGGAAACACCTACCGGTTCGGACACACGATTACAAACCTTACAAGTCACCCTCAGTCTAGAGCAGAAAATTAAGGAAACGTTTCTTAACTATACGGACAATCAAAAGCTCTACCAGGTCCTCAACCAGTGTCTGGACTTGTATTCTAACAAACCTGGGCTAACAGCGATGTATCACACCATTAAAATTAAAAAAAAAACACGCACCGTTTATCCGGAAGAGTTATCCGGTACCATCCGCACTACTTAACGCTGTCGAAGCAAAACTACAGGAAATGGAAACCGAGGGAATTATTAAACGTGAGCCGTCGCCTTATTCTAGTCCGATGACAATTGTAAAGAAAAAAGACGATAGCATTCGGATCTGCCTCGACGCGCGAATGTTGAACCAGATCATAGTGTCAGATCACGAATCACCATCGTCAACTGAGGAGCTATTACAACGCTTACATAATTGTAAATACCTGTCCAGCATCGGTCTACTCCCGTCATACTGGCAAATTCCTTTATCCCCCGAAAGCCGGCGTTATACTTTTTTTTATACAATGGGCGTAGTACTCTTACCAAGTCTTACCAAGTTCAGACTACAGGCTGCCGTAACCTCGTTCTCTCGATGTATGGACAGAGTCTTGGGCCAGGAAGTTAGACAATACACTTTTAACTACATGAACGACCTGTTAATAGCTTCGGCCAACTTAGAGGATTATTTACGCCATTTGATCGCCGTATTAACAAGATTGAAGAACTCCAAGATGACAATCAATTTAGGAAAATCCAAATTTGTCCGCCGCGAATTTTTTTTTTAGGGCACGTCCTAACTCCCGATGGAATCCGAGCCGATGAGGAAAAGATCCGAGCCATAGAAGAGTTTCCGCAACCACGTTACATCCAAAAATTACGTGCTTTCCTAAGGCTTTGCAATTATTATCGTAGGTTCTGTGAGCACTATAGCCATTACACCCAGGGACTGAGCCATCTTCTCACCATACAAACCAAATGGGAGTGGAACAAAAAAAAAAACGAAACGATTTAAGGCAATTGAAATGAAATTGCCTTTACAAATCATTCTTCCCACCTCATTTTTTAACATAATAATCCAAATATTTTGGGGTTTGTTTTGTTCTTGATGATCGACGAATTACTAAGGTATCAGATTCAGAATATTCGTTTTGAGAACATTCATTTTCTTCGTTATTATCAATTTTAGGAATTGATTTATTTTCTTCGTTATTAACAACTTCAGTTATTTTTAGGTTTTTATCGTTCAGTTTTGCAATATTAGAGTCTAGATCGATTTTCTTATTAGAAGAATATGCTTCTTCTTCTGCTTGGTTTTCTAGAAGACTTATATCACCTCTAGGTGCCAAATGCTTTAAGGACACAGTCGATTCTCTTCCATTCTCATGTCTAATCAAAGCATATTCGGGATTAACTTCTAGTACTTTAACTTCTTCTACTAGAGATTCATACTTATTTTGTCTAACATGCTTTTTCAAAAGTACTAAATTAGAATCAGTGAGCCAAATTGGTATGGATTTTCTGTTGGAAGATTTTTGTGCATAATAAAACATTCTTTCGTGTGGAGTAGAATTAATAGATGTGCAGAGCAAAGATCGAATGAAGTGAAGTACATCATCTAGTACCAATTCCCATTGAAAGATCTTAAATCTTCTAGTTTTTAGAGCTAATGTTACACTTTTCCATATTATTCCATTATATTTTTCGGCTTGACCATTGCCCTGTGGGTTATAGGGAGTAGTTCTACTAGTCACAATACCCCGTGAATGAAGAAAGTGTTTTAGTTTATGAGACATGAAAGAGGATCCTTGATCTGAATGAACATAAGCAGGCATTCCAAAAATTGAGAAAAGATTGCTGAAGCATTTTATAACAGTGTTTGCTGTCATATCGGCACAAGGATAAGCGAAAGGAAAGCGAGAGTGGTCAAGAAATGATACTCGAAGGACCTTGTTGAAGTTTTATTGTGTTACTTTACAAAATGATGGAAAACAGACTCGCTTGTCTTGCTGTTGCAAAGTCTGCTTGCTGAGTGAATACAATGCAAATTAGACTGCTGCTATATTAGACTTAAGCAAGGGGGAAATCATGCGCACAAAATGACCTCTCTCTCTCTCTTTCTCTTCAGAGAAAATAAACAATTCAAACGAGTTGATAAAAAACCAAACAATTAATTTTAAACATGCTCCCCCCGTTGGAATGATTGATGTGAAGCTGTGTAAACATAAAATATTTCAACAAAGTTTTTTTTACAATAAATTTCAAATTAGTTTACAAATGTTCTTCAGGCAAAACACAAATTTTTGAAACTGCACGCCGCGTTAATCCATTAGTGGTACGTAAAGTTACTACGCGCACTGTTCCATCGGCTCCGGGATGCAGTGTGACGATGCGACCCAAGCGCCATTTTGCAGGAGGAAGGTGTTCGTCCTTTAAAATGACCATCATGTTTTCCTCTAAATTTTTCGATTTTTGCTTCCATTTATTTCTGCTCTGCAGCATGGCAATGTATTCCTTGGCCCATCTTGACCAAAAATGCTGGACTTGAATTTGCAAGTGTTGGTAGACATCGCGACGATTTATCGGAATGTGCACCAAATTTGGATCAGGTGCCATTGTAATAATCTTGCCAGTCAAAAAGTGGGAAGGAGTGATGGGAGTCAAATCGTTCGGATCATTGGATAAGGGTGATAAAGGTCTTGAATTTAGTATACCTTCAATCTGAGTTAAGATAGTCGTTAAATGCTCAAAAGTAAACGAGTTGTCGCTCATAATACGCTTTAAGTGGTGTTTGACGCTTTTCACACATGATTTCCAAAGGCCGCCCATGTGCGGAGAATATGGAGGTAAGAAAATCCAGTTGAATTTTTCGCTGATAAGAGCCCTTTCAAAATCATTGTTATTAATCAAAAATTGACCTAGTTCCCTTAGGTGGTTGTTAGCACCAACATAATTTTTGCCGTTGTCAGAATAAATTTTGGATGGCATGCCTTGTCGAGAGGCAAACCGCCTTAGAGCCAATAAAAAAGCATTCGTGCTCAAATCAGAAACCAGCTCTAGGTGAGCTGCTTTGGTCGCAAAACAGATAAAAATACAAACATAGCATTTAGATAGTTTAGCACCCCTACCCCTTTTATCTTTCATCAAAAGGGGCCCAGCAAAATTAGTTCCAGTAATGGTAAAAGGAGGTAAGGGAGTGACGCGATCGGGAGGAAGGTCACCCATTAATGCAGATACAGGAGTAGGATTTGCACGAAAACAGATAGTGCAATTGCGGATAGTTTTCTTTGCTAAGGAAAGACCCCCTAAAGGCCAATGCTTTTCTCTAATGTTTGACAATAGCAGCTGAGCTCCAGCATGAAATAACCTAATGTGCTCTGTTTGAAAGAGAACCTTAGTGAAATGATGCTTGGCTGAAAGCACAAGAGGATGCTTTTTGTTATATGCAAAATCAGATCGAGAGAGTCTACCGCCTACTCTGATAACCATCTTGTCCACGTCAAAGAAAGGGTTGAGTGGAAAAAGTTTACTTTTTTTGAAAGAGTTTTGTAATTCTTTAAATCTTTAAATTCCTGTGAGAAGCTGTCTCTTTGACTTAGATTAACCAGTAAAAAATGAGCACAATCTAGCTCAACTCTATTTATATGATTTCCTTGGCGTAAGTTTTTTGGAACTTTACAATTATTTATGAAACGCATAACATAGGCGGCAACTCTTTCCATCTTGGATAGAGAAGAAAATCGGATGAATGAGAAAACAGGAGTAGTGCTCTGAACTAGACAGTTTTGAGTAGATTTTATTTTAGGCAGTTCCACTAAATCTATGCAAGGAGAAGAAGGCCATTTGCTTCGCATTCTCTAAGGAAAGAAGGACCATGCCACCAGAGTGTAGAGGATGAGACTTGAAGAGGACATAACCCACGAGAAATAAGATCTCCCAGATTACTGGTACTAGATACATACTTCCATTGCGAGTAACAAGAAACGGATTGAATTTGAACGATTCTATTTGCTATATACGTTTCTAAGCGATGCGGTTCAGATTTTATCCATGCAAGTACGATTTTTGAGTCAGTCCAGCAAGTGCAAGAAGTTATTGCAAGTTCCAAGGAAGTTTTAGCCTTTTCCACTAGCTTAGACAGAAGAACCGCGGCTGCGAGCTCCAACTTTGGAATGGTCAAAGGCTTCAAAGGAGCAACTTTTGATTTGGAACACAATAGATGAGAAAAAATGTGACCTTGTTTATCAATTGATCGGAGATACAAGCAAGCTCCATATGCCTTTTGGCTAGCATCGGAAAATCCATGCAAATCTATTTTTCCTGGTGACTGACAAATCGCATGTCGCGGGATTCGCAACTTGTTTAAGATGGGTACATTTTTGATAAAGCTTTCCCATTGAATATTTAGTTCAGGAGTTAAATGGTCGTCCCATTGCAATTGAGATGTCCAAATCTGCTGCATGAAGATTTTGGCTGTTATGGTGCAAACGCCTAAGAGGACTAAAGAATCGAATATTTTACTGATGATTGACAGAACTTCTCTTTTTGTCGGAACCGTTGCAGTTTGGGTTATATTAATATTGAAGATTAACTCATCAGCTATGGGCATATAAGAGAGACCTAGCGTTTTAGTTTGATCAGTAGGACCAAAATTTAGAACTTTATTTGAAATATCTTGATTATTTACGCAATTAAAGATTGTGGGTTCGTTTGAAGACCATTTGCGCAAAAGAAACCCGCCTGTTTTCAAAATCTCTGTAATTGTTTGACATATATAAGTAGCTTCTTGAAAGGAAGCGGCGCTTGTTAAGAGATCGTCGCAATACATGTCTTTACGAATGGTTTTAGAAACTTTGGGATGAGATTGCTCATATAGTGCAGCTAGTTAGAATAAACAACGGATGGCAAGAAAGCTTGATGCCTTCTGCCCTTAAGTGACGGTACAAAGTCTATAAACTTGAAGTGGTTCTGAGGGATTGTTTCTCCAAACGATCTTTTGTAAAGAATGTTGATCAGGATCCAAAAGTATAGAGCGGTACATTTTTGAACAGTCGCTGGACAACACATACTTGAAACGGCGAAATCTTAAAGCAATGGAAAACAAATCATTTTGAATCACGGGCCCATTCATTTCAATGTCATTCAAAGACATGCCAGTAGTAGAAGCTGCGGAAGAATTAAACACAACTCTTAGCTTTGTACTGCCGTCCAAGCTAAGAAAGCAGTATCTCGCAAATTGTTAGTTTTGAAAAAACAAGCATTAAGTTCTTAATTGCTAGGCCACCACTAAAAAATATATTAATTTTAATTTTATTTTTGCAAATTAAATAATTATGTTCCATACTTTAATAATTTTATGTTATCGTGACATTTTTTATTAAGAATAATAGTAAATTGGCGATTACTGCATTTTAGTGAAGCATGTTGATCTAACGAATTTAGAGACCTTACAATATAAGAGAGCAGTAAGCACCATTAAATGGTGATTACTGCTTTTAAGTGTAGCACCTCCCTAATACAAAGCAACCAAATACAAAATGAAGTCTATTTAAAAACGACATACGCCAAACAGTTTAAATTTATTTTAGATTTGAGGGTGGGTATTACTCGGTTAATAAGCAAATCAAAAGGTATGAAAGTAAAGGTTTTATTGTATAAACTTTAGGAATATTTTTTAAAACAAATTGAATAGTAACGCAAATGAAAAAAAAACTATTACATACATTTCCCAACAAAATTGCAGATAAAATTACTTAAATGTCGTCGTCATACACTGTTCTTAGATCCGCTGCACCGTCATTAACGGGAAGGTCTTCCCAAAATTTCAATCACGTCGAAAAACTCTTACTCAGGAACAAACTAAAAACAATTATAGTAAACACACCACTCGATTGTATGACCGTTGAAAACAAAATAAGTGTAGTAATTTTTAACAAGTCAAAACTCGCGTGTAATAGGCTAAAAAGCAGTAACGCCAATATCAGTAGAATTTACATGACTAAAGAGCAGTAAATCCTATATTAGTAGGAGTTACTGCTTTTAAGACTTGTAGAGGGTACTTACTGCATTTTAGCGTATTATTTGATATTGTTCGGTGGAATTGCTGCAAGGTGATTAATGTTTTTTTTTTTTTTTGGTGCACTTACGGCTTTCTAGCCATGTAGGATAACATATATTACCATAATAAACCTAGTAGGTGAGTTAACTGCAAATCGGCCAAAAATGGAGATACTGCTTTCTTAGCTTGGACGGCAGTGTAGTAAGGCTATCTTGACGAATTACAGGTAAATGAGGCATGTAATATTCATGTTGGGCTATTTCTTTGTTTTCATTAATTCTGATCATATGTCCCAGAGATTCGTATTTTTCCATGAATTCAGAATAGGATTTTTTGAGTTCAGGATTTGTGGAAAACTTTCGCTCAAGGGAATAAAACTGCTTTAGTGCTCGCTGCTTAGAATTACCCAAAACTGCGGGAGACGAGCGAAGGGGGAGCGTGACTACAAACTGTCCAAGTTCGTTTCGCTTGGTTGTTTTAACCGAATTAATGAGGTAAGGAAAATGATCAATAAAAGGTTGCTCTGTCCTGATTAATGTCCAAAAAATATCAACACCCAATAGCACATCAACTCGGGAATTCTTTTGAAAATCGGGGTTAGCTAAGTGATTAATTGCGCCCTGTGGAATTACTAAAGAGCCTTTCATGCAATTAGCAGACAAAAGGGTCTCCGTAATGTTTGGAAGCAGCAAGAAAGAAAGCTCATGTGTAAATTCGCCGTGCAAAGATTTGATTTGCGCAATTGTACTAAAAAGGGCTTTAGATTTGTTTTGATGTATTCCTATTACGGAGATATTGGATGCCTCAGTTGGCAAATTCAGCTTTCTGCAAAATGAAGTTGTTATATAAGATCGCATGCTACCTGAATCTAAAAGCGCGACACAATGAACTTCCTTTCCGCTTGCATCATAAAGAATAATTTTTGCAGTAGGAAGAATTTGCTCCGCATTATCAAAAATAGTGTGATTTGAAAGAGTTGTGCCCTCGGTTGGTGCAGAGACTTTAGGAGTAGGATCCCGAGTTTGATGCAAAAGAGTAGAGTGATATTCCCGACACTTTCTGCAATGGCCACTTTGACAATTGGAGGCTTCGTGACCTTTGCGCAAACAGTTAATACAAACGCTAAGTTTGACGGCCTCTTGCATTCTTTCGGATGCGCTAAACTCAAGAAATCTTTTACAGAGATATAACCAATGATTGCCCTTGCATAAGGGACAGGGATAGGCTTTTGTTGCGACGTAAGATTGAGAAACCGCTTTCTGGTATTTAAATTTATTTTCAAATTTAGGTACTAAATCGCTTTCTTTGTATTATCTTGTGATCTTTTCCAAAAGCCTGCAGCGTTTTTCTAGGAAGTTTATAAGATCCGAATACGTGGGGATTTGATTTAGAGATTTGTCCTCAAGCTCCCCTTCCCATTCCTTATTTGTTTGAAAAGGAAACTTGTCAACAATTAAAAATGTGAGAATGCTATCCCAGTATTCAACCGGCTCGCCTAGGTTTTTTAAAGAACGGTAATGCATTTGAAGGTCGTCTAACAACTGTCACAATGACGCATGTATCTCTTTTTGTAACTTGGGAGAGTCAGCAATTCCTTTAATGTGATTGTGTATCATTAGATTTTTGTTTTGATACCTTCTTTCAAGAAGAGACCAAGCGGCAAGAAAATTGTCAGACGTAACCTCCAAAGCTTGAATAACGCGAAGCGGTTCTTCGGACAAAGCGGATCTTAAGTAAAGAAACCTAGCTACATCATCAAGATTGTTATGTTTTGAATAAGGCTTTTGAATGCATCAGAAAAGGCGGAAAAATGTTCCGGCTTGCCGTCAAAAGTCTCTAATTTAAGTGCGGGCAACTTTACATTTTTTGCACACACTACGGTGGTGCTCCTTGAAGAGGATGCGACAGAATCGTTATCCGAACGAAATGGTGCCGAGCGCGAAGGCTCCGCAGGCACTAGAGGTGGTACTGAACCTTCTTGGTTTAAATTTATTGCAGCCGTAACCGAACTTAACTGATTATTTGACCAAAGCCTGACCTTGAGACAACGAAAGTAATTGATTAGCTCTGGCCAAATATTGATAAAAAAGTGACTCGAATTGCTCTCTCTCGACAGCCTGAAATTTAAAATTCTCTTCAGGCACGATTAACTCTAGGGCGTCTTGAACCGAATCAAATTCTAAAATGAGCTCTTGGTAACGAAACTTTCGACTTTCAAGTTGTGAGCATACTTCAATTGAAAATGGCTGGGAATCAGTTGCGATTTTGTCCAAAAAACTCCGAAAATTTGTTGCTTTACTTTTAATAGTAGCCCGTTTACGAATGAGCGATCTAACTTCTTCGCTTTCAGTCATTGTGAGTATACGAATTTGTGTCTGGATTTTGGCAAAAATTGGAAAGGACTTACGGTTTTACTGTTGATGACTATGGAGTGGCCTGGCACCTGTGCAGCGATGGGGTGAACTTGGAATGATGAGATTATTGAATAAGCCTCTGCGGTTTGCTTTTGATTCGTCTTGAACGTTCAATGTCAGAACGCTTTGAAATGCAGCCTGTGTCTACGCGGTGCTTAGTGTGCGTCGCTTGGGTAGATGCTTGGAATGAGCTGATTGGTCGCTGTTGATCTGCTGATTCAACGACTTGCAGAAATTTGTTTGTTTGCACTTTTGTTTTGTGAATATAAGCACTTGTTTTTTACCGACTGTATTTTCGGTTTGATCCGGCTCGAAGGACCATTTTATGGACAAGAAATGATACTCGAAGGACCTTGTTGAAGTTTTATTGTGTTACTTTACAAAATGATGGAAAACAGACTCGCTTGTCTTGCTGTTGCAAAATCTGCTTGCTGAGTGAATACAATGCAAATTAGACTGCTGCTATATTAGACTTAAGCAAGGGGAAAATCATGCGCACAAAATGACCTCTCTCTCTCTCTTTCTCTTCAGAGAAAATAAACAATTCAAACGAGTTGATAAAAAACCAAACAATTAATTTTAAACAGAGAGTATTCATCAACAATAGTTAAAAGATACCGATTTTGTGAATTAGTAGGAAGGGGTCCTTTAATAGGGGTAGCTTTAATAAGTGTTCCATCCTGATTTCGATTGAATTTAGATTTTATCTCAGCACAAATAGGACAAGATGCAGTCATTTTGCAAATATCTTCCACTGAGTAGGGCAAATTACGAGATCGTATCCAGTGATTCATTCGTGTAACTCCAGGATGACATAGTGTTTGATGGAGATCAAATAAAATATTTTTATTAGTACTTGCACCACAAATTCTTGAAAATGCATCGGCAACAATATTTTCAGGTCCTGGACGATACACGATATCATAATTATAGCAAGAGAGCTCCAAACGCCTTCTAAATATTTTTTCATTTTTAATTTTACTGCTTTTCGTCATTAAGTGTTAGATTATATTTCTTGACTACTTCCATAAACTGTGCTGATTTTTGTCATGATGATTATCTTGAGTTATTCCGCAAACAGTAACATCATCCAAATAAGCATACACCCCAAAGAGATTTTCTTGTTTTATTATACGATTGATAACAGGCTGAAAAGCTGCCACGCCATTTGTTACACCAAATGGGATTTTTGTAAATTGATATAGTTGACCTGATGCCTCAAAAGCCGTAAATGGTTTTTCATCCAAACGAATTGGTATTTGATGGTATGCACTTTAAAGGTCAATGGTACTAAATACATTAAATTTAGAGATTTTGTCAACAATCTCTTGTATTTTAGGTAGTGGATAGGCATCAAGATAAGTAAAAAGGTTGATTGTTTGTGAATAGTCTATTACCATACGCTTCTTGAGATTTTCATTTTTGGTTACCAGAACTTGTGCTCTCCACGGAGAAATGCTTTCTTCAATAATTCTTTCAGAGAGTAGTTTGTTTATTTTTTGGTCAATAAACTTTGCATCTTTTACTAAATGCCAACGTGATTTGGTTACTATAGGTTTACAATCCAATGATAAATTAATGAACAAAGCTGGCGATTCCACTTTAGCTACTGCTAAACTACAAATTTTCAGCGGAGGTTTGGTTCCTCCAAAATCTAGATTAACTTGCGAATGTTGTGCAAGAATATTATGTCCTATTATTGCATCGGCACATAATTTATTATGTGCCGATGCCGAATTATGTTCATTTTTTGACCTGACTCAATACAACGATGTCTTGAACAGTACTGGAAGATTGCTGGATCTTGTGTTATATAACGCAAAGTGTGTCGTTAATAGATGCTTTGATCCTCTCCTTCCGGAAGATCCTTATCACCCATCTCTGTTAATTAGCATTCACACCAATCCTGAACCTAAACAATCCTTTCCGCATACTACGTGCTCCACTTTAATTTTAAAAAAGCTAATTTTCAGCAACTTTATGAAAATCTTTCTTCTTTCGACTGGTCAGTGCTAAATAAATTTGATAATGTGGATCTTGTTTTAGATGAATTCTATAATATTTTGAACACTATGTTTGTTAAATTCGTTCCATTAAAGAAACCGTGTACTAAAACTTATCCGCCTAAAAAACAGACTCCACAAAAAATATCGCAGTTATAGTAATGATGTAAATTATAATGCATTTAAAAATATTCGGTCTGAGTTGAAAGTTCTAATTAAGAACGCATATACAACCTATGTACAAAATTTTAACTACTCAATTAAAGCTGATCCTAACAAATTTTGGACATTTGTCAACTCTAAACGTCACGTATCCAGTATTCCTTCCCAAATGATTTACAACGGAACTGCCTTAAGCAACCCTCTCTCCATTGTCAATGCATTTGCTAGTAATTTTTCAGCATCCTTTTCCCCATCTATTAACAACGGTCATTTCGATAACATTTCCAGTAACACTAATACTGTTTATTGGCAAAAAGTATCTGTAAACGACGTCTACAAAGCGCTTCGTTCGTCTAAAAATAAGTTGTCTGTCGGTCCTGATGGCGTTCCTTCGTTTATAGCTAAAGATTGTGCTTCTGTGTTGTGTAATCCTTTATCCTTCATATTTAATCTTATCCTTCAGCATTCCCATTATCCTAGTATTTGGAAATATTCACGCGTTACGCCGGTTTTTAAAAAGGGAGATTGCAGTAATATAGCCAACTACCGTCCAATTGCCATTATGTCCTGTTTTGCCGAGTCGCTTTTATATGATGTCATCTACAGTCACACCAAAAACATGATTAGTGTACACCAACATGGTTTCATGGCTGGTCGGTCCACAAGTACAAATCTCGTGTGTACTACTCAATTTATCTGTGAATCACTTGACAAACGTGGTCAGGTTGACGTTATATACACTGACTTCTCGAAGGCGTTTGACAGACTTGATCACTCCATTCTCTTTTCCAAACTTGACAATATTGGCCTTTCCCTATCTTTAATCATTCTAATCAAATCCTACCTTATTGACCGTCAACAATTTGTCCAATGCCATGGGTTTAACTCAAGGGTATTCAACCAAGTTTCTGGAGTACCCCAGGGCTCAATCTTAGGTCCACTGTTTTTTAATATTTTTATAAACGACATTGTGAGTAATTTGTCTGTGCATCATCTTCTCTACGCTGATGATCTCAAAATATTCTGCAACATCGAGTGCGAGCTTGATTGTTTGCGGCTGCAGATTGCATTAAATTCGATTGGGTCTTGGTGCTTGGCAAATAGACTCCCGCTTAACGTCAGTAAATGTTTTATCATGTCCTTTTCCCGATCTCGTAATCCTCTTCTTCATACCTATGAGCTTGCTGGGTCTTGCCTCACAAGACCACAACTTATAAAAGATTTGGGTGTCACCTTTGATAGTCGACTATCATTTGGCCCACATATTGAGTTCACTGCTAATGCTGCCTCAAGACAATTGGGATACGTAATTCGTAATTCGGTCGGACTTGACGTAGACACACTGAAAACCTTATATTATTCACTTGTTCGGTCTAGGCTTGAGTATGCTTGTTGTGTTTGGGCTCCCAGGTATGAGGTACAGTGTAATACTTTGGAACGTATACAACGAAAATTTTGTAAATTTATTGCCTTTTGCTCTACTGGAGTATATCCTCCTAGAGGTTTCAACCACAATCAATTGTTGCAGCGGTCTCATATTCATAGTCTTTGGGACCGAAGAAATTTTATGCTATGTGTGTTTTTATATAATATTGTGAATCACAAAAATTGATTGTCCAAATCTAGTCAGTCTAATTTCATTTAAAGTGCCACGGCTAGCTAGTCGATCTAATTCTTTGTTTTATCGTGCTGTTCTTCAAAGTAACATGCTGACTTCATCTCCTTTGCACCAAATGTATGCAGCCTATTTGAGCTGTCCAAACAGTTGTGACATTTTTATCTGTTCTAGGAACAATTTTAAGTCAGCAATGTTGACTGATTTTTTGTGATTTTTTGTGATAATTATGTTATACATCTATACTTTTAATTGTTACGTCTTATATGTTATACTATTTTACTTTTACACTATCTCACATTAATTTATCTTGTTTTACAATTCATTTTTATACATTATTATTTTATACATTATAACTATAGTTATACCACCTTATTTATAATTAATGTACTATTTCTTCACATGTAACTTGATCTATAACCTCACTCTACAACTGGGAACTGTCCTGTTGAGTGTTGTAATTAGTAAATAAATAAATAAATAATTCTGGTAAAACAGACATTTTGATTCTGCTGTAGCGATTTCCCAAAAGATCAATTGTTACAAAACTAACTCCACAGATTTGAGAATACAGAATAGTTGAAGCCATTGCCACTTGTCCAGTACTGCGAATAATAGGTACTTTTGCATTCATAATAATAGCTTTGTTAATAAAAGATTCCGAACTACCAGTATCTATCAGAGCATCAGCAGTAATATTATTAACTTTGATCTTAATCAACGATTTAGATAAACAAGCTGGTGCAGCTGATAAAAAACTTGTTGGTACCAAAGAAGCAGATCTAGACAAATTTGATGGTGTTACTACTTTACTTTGACACACCTTAGAAAAATGACCTTTTCTTCCGCAATTGTTACAAGTACATTCTCTTGCAGGACACATATTTCTTGGATGTCTTCTATTGCCACAAAAATAACATCTTTGTTGTTGTCTTGAAATTGAACAAGGTTCTGATTAAATTTCTTCTTTAGTTGGTATTTCTGTATTCTTATTATAAGTTGCATTCAAAAGAAGACTATTAGGTGAATAAGTTTCTAAATGTTTTTGAGCAGATTCTAATGCCCGAGCTTGACTAATAGCTTCTTCGAGTTTGAGTGTATTATTTTCAAGGAGACGTTGACGAATTTGACGTGAAGAGAGACCGCTAATGAATGCGTCTCGTATAAAATCATTACGATTTTCACTTGCTGATATAGTCTTGAAGTTACAGTTAATACTTAATTGCTTAAGTATATTGATCAATGGATTCATCAGCTTGTTGTTTTCTTATTGTTAAACAATGCCTAGCATAGACTTCATTTTTAGGTTTTATATAAACTGAATCCAGTTGAGCAAAATCTTCGTTATAAGTTTTACAATCAGATATTAGTTCATAAACTGAGTGACTCACATGATTTATCAAAATTTTCAATTTACTATCATCATTCACTTCAGTATCTTTGAAGCAAGATATAAAATTCTTCTGTCCATGTAACCATAAAGGTAAAGTCTTTAGTCCATGTAACCATTCTTGTGCAGCTTTAGATGAATTAGATTCAGTATCGAATGTTTCTGGTTTTAGGAACTTTTCCATTGCAGCAATAAGAGAACTAATTCTGTTCAATAAATTGAAATTAAATTGCCATTACAAATTATAGGCTTTATTGAACAGAATTCAGCTTGACAATAAATGTCAACTAAATATTATAAAACAATTTAAACTGAAACTACTACAAAAATATCAAACAATTATCTCAGCAATCAAAACCAAATTCTTGGAAACCGTAACGTTAATTCACCCGGACCCCCAGAAAGAATACTTTTTGGAAACCGCCAGTTCCAACTATGGTATAGGGTCGGTATTGTACCAGCTTGACGCAGAGAACGAGCCCGGGATCGTGGTATTCTTAAATAAGAGCTTTAGTCGGCCTGAACTTAATTATACCACCATCGTGAAGGAGTTGCCAGCATTCATTGGAAAAACATGCATCGACAAATACAACGGACCCTTAGTAAATGCGACCTTTGCCAGAAAACCAAACAGAAGAACCGACATTACAAGGGACCGTTACAACCCATATCGGCCAAGAATGTGGGGAAACTGGTCACAATAGATTTGTATAGACCTCTACCCAAAGGTCGAGGAGGCGTAGCTTACATTTTAGTGGCTGTCGATGTGTTTTCAAAATTCGTAAAGCTGTGCCCTTTAAAGGACGCCAACGCGGTAGCGTCCATTAACCAAATTGAAAACCAATTTGTACCGATCATCCACCCCAACGTAATAATCAGCCATCACGGAACCCAATGTACCTCCAAAATTTGCTGCCTTAGATTAGAACGCAACTAGGTATTAAACCTACCTATTCCTCCATCAGACATGCTAGTTCGAACCCCTCCGAACAACGGGTGAAAGAATTGGGACGAGTCTTCCTGGCTTATTGCTGTGACCGACACTCTTCTTTTTCCAACTTAATCCCAGAGATCGAAGCCTGCTTCAACCAGGTCCTTAGCGCCAGTAGTGGATACAACCCGATTGAAATTTTAACCGGTTAAAAACCAAGCCACCTGTTAGATCCCACCATTCAGCAATACTTACGGCCGACTACCAAGAGTATAGCCGGCATCCGAGAAAATGTTAGGGAATGTAATGAAATGGGAATATAATGAATACCTACCGAATGGCGATCCGTAGCATCAAACAACAAAAACCGCAAACGGTAAATTTTAATACTGGCCACTTGGTAGGCGACTTGGTACTATTAAGAACCAACCCGTTTTTCTGCGTCTGATGGGGTAACAAAAAAGTTCTGCCTGTTATACGAAGGCCCTTATCGCATCACTCGCATAACACACCCCAATTGTTGTCAGTTAACAAGTCTCGAGGACAATCAAATTAAAGGTGCCTTCAACACTGCTAACCTATAGTCTCGTACGTCTAGGGACAAATACGACAATTCCCTGTCTATCATTACTGTCAAAGTCGCGCCGCTTGTCATTGCTTCATTCCATTTCAGGAAATAATGGAACAATCACCAACTCCAGGACGGGAACTAGAAATCCCTACCGACCCCCCGGGATCGTTGGTACAGGGTCTTGTTCACGTCGGTCGATTCCATTCTGATAAACCGCAAACTTTGGTAAAAACCGCAAACTGCCACCCCTCCTGTCGAGCGTCCGCCTCTACAAAAGAACTAGTGCAACGCTCAACTCAACAACAGGAATCGCCAGGGAAAAGCATGTGTGGCTAAGCCACACTCAGTGACTATATATTAAAGCGAAACTATCTATTGAAGGTACAGACATCTGTTACTTGCGAAACTCAGTGTACCCTCTCAGTTGAGAAGCTAGAGTCGGCTAAAAATGCAAATCAACTCGGGGCCGATACACCGATACAGAAGTGTTTGTCATTTTTACTAGCCCTTTTCCCATCTCGCCGGCAGTTAAAGTACTACGATACATATCCAAGGCCGGTGTAAGTATCCTAAGGAAACCTGCACGTCGCCTTGGGAATTCTCCGAGTTACCTTCGAGAAGACTTTAGGGCGGCAGAGTTAGCGGTACTTTGGGTTATTTTGTCTTGTTTAGAGTCGTTCGCTCGGAACTCCTTCGGGCTGAGCGGCTTATTTATCGTATAAATTAATTTAGAGTCGCTCGCTTGAAGAACCTTCGGGCTGAGCGGCTTGTATATAATAATATTCGATTTAGAGTCGCTCGCTCGGAGATACTTCAGGCTGATCGGCTTAAATGGCGAACCTGGCCGCCGCCAACCCGGTTTCATATTGATGAAAGTGTGCAAAGAAAGAAATCGGAACTGATAAGGTTTGGATGTATTTTATTAACAGCCAACTATATATTATTTATGACACTAAGGTGAGTTGATTCTAAGTGATAATCCGAATCAATATCTCAACAAATATTAATTACTATGATGTATCTTAGGTTTGGACGTTCCTTCTATAATGGATTCGTCACCTACCATTAGCGCTCCGTCCGATGGTACTAACACGCTAATCGCAAACATTCTTAATAACATTTCTAATAATCATAATTAAATAATCATGTAATTAAATAATAAATATCAATAAAAGTAATATAAATTTATAAAACACACAAAGGTTGCCTTACTGACTTTACGGAACTAAACTTTATAATGTGACGATTGTACTATAAAGTGCCCTCTTTTGTAATAGGCAGTAAAGAACATAAGCAGTCTAAATAAGCAGTCTTTACTTTTCACACAATGCATCGAGTTTGTTGTTTTCTTCTTCCGTAAATTTGAATGTATGTATTAAAAATTCTCATACCTTCTTCTCCAATGAGGTGTAATAATAATGCACATTTTACTGGTTCTTGTTTACCAGTAAGCTCCGCTGCTATTAAGTAGTTTTGAAAACGTTGTTTCCAACATTTCCAATTTTCCGAAATGTTCCCGGTTATCACCATAGTATTTACTGCTTTTTTGTCCATTTTAAGTATGACGAGTTGTCAGGATTCCGATTTTAATTAATATTGTTGCACTTTATTACTTTTAAACGCGTTATGTCAAACTTTTTACTATTTGTTGAATATGTTACCAAAATGGCTGCAACACTTTATTTCTTGTTCTGGTTGATTTTCACTACTACGACTGCGCCATGTTAAGTTTTGTGGTAGGTGATAATAACTAGACAGATATACAGCAACAGAGGAGGATGACCGCAGTGAGTTAATGACGTTGTGTGTGCCACAACAGAGTTTTATAGCCATCAAGTATTTTGCATCTTAGCTACGATCGATGGGTGTGTAACCATCTTAATGTTTTGTTTCGTTATGACTTAATGTCTGACGTTTTAATTCTCTGAAATGTTTATCACTTAGTTGAGTGATTTGAGCTTAGGTTTGAGTGTAAATTTACGAACGACTGTGCCTGCCAAACCACTATTGGTGTGCATTTTTAGTGCTTTATAGTACTTGCAATCCGTTTTCTTGAAAAATTCACTTAAATATAGTGTCCCGGTAGAGTTATGCAGGAAGAGAGTTGAGGTGTAGTAGGGGGACTTTGTAGCCAGACAAAGGAAGATGTTTTGTAACCTTTGTAAGATCTTGTTTTGGTATTCTGCTAGGAGATTCCACGTCGAGTGGGCATAGGAGATGAGCGGACGAATGTAAGATGTGTAGATGAGGAGGGAGGTTGCTTGGGAAAGTAGGGGGTTTTTAAGGACTGGGTAGAACTGTTTAAGTTTGATTATGACCCGTCTTTTGACGTTCAAAATATGGGGGGTAAATGAGAGTTTGGGATCGAGAATTAAGCCAAGGTATGTGATAGTTTGGCTCCACTGGATGTTTACGTTTTCAATTGATAGGGGATTAGGTGGGACAAAATGGAGTTTGCGGTGGAAGATTATGCTCTGTGACTTATTGGGATTAACCTTCAAGCCCCAGCGTTTAAAAAAGTTGACAGTTATGCTCGTTTGCCTTTGAAGAAAGTTTTTGCCGATTATGGGACAGGCCGAGTGTGTGGTAATTGCGGTATCGTCGGCGTAAACGTACAAGCTGATTCTATAGTCAGTGACCTTTGGTATGTCGTTGATATAAAGCAAAAACAGTACTGGACCCAAAGCAGAGCCCCGAGGAACTCCCGATCTGATAGATTTTGTTAAGCAGATGTTGTTTTTAACAGAAACCACATACTTACGGTTTGCAAGGTAGAATTGGATTAGTTTGATTAGGCGGATTGGGAGGTTTAGGAAATGAAGTTTGTGGATAAGTCCATCATGGTAGACTTTATCAAAAGCTTTGGACAAGTCAAGGGAAATCATGCTGATATGCTCTCGGCAATTGAGTTGTTAGTTGAAATATGCTCAGTAAGTCTACAGAGTTGGTCCATGGTGCTATGACCTCTTCTGAAGCCAAACTGAACATCGTTCAAAATTTGGTTTTCATCGAGATGGTCGGTTATCTTATCTAATATAATGTTTTCCAAAAATTTGCTGAGAGTGTTCAGAAGTGAGATGGGACGATAGGATGTTGGCAAATTTTGGGGTTCATATAATTTGTGGATAGGTATTATTTTGGAAGTTTTCCAGGAGGTAGGAAAGTGGGATAGGGTTAGGATTGCATTGTAGAGTCTTGTTATATACAAAATTGCGTTTTTAGGCAGATGTTTCAGCGCGTAATTAGGGATTTTATCCAATCCTGGCAATTTTTTGTTTTTAAGCATTGAGATTTTAATAACAATATCATTTGGGAGGTATAACAAAAGGATTGTCCGTTGATATGAGTTCTGTTGCTTTAATCATATTGGCCGTAGCAGAGCATATTTCGGAAGTACGAGCAGGTACGTCTTGGTTGCAAAATTGGGCAAGCAAGGAATTGGACAAAAGTTCGGCTTTTTCGTCATCATAAACGGCCTGAACATTCGCGTTGGTAAGAGACATGATAGGTTTGAACTTTTTGGCAAATAGGTTTGGAACTTTGTAAGGATTTGAGCGTTCGTTGATAAATTCTTCCCACTTTTGGGTTCTGTGCTCAATAATAAGTGTTTTGATTTCTCTGTTAGGAGTGTTGATGCGGCTTGTTTAATTTGTGGGAATCGGAACGTATGAAATTGTTTTCTTAGTTTGTTTTTGGCTCTAATTTAATAGCCAGGATATATTGCGGAAGTGGCTTGGGTTTGGCATAAGCAGGCATGGGGAATTTTTGGGAATTTTTAAGAGCGGAATGAATTGACTGGGTGATGTCCAGAGTTGCGTTTTCAATGTGTTCAGCATTGTTAATTGAAGGGTTGCACGGTAAGTTGACAAAACATGTTTTAAATTTGTCCCAATTATAATCTTTTTCAGAGAACTTGTATGCGATTTCAATGATTTCAGGCACATATTGAACTATCAGTTGTAGAGGTAGATGGTCCGAGTTTAATGCGTCGATAACTGCAAGTTTGACGTTGAATGCAAAATGGCGCGTTACAAAAATGTCCACCACATCACCCGGAAGGATAGACTTGTGGTGGAAGAGAGTTGGCTTAAGTTGGGAGATGACGTTAAAAGAGGGGGTATTTTCAAGTAGATCATTAAGTTTAGCTCCGTCTCTGTTAATTACTCTGGAGAACCAGTTAGTGTGTTTGCAATTGAGATCGCCACCTAAAATCGAGACTAGGGATAAACTTAAGATGTCTACTATGTCCTGGGTGTCAAGGGGAGTATGGGGGGTTTGTAGACTGAGGCCATAAGTATTGATGAGATATTACTCGAAATTTTGATAAGTGTGGCTTCACAACTGGTTAGAGGAGGGGTGGTTATGAGTTTATGCTTGATGCAATCTTTAATTATGATAGCAGTTCCGCCTCCCCTTCGGCTAATTCTGTCATTCCTGTGGATGACATAGTTAGAAATTTTTATAGGTTTGTTGATGTATAAGTGTGTTTCCTGAATCAGTAGTATATCAGGTTTGTGTACTGTTATAAAATGGATTAATTCCTGAAACTGTTTCCGGATGCCGTTGGCATTGAAGCATATAATATTCAGATTTTTTAAGTTGCAAGGCATTCTAGTTAATTAATGTGACTATTGACTCTAGGAGATACGCGATTTTATTGTCTGTTGAGTGTTAATTTCACAGGCCTATTAAAATGGAGGTAATTTTTGGTAAGTATTTAAAAACGTCTAGCGATTTTAATAGGGAGTATATTTCTTTTAGATCGTTTAGGAAACTTCCAAGAGGGCCATACAGAAAGAGGTGGATTGGCAGGGGCCGTGAAGACATGCGAGGGAGGATTGGTGGGTTGTGAGTTGCCCCGGTTATTGCTTGGGAGTTGAGGGTAGTGGTTCTGATTAAGAGGGGGTGGGTTGGGATTTTTGGGGTTGCGACTGGAAAAGTTAGTTCTGGTACTCTGACCTCGATTCTCTTGTCTCCTGGACTGAACAATTTTCTTATGCGCACTACAGCCTCGGTAGCTAGCTACGTGCTGCCCTCCGCAGCTAGCGCATTTGAGATTGGTGTTTCGTTCATAAGTACAGTCTGCTAGTTTATGGTTTTCCGAGCATCGAACGCATTTTGGCTTTCTATTACAGAACACCGAGCTATGGCCATAGGATTGGCAATTGTGACATTGCGGTATTTTACGTGTTTCATAAGGAAATACGTTGACGAGTAAGTTGATTAGGTATTTTAATGAGTAGATATTATTTTAATAGTAAAATTTTCACTCGAAAAAAAAAGTTTGACAGTTTGCTTACGCAAAGCGTACACATAAGTTAAGGCACTACACCATTCACAGCACGAATGTTTGTTTTAAGTTGTTAGAGTTGGAAACACAATCCGAAACAGTATAATGATAATAATAATACGCACGAGAGACGACGAGAGAACACTCTCTGCTAGCCTATTTATAACAAAAGCTTAGAAGTGTTGCGCATGACTTACATTAGTACTTACATCATGACTTACATCACTAAAAGTTCAAAGCATATTTTGCAGTAATTTGACTTAAAAATCAAATGTGAAATGGTGCAAACTGTAGAAATTTTAAATGACTTATTTGGCCATTTAGTTTGGTAAGCTAATCACAGGTGGCTACTAATCAATATAATACCGTACAATACTGTGTTTGTGCACCTAGACACACTGAGTGACGAGTGTAACTCTATTCTTTTTTGATTAGGTATAAAACAAAGAATAGAGATGTACTATTATTATGCAGAAGCATATATGTATTTTTTGTGGCGATTGTAATATGCTGAAAATGTTTAGACGACAGATTTCGTTGGGTATGAAATATAAGTTATTAATTTTCCTCAACAAATACCGCTTTTATAAAAGTAAATGTGCACGCAGCGCATTCTAGAAGAAATCGTTTGAAGTAGCTCCGGACAACCACCTTCTTTACTCACTTGTTCTAAATGGGCGTGACCCAACGCTCGTCTTAATAAACATTATTGTGTGAATTGGCGTCAGCAGTCCATACACAGAACATATAGCCATATCTCTTAAGTCCATGGTTCTAGCTGTTGCGCGTGGTTTTTTTATATATTTTGTAAGTAATATCACAGATAAGGTTTTACAGATATGCCATGTTATATGAAAATAAGTTTTGCAGGGACAACGCTCGACAAGAGATGGCTTTTTTAGTTCCAACTCCTACCACGTGGATTGCAATTACTGAGAATGGAATGTGTATCGTATGGTAGATGGCGTTGCAAAATAATACTCTAATAACATAATATAAAGTTCATCGTCTTATGACCCAAACCACACCCAGTCAACCATAATTCACATTTTATGCACGTCCTTGTTATAGAATTTAATTATAGCAATTATAGTTTTGTTGCATTTCAAATTAAAAAACAGTTGCCAGGCCACGCCTAGACACAATATCTAAATCCATCCGTTAAATTATAGTGTGATTACAGTTTTCTTTGACAACTACAGTTTTTTTTCTTTAAATAAATCTTTTACCGCGTTTTACTCTTAGATCTATGCAATTTACAATACATGCGGTTGAGGTGAACTAAATAGGTAGCGAAACGTATAAACTGGGAGCACGGCCTATCTGTAAACTTATCTTTAGTATTATCACAGTTAAACCTTATCTGTTGTAATATAAAATAGTATGTTACAAACCGAGGTTGAAAGTATTTCATTTCTGTCGAGAGATGAGATAGTTGATGAGATAGTTGACCGAGGCGCGAAGCGCCAAGCTCAACTACATCTCAAGGCAGTAATGAAACTTTCCACCGAGGTTTGTATACTATTTTATTTATAATCATAGATAAAACCACAGATAAGTATACAGACAGGCCGTTCTCCAAGTTTATTTGTTTCGCTACCTATTCAGTTCCCTTCAGCCGCATGTATTCTAAATTGCATACATCTAGGAGAAAACGTGGTCAAACACTTATTTAAAGAAAGAAAACTGTAAAGTGTAATCACTCTATAATTTAACGGATGGATTTAGAAATTGTGTCAGTTCGTGGTCTGGCAACTGTTTTTCTAATTTGAAATGCAACAAAACTATAATTGCTATAATTAAATTCTATAACAAGGGCGTGCTTAAAATGTGAATTATGGTCAATTAGGTGTTGTTTGGGCCATATGACGATGAATTTCATATTAATTTTCTATTATTTTGCAACGCCATCTACCATACGATACACATTCCATCCTCAGTAATTCTACTGGAACTGCAATCCACGTAGTGGGCGTTGGAACTAAAAAAGCCATCTCTGGTCGAGTGTTGTCAATGCGAACCTTATCTGGACCCCGATTCTTGAAATGTTGAGAGAACGATTCCTATGAGAGATACTCACTCGTCGGATCCCCTGCTCATCGTTCTCTCGATATAACAAAAAACCCTGTATGTTTGAGTGAGTTTCTATCTTTATTCAACTAGTGACATAAAAAGAGATAGAGTAGTAGTACATCTTAGATATTTGCGCAGAGGGCGCTGTTCATGCAAATACATCATAACCTGAAAATATTTAAATATGAATGATTAACAAAAAACTATTTTAATAGATCGTCGTCACTCATATAAGTTACCAAGATTAGATTAATCTGTCATTATTTCATTGGTAAACATTGGTACCTTTGCTTTCTTTAAGCTAGAAGGTAATGCGCAAGTCTATATTCGCTGTTCTACTGGGTTTTACCAATAGAACGAGTCGTGTGAGAAGCTTTCCTACGCGCCGGTTTCAAGCATACAAATTTTAAGATTTCAAGAGAACGCCGAGTGGTCACGTGGTACATTTTCGCATAGGAATCGTTCTCTCAACATTTCGAGAATCGAGGTCCAGTGATAAAACCAAAAATAAATGATAATAAATTTTCTGAAGTTTTGAACCGTCAAACCAAAATTAAAACAAAATTCCGATTAATAACAAGCTGGTAATTTTGTTTTATTGTGTTAGTGCCTTAGATCATGGAATACTGGATTGCTAATACAGTTTTCTAGCAATGCGTTCGATAAGGAGTAGCCCTCGTAATAAAAAGAGTGAGATAGAGCCAAGTAGTCTAATTCAAGTAACGTATTACAAGCTTCTATTTTAGAAACTCCTCCCATTTTCGTGTGGCACAGTTTTATTGGCTTGTTATATTCTTATGACGTCATATCCGGTTAAATGTCAATATTGGGTATTCTTTACTTTTTCTTCTGGCTTTGCTTGTTAAGAGCTCGCATTTTGCTGAATCGTTCATCGACCATCCTTGTTTAATTTAGTTTTTGTGATTAGTTTATGTTATTTGCTGTGTTATTTCGTGTTTATATTATTGTGTTAGTTTAATTGAACTTTTTTAAGTGAAAAACAATCAGAATGTATTGCATTCTGTGTAAATCTAAAAGTGGCCTTTCTTATCATAAGTAAGTAATTTGTTTGTTTTGCCATGACTGGCTTACTATATTCATATTTTTGTTTAGGTTTCCATCAAACAAGGTGGAAGCAGAGCAATGGTATAATATCATAGAAATAGAACCATCAAAGATCACAAAGTTTAGTAAAATTTGTGGGCATCACTTTCAAGAATGTTGTTTTGAAATTTCAATACGCTGCATTAGTGATGACGTAAAACGGCATTTTCGTTGGAGTAGAACTGACTTCTGGGTCAAACAAACAACTATATCGAAAACTCGACTTACATCGAATACGTCTTACGTCGAACTACGTCTGACAGGAGTCGAAAATTCAAATCACTTTCGTTAGTCGCTTTCCTAATCGTGTTAATTTATATTACATATTCGTATTTCTGTTTTAAAAAGGATTTTATTTAGTGTATAGGTGTTTTATTAATTTACATAAGGTAAGTAAATCAATTGATGTGTTTATTTTTAATATTTATTTTGAATAAACATCTATTTTAACGTTGAGGTTTACGTTAAAATAGATTTTTATTCAAATCGCTGTTAATCTGTTATTCTCTGTTTCTACAATGATTACTATTTACGCATTAATTGTAGAATAATGAACGATAAACGAGTTTTATCCTTTTCCATGGTTGCGGATTTTTTTAAAGAAAATCAGACTCAACTTTTAAGAGGGGAAAATTCTTGCACCAGTGGCAATGTGAAAAAAATGTCTTTCGAACCAGATCTGCAGCCAGCTCATCTAAAAGGAGAAGTAGCTGCAAGTATGAAGTCCAGAATCTACAACGTTGAAGTAAGTCTTTTAAGTTTTATACTCTAAAAATACTTTGTTTTAATTTATATTCGAATAATTATTCGAAGTATTCGAATGACTAATTCAGATTATTCAAACAATTTAAATTATTCCAATCATTCGAATTATTCAAATATCTATATGAAGCAATAAATCGCAATCAAGAAATATTCTTATAGTTTATCTAAACTAGAAATAACTATACTAAAGTAAACTACAATTATATTGCATAAAGAAGAGGAAACTTATTTGAATAATTCAAATAAACGCGAATTGTGTTACTTTAAATATAGTTGAATCGAAACCTAACCTAACCTAACCCAACCTAATTTTCCTTTTTAGATATCAATTGACTTAGAAAATAAGTTAATATTAGGTGGGCAGTGTTCGTGCCCGCGAGGACAGGTGATATGCCATCACATGGCATCACAATATTAGTGTCACTGATCAAGCTTGTGCTTGGAGTGTTCCCAAAGCAAGTACATCTAACGATGTTAAAACATTGAAGGATTTTTATCCTTGTAAAAACGATGACTATTGTGCAGTCAGGAGAAGTGCTACGAAAGCAGAAGTTGCTGAATTTTTAGAAACTCTAAATAATGAAGTCGTCGGATTTACCTGGTTACTACACCCAGAGGTAGCAGAAAACAAATTAAGTATTCTTCCCCAAATAGATGATTTATTATTTTCTTCGCAATTTGATACTTCGAACGACAAAATTTCTTTATTTAAAAAATATTGCTTAATAACTCCTGGTGTTATTGAGGAGATTGCAAAGTTAACAACGGGGCAATCAAAAAATGAATTTTGGCAAATAGCAAGAAAACACAGATTAACGGCTAGTAAGTTTGGAAAAGTACTGTCAGCATCCAATAAAAATAGATTCTCTGCTTCGCTTTTTACGAATTTGGTGGAAGGATACGACATTGATAAAATTCGCGCAGTTCAATGGGGTAGAGAAAACGAAGTCGTGGCTAAAAAAATATTCGAAGATGTCACAGGGTTAAAAATTATTGAAACGGGTGTGTGGCTTCTCGAGTGTGGCTATTTGGGAGCCAGTCCAGATGGCTTAGTTGGGGAAGATTCATTAATCGAAGTGAAATGCCCTTATAAATATAGAAATAATAATCTAGAAGATGGACTAAAAAAAGACAAATCTTACATTATATTTAAAGATACAAATGATAAAATAACAATCAATAAAACGCACGATTATTGGCATCAGATCCAGGGACAGCTGCATATTAGCAAAAAAAATAAATGCTACTTAGTAATTTGGACACCTAAACAAACGCAAATCGTTCCTATATCTAAAGATGCACACTGGTACAAAAACATAAATATTTTAGAAAACTTTTATCAACAGAAGTTTTTACCTTATCTAAAGGGATTAAAATAGGTTTATGAACTATTATTTTAAATTAATAAAATACAAATATATATTTGAAAATTATGATTAAAACTTTAAATTTTGATTTCAATACATTTGTTCGACCTCTTTAATGAGTGGATGTTGCAAATTGGTTAGAGCTCTTACTACTTGGAAAATGCATGAAGCATGAGGTATGAGTGATTCGGGTATGTAGTCTAAAATGGAATAACATTTAATTCTGTTGATCGCACGTTCTACGTGGATTCTTGCTTTGGCTATGGATTCGGTTTGCTGAACTTGCTGCGGTGTGAACTGAGGAGTCACCAAAAATGGTGGAACATTTACAGACACACCTGCAGGGAGAATATCTTTTATAAGAAAGCCTTTATCTGCAATAATTAAATCTCCTGCTTTCATTTGGCTGAGCACTCCACAATTTTGGACAATTTTCTTGTCGGAATTTGAACCTGGATACAAGTCACTAACGTATGTTGTCACCTAGTGGAAAGACAAAGTTAAGTTATGTTAAAGTATATTCAAATTATTTAAATAGTTAAAACCTTATATCCCACACAGTAAATTTTTTATAAAATTAACTATAATCCTTAACTATTTAAATAATTTGAATATCACAATATTAAAAAAAAAAAACTGTAAGCAAAAGTACGATCGATCGTAAGTAATTAACTTACCCCATTTGGTGCTACACCAATAAGCCCCTTCCATGTGTTTTTATGTTTATATGAACTATAAGTAGCTTTTTGCGCCGACATGGATTTTCTTGGCACCACTGTTGCCATTTCGGTACAATCAAGTACGATCCTACAGTTTGTAAAGCTACTAAAAGAAGGAAGGCAGCTCTTATTTTTAGTTCTACTAGGAATAGTTTGCATAAGTTGTTTAAATAATATTTCATGCAATACATGTATCCATGTTATTACAACATTGATGATTGTTGCTTGTGAAACTTGAAACCTTTGAGCCAAATCAAGATGCGGAAAATTTCGTCTCAGCTTCATTAAACATATAAAAAGCTGATCCTCTTTGGAAATTTTTTTAACGTGCCATTTTAGGACGAGTTTGGATAAAGCATAACGAGTTTGACGAGTTTGAATAAAGCATAACAAATCCTTTTATTTGGCAACCCAGTATATAAATGAACCAAACTTTCATTGTCGCATATCTGCTTGAAACTGAATGATGGTTGTCTAAAAGTCCTCTCTTCTTCTAATTTATTTTGTAGAAAGTAATTTTCAGCTTTAAGGTGTGCGGTAGATATTATTTCTTGCTCTATTTGGCCATTTATAGATGTTGACGCATGATCTACAGAAAAATCTAAACTAATAGTTTGAGTAGAAGTAGACATTGTTTCAGTCTTTAAACTAGTAGTTTCTGTTTCATTCGAATCCGATTCCGTAACTACCGTCCAGCCTGTAGTTTCATTCAAAAGATCTTCAGGTTTCTTAGTTGCAACTTGCTGTGCACAACCAAAAGCAGCAGAATTATTTGCAATACCAGCAGGATCTAAGTTACAATACATAAATTAATAAAAATATGTATAAAACGAGGAATAAAATAAATATCTAGAAATTACTTTTCGTTTTGGGGTTCTGCAATATGAACAAGTTGGGGCCCATTTATCTTTCTTCCTTGAGGAAAATGACAACTACACACACGTGAGTATGCAGTAGGTTCATCATAACGACTATTTCCTCTAAAAAAATCAAATCAATCAAAATCAAATCGGATGTTTTTTTTTTTAATTTTACCTTAACATATACTTCCATGTATTTTTTATTTTAATATCCTTAGGAAACGAAAAAAAGCTGCACTTACTACGAATACTATAGTGCTTACAACTATCCACCCAACATTTACCCATTTTAACAAGTTCCTGTAAATTACTAGGTATAAATTGTATGTTTAATACTAAAGTTACAAACGCGACTAAATAAACAACACTTATTAAAATAAACTTACCTTATTTTTTGTTTATAAAAACGAAACACTCATGTAACAATGATACCGCACTAATACGAATGAAAATTAAGAAACTTTTATTACAATTATACTTTTTGAAAAGCAATTAAAAAACGATCATGAATACGCGACTGACAGCAAAATGGTTCCAATTTTCAAACGTCAGACGGAGTTCGACGGTCGACGCATTCGATGTAAGAATTTTCGATATAATTATTTGTTTGACCCAGAAGTCAGGTATACTCCAACAAAAAATACGTCACACTAATGCGGCGCATACACAACAGCACCAGATGTATTTTGAAAACCGGCAGCATACCATCAATAAATTTGAAAGCACCGTTAAAACCTAATTTTAATCATCCATGTTCCACCGACAAAGTGTATGTGTTTTATGATGCTGTTCACATGGTCAAACTCCTACGGAATGCGTTTGGCAGTAAAAAGAATTTGATCGGTACAAACGGCCAAATTATTTCTTGGTCCTATTTAGAAAAATTGCACCAACTTCAGGAAATTACTGGTTTGAGGGCTGCCAATAAAATATCATCTCGTCACATACACTGGCAGAAAGAACCCATGTGTGTTCGATTGGCGACACAAACACTAAGCCTGAGTCTCGGCCTGAGTGTAGCCAAATCGCTCCAATTTTTAGAGATGGAAATAAAAGATGAAAAATTTAAAGGGGCAGAAGCAACAGCGGAATTTTGTACGATATTTAATAACGCGTTTGATATTTGCAACAGCAAGAATAAGTTTGCTTGTAAACCATATACCAAACCTATTTTAGCTGCAA
>OY744559.1:267621-322348 GCA_963556235.1 Cryptophagus acutangulus | reverse complement strand
CAATTTAAGAATCCACTTAAAAAAAAACGAAAATCTGAACATAATGGATCAAAACCTTCACGAAAACAAATTGTGTTATTGTATTGGCTACCACACCTATGCTTTCTGCCTGGGCTGAGTTGACCAATTCGGTTGGTTCGATACACCGCAATGATGTTATAATGAAATTTAGACGAGTGATAGCCCCTTAAGAGCGCGCCGCCATTTGAAATGGCGCCTTTTAGTGGCGCCACTGTACAATGCTTTTAAGTAATAATTAAATGAAAACTAAGAATATTTTTCACTTTTTGTCATTAGTAACCGATTGGGGAATAACACTAATTTTAGGAACATTGATCGCGAATACGAATGAAAACTAAACTCAAAAACTTACTTTTTCTGATAATCATATATAATACCACAAGACAAAAGATGATTGCCGGTAATAGCTATATTTTACACGAAAATTTGGTTACCTAGCAATTTGATGAGATAAATTGCTTAAGGAAACCAAATTTGAGGGAATTAAAATGTAGCTATTACCGAATAGCAATCATCTTTTGTCGAGTAGTATTCAGAAGATTATTTCATGACAAAAAGAATATTTATATAAGCATAATAGCTAATTTAATATATACATCGATTGTTTGATATGTCATTGTTTGATATGACATCGGCGTCACTGGTGTTATCGCTGAGATTTCACAAGAGAAATTATTAGTCTAATGACATGTCATAGAGCATCTTATGTAGTACTCTATGAATGGAATGGAATAATCACTAATATTTCTGTTAATATATTTTTTTACATCAAAAAAATATAATGATAGAATCCCCAATCGGTTATTAATGACAAAAAGCGAAAAATATTCTTAGTTTTCTTGTAATTAATTCTAAAAGCATCCTTAAGTTCAAATAAATGGCGGCCCGCTCTTAATGTATGGTTCAAGTATAATCAATCCGTTCTTCTTACCAAACGAAGTTGAAAATAGTCACAAGGTTTTCCCGAAATTGTATTCTAAATTTTCCATAGAATAATACTATCAACGAAAGCCTTGATGTATCATTCTCTTGTACGATATTATATCAAACCAGTGTGTTATAGCCTAGACATTATGGTTTAATTAAGGACGTAGGCTACGTAGGCTTGACGGTTTGTTATTTTGATGGTTCAACTTGCAAAATAAAAATCCGAAATTTCCTCAAACTCTAAATTCACATAAAAAAAATCGCATTCTAACGTCAACCAGGCTAAAAACTGAAGAAAAAAAAGTGCAGTCGTTGTTCCAAGGTTATTACCCTTAATCTCGCGCTGATGTAAGGTTAGTGTTAGGGTCCAATGTGTTACGGTACACACGTTACAAGTTATGTTTCTACTGGTTAACGTGGAATATGAACCACGATCGTCTGCTATTTAGAGTAGCGAGTAATACCCCTCAATTGGCCCAGCCAAATGACTACCGATAAAGTTAGTTTTATTTTCAAAATAAAATCATAGCCAATTAAGTTTTATTTTTTAGTTTTTCACGGAACTTAAAGATTCAAGCTACCAAACACACAGTGCTTTAAAACACTGCAGTGCACTAAAAATAATGACATTGTTTTTAATAATATTTAAAACAATTCAAATATTTTAACCTAAAATTAAAGAAACCCGTTTGGAACAAATGTAAAATAGCCAATACATTTAACGGTAATAAAGGGTAAGTATATTCTAAGTTCTTGGTTTGAATTTAGTACCAAAAATGGCAATGAACGAATATAACTTAAGTGTGGTGCAATTTAAACTAAATATACAATAATACCTTCTTGCTTGAATAGAGAACATAGTTGCGAAAATTGCGTATTGAAATTTACAAAATAACTCTTATAAGAATGAACATTAAAAATATTCATAAGAAAAAAAACGGGAGAGTAACAGCAACACTACTTGATATGATTCAGTTAAAAGTGCCACTGTGACCCCCCCTGTGAGTCTCAATCACCACCACCACTAGGTGTACTTGAAGCCCATCGATCAAATTCAATTCCAGAATCCGGACTGACTCCAATTTGCCCAGGAGGACTTAAATAGTCGGTCGTTTGACGACATCGACACTCTTCTGACAATCCACAATTCGTACACGGCCCATGCTGATGTAGAATATGTTTCTCATGCTCCATACGGCGTTTTTTCTGCTCCTGTCGAATCAGCTCCATAAGCTCCGGTAAACATTGACAAGACTCAAACATTTTTAAGTCCTTTTCGAAGCTGTGCAATTGTTGCATAAAATGAAAATTTGGTTCAATTTTTGATTTTCGGGCACGGACGAGAAGGAAGGCATCGTTTAGGTTTAGGGAACATTTGTACATAAGATAGGCGACAGTAATGGTGACGGATCTAGATACGCCAGCCAAGCAATGCACCAGGACTCCTTTCTGTCGTGACCTGGCTTCTTCTGCAAATTGCAATAAAAACAATTTAGTTTGTCATGCGGTTTTTGTTTCAATGGTGTGGGTTACTGGAGAAATAGCACCACTCCCACGCCAATTCGAAAAATCAATAAGACCAGAGGCCTGTTAGTAAGACATACATGCGGCGACTATATTCAATGCAGCCCCTTCTCAATGTCAGTTAAGTTAGAAAATTTATACACATACGTAGTTAATATTTAGAATATTTTTCGATAGTAATTTTATAAGAATATGGTTTATACCCAAGTATATCAGTAAGCCCCCACAATAACAAACAAATATTTATTGAAAAGAACTCAATTAATGTGCAATAAAACAGCCAGGATAAAAGATGTAATAAATAGTTAAGGAAATTCATGAATGGTGACGGTTCTGCTTTCAAGGACCAGTCAAACTGAAAACGTTACATTCCATCTCCTTTTCTCCTATCCTTCGTTTTCATTGAGCAGACATGAATGACGCGTTATGATCTGGGTCACAAAGTGTAGGGTGAGTTTTCATTCACTTGGATTCTCAGGAGCGAGTTTATTTAACTGTATGCAAATTTATTTTTGTTCTCACTAAAGCTTAAGGCGTCTTTACTATTTATTTTATTTTGAGAAACACTTACCAATGAATTCAATGGCGTCTGGAAAATGACCTTCCAAATTCTGGGACCAATGGTCATTGATTGGAATTTGCATGTATTTAACACTACCCTGATCTTTGAAGACGTTTGGTAAATCGCGGGTCACATTCAACACATACTGCAATTTAAATTATAGAATCAGTAAATTATAGAATCAGTTAAATCTTTTTTATTTATTTTTTAATTAGTTACCTGTATGCTATTTCTCGCAAAAGCTTGCATATCTTTACTAGTAGCAGCATTGCCCAGAAATAAATATGGTAAAATTTCTACAGGAAACTCCTTATCGTCTTCTAGTCCTAAATAAGACAAATATTATAAGTCCACTAACTAAACATAGATCCGAAAGTATTTTACCTAATGAACTATCGCATCGATCATCAGTGTCAGAGCTGTCAGTGGAACTATTAGCAGTGGAAGAAAGGCTATCGCAACTTCTATGAGGTCGGTTTAAGGATGGTGCGGATATACGAAGCGATTTTAATCCCATCAATGGTAACGGATCTTGTCCAGGTGGCAACGTACTACCAGAACCATCTAGCAATTCTGAGCAACTATCGCACCATTCCGGAAAAGAATCATGAAATCGTCCAAAACCATCTGCAAGAATTAAATAAACATGAAGTAACTACATCCCATCACAGAAGTAGATAATATTAACGTAACAAGTTCATTCACTATCAACATACTCTCTCCTGTGCTTTATCGATTTGCTCAGGCTGGCATACACACATAAAACCAGGTCAATGGGGTAAAACATGCGGCTAAATCACTAACGTAAAAGGTATAGGCTTGTTAGAGCTAAACATTTGTATTTCTATATTACAAATAACTTACATTTGTCTCAGATTTTTAAGCAATTTAAATTATATATCTTAGTAACAGAAGGACAATGCAGGATACCTTCTCCCATTGAAATGTGGTTCATCCCGTTACCTAGCAACAGTGCATCACTCTAGGAAAAGTAGGCCCAGCTGCAAACTCGCCACCCTCAACTTTTCGTTAGAAGCCACTCGTGTACACTGTCAAGGCCTTTCTGATTTACATTAAGAGGCATAGTGTCTATTCACGGGAACAAAATCAATATTTTACTACAAGAAAATAATATTAAACAATCGCTCTGCAGAATATAGTTTTTTATATTGCAGGAGATTTACTTCTCTCGTAGAGGAAGTATTATATTCATGAAAAAAAAATTTTTTTCTAAATTTCACATTTTTCGACTTTATAAAATGCGTAGTTTACGAAAATCATAGTCACTAGTTTCCCGCCTGTCGGTCGGTCTGTTTGTTTCTTTAAACGACTATATTTCCGAATTTACTGACCCAATTTAAACCTAATTTGCGTCCTTTTTTTCTACCTGCCCATAGATGATATCGAAGAAAAAAAGTTTATAAATTTCTCAAAGACTTGCGCGTTATAGGCCAAAAACATGCTAAAAATGGCAAAATCGCTGGATCCACTTAATTTTCTAAAGTTGCGGGCCGATTTTGACCAAATTTTAAACATATGTATAGTTTTTTTACAAGGTTGACTTTTTATTAAGGGTTGAAGGGTCAAAAAATTGTAAAAATGCATACGTTGTAACATGAATACCTACCAGGAAGAATAATTACCAGCAGAAAAAGCTGGTAAAAGTTTCACACCCTAAAAATAAGCCCCTGTGGCCCATTTGCCTTTTAAGTTAATTGTTCAAAAATTGATGGTATTGTGATTCTTATATGACAGCATTACCCACAATTTTACATTAGTTATCTTAGTAATATTTAGGTAATGAGTGATTAAAAAAAATTTGCGACCCCTGCCACACACCCCCTACCTCCAATTATACCGTTAGAGTCATACAGTTAGGATTTTCTTCATATTTGGTTTCTACTAAACATTGCAGTCATATTTACGAATAATATAATTAAAAATGGTATACCACCCCTATTTTACAACTTCAACCCTTAAGCTGGGCTGTCTCAAAGTTGTCTGCAACCAGCAATGCGTCATAGAAAAAAGAGCGCAAATTATTTGCGAGAGCTTAGGAGAGAGTGAGAAAAATATATAATAAACACGCGTATTTATAATTACTATATTTCGGTTATGCGTTGATGGCTTTTGAAGAAAATCAAGTCAAAATATTCTAAAAAGATTAATCTGTTTCCTAAAGTTTTTTTTTTAAATAGTGGATAATTAAAGACATATTTGACAAACAAAAATAAATTAACATAATTAACAATGATTAATTAAAATTATTCAAATTTAGTGAGCTTGTTGCCCTAGAGAATTTTTTTCTGAATATTTTCGAACAGAACTACAGTAATTTAAAATACGCGTATTTATTATATATTTTTCTCACACTCTCCTAAGCTCTCGCCAATCATTAGCGCTCTTTTCTCTAGGATGCAATGCTGGTTGCAGACAACTTCGAACACAGCCGGTAAAAAACCCTTAATATACCTTTTATAGTTAAAATGCTGGGATTTCTTTCAAATTTGGATTCCAGTAGTAATTTTAACTTATTCAACTTATCATTATTCAGTTAATTTAATTGAAATTAGGCTAGGACCTACATTTTACAATTGTTACCCCTAATAGACCCCTCACAGTTTAATTTGTCAGATTTCTTTTAAATTTGTTTTCAATTAATAAATTTAAATATAATTACAACTAGTTAGAATCTAGGCTAGAATCCTCAATGCATGGTGCTAAGATTTACTTTAAACATTGTATTATATTGATAATTTCAACTTTATCGCTTAGATTTGTTTCAAATTTGGTTCCTAGTTAAAATTTAAATACATTTTTAAATAACCCGATAATTTTTTTTGTACAAAAGATGCCTCAAAATTTTAAAAATTTGGACAAGAAATTTTCACTTAACAACGAGAGAAGTACTGTGGAATCTCATTTCCAGCAAATTTTCATTAATTTTACTTTTTTCATTATTTTAAAAAATGCTAAATGCATGGCAAAAATTATAAAACAAATTTTTATTAACAATATTAATTTTTTTTTATTAACAAAAAGTTTTATTTATTAACAATATTAATTGTACAAATGGTAAGATTATTTAACTGAACTGGAACATATAAGCAACCTTTCCATTAAATTTGAGTTAGCAAACACTTCTATTCAATTTGAATTATGTGAAGAAAACTGTTTGATTTTTTGTTCCTAGGGGCAATTTCAATTGCTTTATCAATTCTTGCTCTAATTAATAAGAAATTAAGCTGAATGAAGCAACCGATTATCATCTGATTATTAGCTAAGAATATTTTTTTTTTATTTTAATCGAAAATTGCAAAAAATAGTGTATACAACACGAGCAAAATTAGTTATTTTGCTACTTGTTGTATAAATTACTATTGTATTACAAGTGTGGAAAATTAATCATCCATTCCATTCCAATTAATCATTTATTCCACTCGCTATACGCTCACGCTGCAAAATCGCACTCATATTGCAACCAATACTAACACTTAAAATAAAATGATGTTAAGCCAAGTTCCTACTAGTAGAACCTTGGTGGTGATTAGTACAAATTTACGAGGTTTTTTTTCAATTGGCGAAAGCTAAATTTGTAATAATCACGAATTAAGTTTTTCATTTTTTGGCAACACGCTCGTGAAAAAATGTAAGATAGAATGACCATTCGGTTAATCAAACCAAAAAGAAAAAGTACTTAATTATCTTGCAGATCTTATACTTAATCATAATCATAAGTGGCGCCACTTATGATTTCAGAAATGTAACGGATAGCTCTTAAGGCTGCGTTAAAATTTGGCTTAGCTGGGCTTAGCAAACAGCTGAGCAAAATGAGAATAACACGAATACCATACATATCTACATTCTATTTTTGAAAGATTCGTGTAGCTAAGTTTTTTTGTCGATTTTTTAGAGCAAAATTCAATATAATAGATAACAATATTAATTAGTTATTAAGATTTAACAGTATTTATCTTAGTTCTATCATCTGATCATAGATGGCGAAAGTGAAGTCAAAATACTGTTAAAATGTTAATAACTTTTTAATGTTGCTCTATATAACATAAAATTTTACGGGTTGCCATAAAAAAAAATGATTTATCAGAATTTTCAAAAAACGAAACAAAAATTTTACTGGTATTCGTGTTAATCGGTATGAGCTCAGCTCTCAGCTAAGCCCTGCTAAGCCAATTTAAAACGCAGCCTTAAGAATATTAATTAATGGAAATATATTCGTGTGTCATCCAAATGGATTGAGTTGATGCACTATATTTGAAATAGTTACACATAAAAAGAAATATATGTCTACAAAGATAGAAAAAAGGAAGAGTGTGTCATCAGAGCGTGTTTGTAGATCACGTCTAGTAATGAGAATTTAGAATAGTTGTAAAAGTTTTTCTTGAGTTTATAACAATTTTTTACACTCGATTTTACCATAATCAACAATACACCCATTGCATAATTATTAAGCTTTATTGGGAATGCGCGAGCGCACCCCCTTCTACTGAAATCATGAAACTTGGAATCTCGTTTGCAAATATGTTATTAACCAATTAACCATGTTTTTCTAGTTTTCATAGTCTTTGGAAATGCAAAAATCGTTTGTTGGACTTGAAGAACTAATGCAATGTGGCACACAACATTTAAATCCCACAGTAGATTGGTTTGTAAACGTATTAAATTAGAATATCGTTAGAAAAACTACCATAAAGCGCATTAATTTCAAAAGCATATTGAGTACAAATTTTGACGTACATACATTTTACCAATTTAGATTATTAAAAAAAAAAACATTAAAAAAATAACTGTAGTCGCCCGAGAATGAGCTGCGCATTCCTAACATAAAATTGTGACAAAATAAAATGGGTGTATTATTTAAATGTTATAAGGATTTTAGCGATTTTTAGCAGGAGCTAGCTTACGCAACAGTTTTTATTAGCTATGCTAGATCAACGAAAACTACGTTACGCTTACTATGATATTATTAATTACAACTTATACCTTGCAATTTACTATGATATTACCGAGGATATTACATAGTAATGGTTGTTCGTTTATTTTCAGTGTGGTTTATTTTATCAATTCTTTCAGAAATTTAGCAAATAAGATCTTTTGGTGTGATTCAACAATTAATTTAGATGACGATTTTAATTTAACGGCTCGCTGTGAATAAGGTTCATCCATTAAACAACTTGGCTACTATCAATTAGTAGCAATTAAAACTGTGGAATATAAAAGTGAGTCATAATATTTATCATAAAGAGGGTAGATAATTTATTTCATGTTTGCAATATGCAGTTGTCATTTGACCTTGAATCTTAGAAACAATGCTTTTTAAATATATTTTTCCCACGATCACATACGAAAAGCTTAGTTTCCGAACAAGAAACATACGACGAAAGCATGCAATATCATTCGGCCGTGCGATATTATATCGCACGGCTGAGCTGTGCGTTAAGGATTCGACCAATAGCGTGCGACTTGGCAGAGGCCTCTGCCAGAAGCCTCTAGTCCCAGCCAATGAAAAATTTGCATTTACTAGTCGTATTATCCGGGGAAAGCAAAAGGTAGTCAAAAAAAATTGAAAATCGCCTCATTCTCATATTGACTATTACATATTTTACTTTCATTAAATCTTAAATTTGCTCTGGAAAAATGCAATTAGACGACGATAGTGATGGTTCTATGATGTGTACTCCACCAAATGTAGTGGAACAAAAATTGAAAATGTAGATCAATAAATTGATCAAATGTTTATAATATACGTTCATGTATTTCTTTAAATATTTTTTTAAATTATTGTTTGGTCGTGGGAAAAATAGCGTACATAACTCGCTGAAAAGAGACTTAACACACTCGTGGGTTGCCGCACGAATAACTTCATAATAACTTCATAACTGACCTAGGTCAGTAATGAAGTTATTCCCGATCTCTAAAACGTTGGTAATCACAACATTACAGTTACGATTGTAAATAAATTTAAATTAGAATTGCAAAAATGCAAAATTAATAATTTGACAACAAATAAAAATTTAATGAAACCATCGGTCGACGATCAATTCTAAAAACAAAAGTTATTGTTTAACTTTATTGTTTTGATTTAGCGAGCGGCAAAATCAACAAAAAGATCTAGCGCAGCAAAGTGACTTCTCGGAAAACGTCAACTTTTCGTTATTGCATGGAAGCGCAAATAGTATATTACAAACCGAGGTTGAAAGTATTTCAATTTTGTCGAGAGGTGAGATAGTTGACCGAAGCGCAAAGCGCCAAGGTCAACTACATCTCAAGACAGTGATGAAACTTTCAACCGAGGTTGTATACTAAATAAAATAGTATACATAGGACAATATAATTCATGGCCCACTAGATCCTATTTTCCACACCGAAACTGCATAGCTCAGAAATTATCATATTGGATATAAATAAAAAAACAAAAGATAATCGAGTGGATGATATGTATTCACGGGTATAATAGTATATTACAAACCGAGGTGGAAAGTGTTTCATTTCTGTCGAGAGATAAGATAGTTGACCGAGGCGCGAAGCGCCGAGGTCAACTATTTCTCGAGACAGAAATGAAACTTTCCACCGAGGTTTGTATACTATTTTATTTACAATTATACATAAAATTAAAAATAATTGATAATAAATTTAAATTTCTGAAGTTTTGAACCGTCAAACCAACATTAAAACAAAATTCCGATCAATATCAAGCTGGTAATTTTGTTTTATTGTGTTGGTTCTATGGAAATTCAAGGTTGGAAAGTCTTCTCTTGGGTGGAAAGTGAACACTTTCCACCCTAGAGAGGAAAGTAAAAGTCAACAATGTATCATTTTCAAACTTTCAAAAATACAGAAACTGCGTCATTACATATATGATTGTAAATAAAATCATATTACTATCTCATATTACTATAAAATATTATTATTACTATCTCATATTTATAAAATCATATTACTATATCATATTACTATTAAGTTTACTTTGTTACTGTTTTATAGTTCGAAATCATTATATTGTCTTGCTAAATACCACTCGTGGGCTAAATATAATTCGACGATAATTGACTCAAAAAAAATAACATAAAATGACTAAAAAAAAAAAAAAATAAAATCAAGGCTGGAGATGCCACTCGCCTTCGGCTCGTGACATCTCCAGCCTTGATTTTAACTCGTCAATTATCGTCGAATATATTTGCCCACTAGTGATATTGCTAGCGAGTATACTATTTTATATAAGAGTATACATTGTAAATAAAATAGTATACATAGGAGTTGTATACTATTTTATTTACAATTATACATAAAACCGAAAATAAGTGATAATAAATTTAAATTTTCTGATGTTTTGAACTGTTAAACCAACATTAAAACAAAATTCCGATCAATATCAAGGTGGTGTTCTCTTGGGTGGAAAGTGAACACTTTCCACCTAAGAGAGTAAAGTAAATGTCAACAATGTGTCATTTTCAAACTTTCAAAAATACAGAAATTGCGTCATTACATATACCGAGCCATCATAAATTATATTGATCCACTCTTGCTCTGAATTCAGAAACGTATGTCTTTGCTTATATCACCCTTTTCAAATACATCTGTCAAAGTTTGTGTACAGCTACCTACGATTAAGAAAATTAAAATAAACAACATATTTCCAACACTTAATATAATTTGGCTTTTTATTTTTTAATATACACATTTTACAAAGTATTAGTTCTTTATTTTAATTTTCGAAATCGTAGGTAGCTTACAGAAACTTTAACAGATGTATTTGAAAAGGGTGATATAATCAAAGACATACGTTTTTGAATTCAGAGCAAGAGTTGATCAATATAATTTATGATGGCTCGGTATAATTGTAAATAATAGTTATTTACGTAACAAAGTCGGAAAGTGCAAGACAAGCAGACGAGTTTCAAAGCGAGAGTCTGCGAGGCCTGCAAGAAGTCTGTCCGAACGCGTTACAAACAATGTTTTTGTGTCCACTTCTGTTTAGAATCAATATCTATAAATAATTGAAAAATAATACATAGACAATGCAAAATTAATAAATTTAACGTCGGTTTTTTTGTTGTTGTTTTTTTTGACAAATGCCATAAATATTATTTTAAAAATATATTTCCTTCAACACACATTAAAAATTGCAAAGTTAAAATCGACCGTAGAATACTCGTTTTAGTACTAGAATTAGTATTAGAATTGCTAAATTCATCAAATAAATTGCTCGATTTACATTTTGGAATTGAACTTGACTGAATTTCACTCAAATAACCTTGATAACAATTCCGTAAACTATAGAAACACATGGCCGGCCTAGGCTGGAAAATAGTACGTATCTTGCAAACCGACATGAAAAGTGTCATTTCTGTCGAGAGATAAAATAGTTGACGAAGACGCGAAGCGCCTAGGTCAACTGTTTCTCGAAACAGAAATAAAACTTTCCACGGAGGTTTGTATACTATTTTATTCACAATCATTTAGTAATAAGCAATAAATATTAAATAAGAAAATAATTTATTTTAAATTTTACAATTTGAATAAATCATAGCAGGCAATGAAATTAGCATTTATATCAAACTGACAAGTATGACACTAGTAAAATACGTGAAGTAAAAATTGTAAAATACGTCGGTTTCAATAGGATAGGCTCCTCATTCGCGAAATGTGTTTATATTAATTTCATGTTATAGTAGGGGTACAGTCACGGCCATAAAATTCCACACGGTGTGTTTTTCGTTTGTAATTGTGGTTTTTAAACACAACTATTTTTCTATTTCTGATATGTCAGTTTAATTTAAAAACTAGCAGATTTGTCAGTTTTATTCTTACTTTTACAAAGTTTTATATGCCGTATCAGACGTTAACCGAAGCTGAAAAAGGTTTTGCAATAGCAAAATTACATGAAGGATGGTCGTTGCAACGAGTAGCTGACGAAATTCAGTGTGAAAAAAGCACAATTTTCGATTTAAAAAAAAAAATATATTTTATTTGTTGTCTTCGAATATGATTCAATTTTGTTATTTTTATATCTAATTAAATTAAATAACCTAATAATTTTCATTAATGATAAACTTTAAAATAACATTGTTAACTTTTTAGTTATTTTATGTTTTTATAATTTGAAAATAAATTGTACGCCACTGAATTTCTGAATGTTTTTTAAAGTTCGATTCACTATAGGAAATTTTTTCAAAAACCTACCCACTTGATTAAAAATCGTGCGAAATTTTCTGGCCGCAACTGTACATAATATACTTGTCAATAATTTGTTTTAAAATGATTATACTTGTTGAAAAAAAAAATGTTGAAAATGATTTATTAATTATTCATATCATTTCTGTGACGTAGTTTGTTAATATATAAAATTACAGGAATCTGTAAAAAACTAATTTGATTTCTACATAATTTTCCAAAATCATGGTAGCTTGCTTATAAATTAAACTTCAGATTAATTCATATTATCTGCTAGTGTAAAAATATATATTACAGAGACGATGAGTAGCGTCAGCTCCATTCAACTAAAAAAATGCTGTGTTAATACATGCAAGAATACTGCAAGTGCTTGTCCTACCAAGTTATTTATTCGAGTTATTATTTATTTGGTGACAAATGTGAAAGTAATTTTATTAGTTCCATCTAGTGTTTATACAGTTAATTAAATATTAACAAATTACGTCATTAATTTCAAAAAACATTTTCCCGCCACTCCACCCTTACTCTTTTTTTAGGCTTAATTTAAATGAAAAAAAAATTGCAAAAATTTTTTATTAGCACTTTTTATATGTCCTTTAAACGATAGCATTTTTTTCTCAAATTAGGAGCTAAGCCCATTAATGCAGGGCACGATAACTCAAATTTTACGATCAATAATTATCGTTCAAAGATGCTTAAATTATAATTGCCTTTATTTGCTTATTTTTTATTTTGTTAACTGCATTGTTATATTATGCTAATTATTAAATAATTTGTATTTAGTATAATTAAATTTGAAAATTTTGACTTTGACACTTTTATTTTGTTACTAACTATACATAGTTTTGATCTGCAGGTTAATAATGCTTTGGAATGCAGGTTAATAATGAATATTACTTACCAGTTGGGAAGTAAAAGCGGTCACTAAATGATTGTCAATAAACAAACTTTCTGGCCGATATAGAGAAGTAGACAACTAGTCATGTCGTATGAAGTCACAAAAATAATTTTCAACTCTTACCACACACCCTCAAATTACACACATAACAAATTATGCATTTTTATAACTTTTTGACTCTTCAACCCTTAAGATAGCGTTGAAGAAAACACAAGCAAAAAACAAAGAAAATGTGTCTATTATGTTGATTCCCCATATTAAAAATAGTATCTAATTGTCGAGTAAAAAGGATATCCTTTACTTCGTAAGATAAGCATCGGGAAGATGTTCAAGGATTGTTATTAACAATTACACCTAAAGCGGAAATAACGACTGAAAAATAAACCAACCAAAAATAATTGTGTTTTCAATTCTAATTTTCATTGACTCAATGAACGTATTAATTAAACAAATGGAATTTGCAATTATATAGAGGTCAAGGTAAAGCTAAAGGTGTGCAGCGGAAGTCGTGATGGATTGTATATACGATTTCCGGCCGGATGTAAGACGTTCACGGAGACGAGCAAAGCAATCAACACGATCGCGTGGGAAATTTAGAAACTAAACTTCATCAATATTTACATTTTCATATCTGTGTTTTTAACTCAATTTTTAATATAAAAGGTTGTGATTATCCTATAACAATTACAGAAATCAACCAAATAGGTAATTCATTGCATTTACAAAATTTAAATTTCAGTGTTTTAAGCAGGTTTTACGCGTAGTTTGGATTCCAGTAGTAATTTTAAATTCTTTAACTTATCATTATTTAGTTAATTGAATTGAAATTAGGGTAGCACCTACATTTTACAATTGTAACCCTTAATACACTCCTCACAGTTTGAATTGTCAGATTTTTTTCAAATTTGTTTTCTATTAATAAATTTAAAATTTCAACTAGTTCAATCAAAAATGGGCTAGATTCCTGAATTCATGTTTTTAACTTTTAAAACACCTCTTACACTATTAGTTCTAGAATGTACTTCAATCATGGTTTTATATTGAAAATCGCACCATACTAATTTACGACCAATAGAAACGTTGCATTTGAGTATATTACCATGGCAACAACAAAATTTTTCGGAAATTTTATCTTACTACACCAAGCAGTAGAAAATTTCAGCGGAAATTATTATGTCAAAACAAATGTCAAAATAATGAATTTAATTAGAACTAAAAAATTAAATAAACTAACAAAATTAATGATTAAAATGAAAAACACAATTGTTTTATTTGGTACCGTATCTTTTTGGTACCGTATTTGTAATATTTGGTACCGTATCTTCCACAGCTTTATCAATTGCATTCAATGACTGTTTTCCGAAGCGGGACATTTTTGACTTTGACAGATTTAGTATTTTGTTTTCAACAATCGTTGCTCATAGATACGCAATTCTATTGCAACTTGATTAAAAAATATCAAAAACTTTTTGAATTCTGATCAATTTTTGTAAGTGTATTGGTGCGATTTTCTTACCGAATCTGCACTCGAGCATGAATTCATATCCTGGAAATTTTTTATCGTGCATTCCAACAACGTAATCGGGCCCTCGTGTTCCACTCGGGCCGATTAATACGTTGTTGAAATGCACTCAAAAAAATTTCCGGATAGAATTCATGCTCTTGTGAGATTACAAGTGATAATTTTAAATCTTGCTTTAAATAGTTTCATAAAAATAAAGTACCTGCAACACATTTTTTACTTTTTCATCTCTTCATACACACGTTTCAACTTTATCGCTTAGATTTGTTTCAAGGACCTATTTTTGCAAAAATATTCATTAGACTGAAAATAATCTTGCGGATGTGGATATGGAAGGCTCCAATTAATCCGTGATTGCAAAAACGCCATAAAAAAATATTTTACACTTTTTTTATATAAAAAAATCGAGAAAATAGTATATTTTTAGATGTGAAAATACCGTTTTTTCGGGAGTGAATATTTACAAACGAAAAAAACGTATTTCACTTCGACTAGCAAATACTATTTTTTCTACGCATATATGTATGCTGCATCTTTAATGCTTGGTGGTGCAAGTATCACTAATTTTACATAAGGTTAATAGATTAGATCTAATAACTATGTAACAAACTTGAACTTCACATGCTGATTCCATTGTTTGAATTGTGATTACATTGTTTGAATTGAGAACTGGATTTGAATATTTGACAAAAAAAATATTAATTGGACATTTCGCATGCGGGCGATTGAGTAGCAAGTGAGCCAGAAAAAAGAATTTTAATTATAATTAGTTTCAATACCATACAAAATGTAAATAAACTTAAAACATATATTTAATTTTGTAGAAAAAGTTAAGCTAAAAGTCGAGCTAAAAGTCATGCTAAAAAATTACAGTAACACGAGCGAAAATTTACATAAATCTAGTAATTATTCATTTGTCGAACGCACTTTTTCATTTTTCAACTAGAAGAAACATGAAGCATTTTCGGTTCGGGAATGCCGAGGAGTATGCCATAAGTGAAAACACTATTTTCACATATATACGTAGAAAAATGTTATATTTTATGTTTACACTATATTATGATTTTCGAACTAATAGAAAGGCCATTTTACCAAGATTTAAGTGCTGCAAAATTATTCAGTAAATTATTGTTAACAATTTCCACGGAAAGCGTGCCCAAAAAGTGCACTAAAAAATTCAGCAGCGAGGGATAATCTAAAATATTTTAGATAGATGCATACGTGCAGCGAATAAAATATGAAGAAAAGAATGAAGAAGTTTTTTTTAGTGAAATAATTACTTATATGGATCGAGTTATTTAAAAACTAAGAGTTTTTTGTACGGCGTTCTGTGGAGATCCCATGCATTTTTAGAGTGTAGGATAGAAAGCCCGACCCGCGACGCCGTTTGAACAGTAAGTACTTTTCACTACCGTATATTTCAAAAATTCAAAAATATTCTCTTGTACGCCAGTAAAAAATTTGCATGAAAATAATTTTTGCAATTACAATTTTTTTACAAAAATCAAAAAGAGTAATTGAGAGTAAAAGATTTCACAGAAAACTAATTGTTTTATTGTAGTGGCAAGCGACAAAGACTACGTTATCTGATTTGAGCTTAGCGATTTGGTTTATCAGGGAAAACGGTCGTGCGAGAAGTGACGCGTCTAGTTCTGTATGCAGAGCTGGGCTGGACACTTATCTATACACGAAACTTGGTTGAATGGAAAAATAGCATTGTGTTTAATTGATGTATACTATACTAACAAAATGTTTCTAAAAAATAAATTAAAAATTCTTCTAATTAATCCAGTAATTTAGTATTGCAGCCATATTGATTTATTAGAATTTATTTTTATTGATTGTTCAATTTGTTTAAATTGTTCCATAATTTTATCTGGCAAACTATCCAAAAAGTTCAAGTTGATAACTCTATAAATAGTTGAAAAAACACAGTGTCATAAATTATTTATTAAACAAAAAACTACTGATCAAATTGATTACATTTTTTTTATATCCTGTACAATATGTAGGTACTTTATTTGTGTTTAAAATCTAAAGTCTTCAGATGGTAATAATTTCTATAAAACGTACATTTAACGTTGATGGTATCGAAAATCGTACAAAAAATCCGTGGTTTTTTAGATATATTCATACATTACTGAAAAATTAACAATGTAAAAATTATAAAAAAATTATTTACCAAAATATGCAAAGTACTTTTCAAAATATGATACTTTAAAAAAAAATGGTCAAAAGTTATTACTCCGATAGTAGATATCTTTTTCGTTAAACAGACAAATTAGGATGATCAAAATTTATGACAAATTTTCTCATGCAATATAAATTAAAAATATTAATTAAAACTAAACGCAACAAAAGTAAGCTTTGACGTTTTCATATGTTTTTAATAAATGTTGCCTTTGATGAATTTATTTACATTTACTAAATATTTTATGGTTTTTATGTATTCGGTTATAAAATAATAAAGGTGTTTTAAATATTTTCTGGATTAGGTATTACATTTCATTTTAAGTCACCCAGGGCCGACCCAACAACATGAACAACCCGATGGTGGCAAAAAAAAATAGAAAAATTGTAGTAAATGTAAATTGTTTTAATATTTAGGGATCAAACGTATTCGGAATTTTTGGATGACAGGCTGATTTTAGGAACATTAAACTAGAATACGAATGAAAAGTAAACTCAAAACATACTGTTAATATCAAGGTTAATATGCTTGGAAGAGATGTTATTTACATGTCAATCTTAATTAAAAATTCACTGGAAATGAGATTCCACAGTACTTCTCTCGTTGCTATATAAAAATTTGTTATTCAAATTTTTAGAATTTTGAGGCATCTTTTACTGAAAAAAAATTATCGGGTTATTTAAAAATGCTTTTTAAATTTTAACTAGGAACCAAATTTTAAACAAATTTAAGCGATAAAGTTGAATTGTGTGTATGAAAAGATTAAAAAGTGAAAAATTTGTTGTAGGTACTCTAATTTAATGAAACTATTTGAAGCTAGATTTAAAATTACCAATATAAATCAATGTTTGATGTAAATCCTGGCACTATCAGTGTAAGGGGTGTGTTAAGAGTTAAAAACATGATTTGAGGATTCTAGGACATTTTTGATTAAACTAGTTTAAATTATATTTCAATTTATTATTAGAAAACAAATTTAAAAGAAATCTGACAAATCAAACTATAAGGGGTGCATTAGGGGTTACAATTGTAATATGTAGGTCCTACCCTAATTTTAATTTAATTAACTAAATAATGATAAGTTAAGTAAGTTAAATTACTACTAGGATCCAAATTTGAAAGAAATCCGAGCATTTTGACTGTACATGGTATGTTAAGGGTGAAATTGCAAAATAAGGGTCGCATACTATTTTAAATTATATTATTCGTAAATATGTTTAAAATGTATAGTAGAAATCGAATATGAAGAAAATCCGAACCATATGACTCAAACTCTATATTGGAGGGGTGGGGGTGTGTGGTAAAGGTCGAAAATTATTTTTACTCACTCTTTATGTAAATATTACTAAAATAACTGATGGAAAAGTGTGGGTAATGCTGCCATATAAGAATTACAACACCGGCAATTTTTGAACAATTAACTTAAATGGCAAATGGGTCGTAGGGGGTTATTTTTAAGGGATGAAACTTTTACCAGCATTTTCTTCATTGTATCGCTAATATGTATACCAAATTTGGTACAAATCAAATATTCCTCCTGGCAGGTATTCACGTTACAACTTATTCATTTTTACAACTTTTTGACCCTTAATAAAAATTCAACCCTATAATAAACTATAGATTTTTTGAAAGCATTCACCACTTGGGGTATACACAAAACATATGTTCAATATTTGGTTAAAATGGGTCAGCAACTTTAGAAGATCAAGTGGATCTACCGATTTTGCCATTTTTAGCATGTTTTTGGCCTATAACGCGCAGGTCTTTGAGAATTTTATAAACTTTTTTTCTTCGATATCATCTATGGGCAGGTAGAAAAAAAGGACGCAAATTTTGCTTTAATCGGGTTAGTAGATTCCGAAATATAGTGGTTTAAAGAAATGCACAGACCGACCGACAGACGGAAATTAGTGAATATGATTTTCGTAATCTACGCATTCTACAATGTAGAAAAAAGTGAAATTTGGAGAATTTTTTTTTTTTATGAATACAATACTTCCTCTACGAGATAAGTAATTCGCTGGAAATGAGATTCCACAGTACTTCTCTCATTGATATGTTAAAATTTCTTAATGAAATATTTAGAATTTTGAGGCATCTTTTGTGGTAATTGTTTTTTTTTTTAATTTTAACTAGGAACCAAATTTGAAATAAATCTAAGCGATAAAGTTGAAACGTGTGTATGAAGAAATACAAAAAAAATGTGCTGTAAATTTAATTAAAATTAAACTATTTGAAGCAAGATTTAAAATTACCAATATAAAACAATGTTTGAAGTGAATCCTAGCATTAATAGTGTAAGATGTGGGTTAAGAGTTAAACACATAAACATAGAAGATTCTATCCTATTTTTCACTAAACTAGTTGAAATTATAATTAAATTTATTAATAAAAAACAAATTTGAAAAAAATCTAACAAATAAAACTGTTAGGGGTGTATTAGGGGTCACAATTGTAAAATGTAGGTCCTTGACAAATTTCAACTAAATTAACTAAATAATGATAAGTTAAATAAGTTAAAATTACTACTGGAATCCAAATTTGAAAGAAATCCGAGCATTTTGACTGTAAAGGGTATATTAATTAAAGGTTGAAGTTGTAAAATCAGGGTCGCATACTATTTTTAATTAAATTAAATGCTTTGATCTCAAGTTATTAATTTTTTTTTACCGAAAATGTAATAGAGAGGAATACAAACCAAATTAAAGAGAACCACGTCAGACTAACATATCGGCTATCAAATACCGGCAAGTACAAAAAATGTCAAAATTGAAACCATAATAAGTTGAGATTAAAACATTTCCGCAAAGTACGGTAAGTACCACTAGCATCTATTAAATGTCAGCTATCAAATACCAGTAAGTGTTTCCCTCTATCAGATTTTCGGTAAGGAAAAGTGTCAACATTGGAACCTTAATAACTTGAGATCAAAGCATTTACGCAAAGTGCGGTAAGTGCCACTGGCATCTGTTACATGTCAGCTATCAAATACCGGTAAGTGTTACCCTCTATCAGATTTTCGGTAAGAAAAATTTCAACCAAATATTACTAAAATAACTAATGTAAAATTGTGGGTAATGCTGCCATATAAGTATCACAACACCGTCCATTTTTGCACAATTAACTTAAAGGGCAAATGGACCACAGGGGCTTATTTTTAAGAGATGAAACTTTCACCAGCATTTTCTTCAATGTATCCCTAATAATTATTCAAAATTTGATTCAAATCAAGTACGTATTCCTCCTGGCAGGTATTCATGTTACAACTTATGCATTAAATATCAACCCTTCAAAAAACTACAGATTTTTTAAAAGCATTTACCACTTTGGGTGTACGTAAAATAGGTGTTCAATATTTGGTTAATATCGGCCTGCAATTTTAGAAGATTAAGTGGATGCACCGATTTTGCTGTTTTTGGCAGGTTTTTGGCCTATAATGCGCATTTCTTTGAGAGTTTCATGTTTTTTTTTTTCGGCATAATCCATGGGCAGGTAGAAAAAAGGAGGTTGTATGATATTCTCTAATATTTCTGTTAATATATTATTTTACAAAAAAATATATATTTAAATAATGATGGAATCCCTAATCGGTTACACTAATGACGAAAGGGGAAAATAATCTTAGATTTCTTGTAATTAATTGTTACAAACACTAAGCCATCGCTCAAAGTGGCGCCATCCTCAATTTGAAGTATATGGCCACACGCTCTTAAAATGTTTTTAGCTCGGTTTTTAGTTATGAGACCTTCAATTGTCATAAAATTAAGAGAACAGTTTGAACAAACTATTGGTGAAGCCTCGGGTATAGTACAATAACAGATTTTTTTAAATAAATATACCGCAAAATCCTTACAGTCATAATTAGAATATTGAGGAAAAATTAAAACCTACTTTTTAATCCTAAAACAAAGATTACGAGAGATTATATTAAAAACAAATATGGACTGCTACAGTAATTAGTAAATTGACAAAAAAATGTAATAGCTCTTTTTAGTACAAGCAGTACAAGTGAGTAAAGTTTGTCATTTAATCATGAGTCTGAAAGTGGGGCGCCTGAGCCGTAGCACATGCCCCAATCAGATGAATGATGAAATGACAATACTCACGAGTGCTAAACCTGATTTTATGCAATTTCATAATAGACAAAACACCAACTAATTTCCAAACTATGAACTTGTAATAAAAACATATATTGAAATTGCAAATAAAAATTAACGTTGTTATTAAATGAAAGACAGATATAGTCCATATTTAATCACTAAGTGAGTAAATGATGTATTTTATTTTACTCACTTATTTTAGTGGATAAAAGTACACCCTTTTCAATGAAATTAGATAAAAATTTTTTAGATAAATAGGTTTAAACCAAATCAGAACAATAGTTTGTGTAAAAAGGTGGCGGTGATATTCTTGCACTTGTTGCAGAATGAGTACATTCTCAAATTAAAATTAGTTAGAATGTTATTATTCTAAAATAGTATTAGAAAATAGTATATTCTTCAACGAGTGCGGAATGAGAATATTCAGATCGAGTGGAAATTTGTCACACGAGCCGAAGGCGAGTGTGACGGTTCCACGAGGGCTGAATATTCATTCCGACGAGTTTCAGACTATACTTTTTCTAATACTATCGTCAATTAAAATACGTCAGTTTTTACGTTTTTAGGCACTTAGTCGCTTTTGGCAATTAGTTCACAGATGTCGCCGCTATAATATATGTATTAATAAACAAAATTTGTTATAAAATGTCATAAAACATGTTCTAAATATGAATGATTTAGTTGATTGAATTATAATATTACTAATATCAAAAATTAATAAGTTAAATGAATAATTCATTAATTAAAATACAATTAGCTCAATGTTGCGTCAACTTCCATAAGATGGCGCCACATGTGGTCATTCTATCACTTGTATAAGAATGAATATTCTTGCACTTGTTGCAGAATGAGTACATTCTCAAATTAAAATTAGTTCAAGAATGTTATTATTTTAAAATAGTATTAGAAAAAAAAATTCTCTGGCTCACTGCTACTCAAACGCCTCCATGCGAAATGTTAAATTAATAATTTTTCTTGTCATTTTATTTGGAATTAAAGTGAGGTTTGAGTAATTTGAAATCCACTTATTAATTCAAGCAATGGATTCAAGCAATGATTTATTGGATAGTTATTAGATCTATCTAATAACCTCATGTGAAATGTGTGATACTTGCACACCACCAAGCATTAAAGATGCATCATACATATATACGTAGAAAAAATAGTATTTGCTACTCGAAGTGAAATACGTTTTTTTCGTTTGTGAATTTGTTCAACTCACCGCTACGCGGCTCGTTGAACAAGTATTCACTCACGAAAAAAACGGTATTTTCACTTCTTGTTGCAAAATATACTACTTTTATGTATAATGGAAATATATAGTTTATTTTATTAATGGGTAAATGTTTTTTTTAATGCAGTAGATTTTCAGCATTAAAATAGCCTTTAATTATTAAACTAAAACAATACTGATCTGCCCTAATTGCACTGCTAAGTTTAAGAACGTTGAAACCGCTTGGATTTCATTTATTTTATTAGGCACCGTCCCAGCAATCTAATGGTATTTTTAAAAAGCCAACAACATTTTGAACCGGATGATGTATATTTTAATAGTTGAATTTTTTTCTAATTAGTTATAAAGAGTTGAAATTTTGACTCTGTATAACTAATTAATAAAATAATGCCCGAAAATATGCAATCATTCAAATATACATTATCCGGTTCAAAATTGCAATTTGGCTGTCTAAAATTACCATTACTTGGCTGGTACAGTGTCAAAAACGAGGGTAAAAATTAAAACAAAAATTGAAAAGCAAAATAAAATCGGATTCTTGCACATGATTCATTACTGCTCCTAACCAAAAACTTGAATCAAATGAGGGTGGTTCAAAATCCCCATGTAAAACTGGTTTTAAATAGTAGTGCCTACAACCTATCATGGTATCATCGACAAATACAAGAGATATCCCGTATCGGTGGCAGGTCTTAATTCCAATTTCTATAGAACATCCCACGCATTGGAATCCGGCTTGAATGTGGGCGCAAATCCGGACCGTATTCATACAATTTGCTATAAAAAGAGTTCCATTGACGTTAACATTATCAATATATTACATGCATTATTTATTTTAATCAAAATTATAGTTTTTATTTTGATTCACCAATATATTAGTCGCTTTAAAGGTGTAATATAAGTAAAGTAAATAAAATTACCCGACCCAGAATGAGGGTCTGATGTGTGGGTAGAACTCTGTTTCTCAGTTCACACCCACGTTTCAATATTATATTATACAAGCACACACATTATATACCTTCACCCTGCGTCAATTTTCAAGGACGCCTCTCAAGGATGGCCAACCCTTTTTATTCTAATCTATTTATATCATTCATACATAAAATACAAGCCAAATTTATAAAAATAACATTGTTAATAAAATTGTTCCTTCAGATTTTAACAAATATCTCCAATTAGAGTACCTACTCATAATATTAAAATGAAAGTCTCGATGCAAGTTCATATTTTCAATTTTATTAAATGTTATTTTAGAAAGTTTTTGCACAGATCCGATATAATAATCTATTTTTCAAGATTTCACAAAATTTCTTGAATCTTAAAACACGAGTTAAAATATGTGTTCAGACTATCCACTTCCATTGGATGATTAAATTATCCAAATCGCAAAACTAATTATTTTGCAATTATAAATTGGAGATCTAGATTATATCGATTATAATTGAAGTCAAGCCATATGGGCAATGCTGTGTGGATTAAAGTTTTTTGTATAAAAGTTTTGTTTGGTGACTTTTTCATCTAAATGAGAATGGATAATGTAAATTTCAGGTAAAGTGACTCGTAAAGTAAATTAGCACTTTACAAAAACTTTTTGTTGATTTAATTGCCCGGTTAATTGTTAATAAATTTTTTGATTATTTATCTAACTTTTTCAAAAACCATAAGATTTTTCATTATGATGTCCATTTAATGGAAATATGTCCATTTAAATACAAAACTTCATATAATTTCTATCAACCGTTCGCGAGATTTGGTGATTATAAAAAACCGAGCAAAAAACGTAACACATGGACTGAGACATGGACTGACCGATTTAGAAAAAATAATTGGTTCAATATTCGTTAATAATTAGTTATCATGACGGTAAAAAAAGTTTTAATCTGCGACGCTTTTTATCAAAAAAAAAAATTTAAATCTCGTGGCAAATATGAAATAGTGATATTCACCAAAAATAGAATACAACGGAGTAAGCTCTCTCTGTAACATCAATTTTTCCTTGAATGTTATTGAAATTTTACTAGTATGTCGAGTAATATGTACAATTCTCGGTACAATTATAAACCTACTAGTATTTTAAAAAATGGAATTTGTGATATAAGCAGCCCTAGAGTCAAGTCGACTATGTTCTGACCTATTGTATCAAATGCGCCAGACGTACTTATCTATTGCTACGCTGTGCCAGCGTATTATATATGGTAGCATTAACAGAAACGTGACTTCACAGCTTTTGTGAATTCGATCAATGTGAATGACAAAGAATGAAACATCTGTGTCACGTAAGTCTTTTCGTCAGTGCCGTCGTTTGAATATAATTTTTTATTTTTGTATTAGCCTGTCGGTGCTGCTTTGAAAGTATTATACGCTACTGGTAAAAAATTTACATGGCATTCAATTGAATTGTTTCAGGCGCAATCAGCTGACATCCTACAGGTCAGAACAGAATAGTACCACTTCTAGAGGCCAACATTCCTTTTAATATTACACGAGAGATTACATTATTTATTATTATTTTCGCGAGTATTTTTGTTATGTTCAATTATTAAACAAAATAATTTAAATGGAGTTTAAGACGGCGAGTTCAGTAAATATACAGAACATCCATTAACTGGTGAATAAGCAAAAAATAATACTTTTTAAAAAAATATCTCGAAATGTAGCGGCATCGAGATCTGACTAGTTGGTCTTGTTTCTTAATCGAAAACACGAGCGGAAACAGGACCACATCGAGAGGCGACTAAAATTAAAAAAGTCTTCACAAATATCTAAAGCTACCGAAAAATAAAGAAAAAACTCGGAAAACAATATCGTTAATCGCATGTGAAAATTATTCTTGTACTGGTTCCCGTTAAGTAACAAGTCCCTGTTTTTTATTAATATTTTACTTAATTAGTGTTCAAAAACAGAAAAATATGATTCAAGATATTCAAGAAGATATGTGGGTTCGATAAGAGCGTTTTATCCCACTCATTTTGCATAAAAAAAAGTCTCTTATGTTCACTGGTTTCCTATCAACTGCTTTACCAGATTTTTGAAATGTTTCTCCACCTCTCGATGTGGCATCGTGTTTCCGTTTAATAAACCAATAAATTAAGAACTCGATGAAGAATATAAGTTTAATTTTTAATCAACCGTTTGTGTGAGCATCGTACGTCGTTTTCTTTCTCATTATTTCTAAAACAATCTAAACACAACGTCATTCATTCTCAGAACATGGTTCACTCAATGCAGTTTGCAATAGTAGGTGGCGCTTTGCATACCAAAGAAAATGGTAAAAGAATAATACATAATCTCCTACCAATTCCAAGAATTTGTTAGTACGTAATACACTCTCGGTAATACCTATACAATTCAAGGTGCAATGGCCATTCGAAATGTTTCTTAGAAACCTATTAGAAAAGTGGGACATGAGTAAAATGCATTTTGGTAGTCGATCGACGACTTTGTGACCTTTACTTAGTCAATTAAAATATAGGTAACGGTTAGATAAACACCGTGCTTTGTATAGTTGACTCCACTACTGGGTTGACTATAAATATTTTATAAATCAGAAACATGAAATAGCAAATAATAATGTCTCGAATAATGTGTTAGCTAAAGGATAATGTGTTAAAAATATAAATAGCACTTTATTTTTTATTTTTCCGAGATTTTTTTCAGTGCATTCATTAAATTAAAGCATAAAAGCTGTGTCAACTACTATATGGTGATTCCGGGACCAAAACCCTAAACCATAATTCTGCATTTTGAATATTAAGCATTGCCAAACCTCGCAAAATACAGATGTCGACATATAAATACAGTACCACAGATATGCAACCAGTCATACATTTTGTTCAGATATATTTATCTCGATATTTATATTAGAAACTGAGTAGGTACCACTAAAATTTATATTTAATTTTTAGAGAATTTAAATCTACACAATATCGTAGTAGCTTTTCTCTAAACAAGCGCCAGGCAAACACCAGAATAAATCGATTCGGGTCAAAGTGCAAAATCGAAGAAAAAAATCAACAGTAATGTGCCGCAGAACATCATTAACACTACAACACGAGCTAAAACAGCAATTTTGCTCATTACCTTGTCTTACCGAATTACACTCGAAATTTTTTTTTGGTCGAACTAGTAAACTTGCATTTTTCTGAATGCAAATTTTTTTGTTGCTGAAAGGCAATACGACTGAGAAGCAACTGCCAGAAAAATATACTCGTCTTGCGGACTCATCATTTTTCATTTTTTTGGAGTGCGTAACTAGTGTAACATCGAGTGTAAAATTAACAAGTGTAATGACGTTATAATTTGAATATTCTATATTTTGAATATGTTTCCACCCCCTAATCGCCGTCCCCAAACAATTGTTTTTTCTCTCAAAATTTGGTTAAATGTTTTGAGATAGGATAGAGTGCGGTGAAACATAATAGATGCGGACCGCATCTATACTCTTTGACCGCACTCTATGTGATTAAATTTGAGGAAATTTTGAGTAAAAAATCATTGTTTGGGGGCGGCAGTTGGGGAATAGAAACAAATTAATAGAAGACATATGTTAGTCTAGTATGTACGCATCTATGTTTGACCGCGCTCTATCTGAAAACATTTAACCAAATTTTGAGGAAGCACCGAGGGAAGCACAATTGTTTGGCGGCGGCAATTGGGGGGTGGAAACAAATTAATAGCAAACATAAGCTAGTCTAGTATGACCGCATCTATTGTCTTTGACCGCACTCTTTCTGATTAAATTTAAGAAAATTTGGAGTAAAAACCATTGTTTGGGGGCGGCAGTTGGGGGTAGAAACAAATTCTGTAAAGAATTATTTTGAATTGTAGTAACCGCATCTAGATCAATGGTATATGAATTGACTGCACTCAACCGCAGCAATTTGGAAGTAATCAGTAAATTAGGAAGACCCCCATTTAACTACTAAAAACAGTGTCAAGCCCAATATATTTTGCATAGATAATGATAGGCAGAATGAATTGTCTCTAATTTCCGCTAATTTCAATTAGTACTAGGCTTGTGTTTGTATTAAAATTGATTAATAAAACCCGATTCAAATGTATTTCCTCCCACACTTGTAAAATGAATGAAACATGTTTATTCAAGAATCTAATTATAAAAATATTCAATGAATATCGTACGAGCCAGTCAAATTATGATTGAACTTGAATGAAGTCTAGTTGACTGAATGATTGTACCTGTGGATCATCATAACAACACTAAAATAGTAGAATAGGACCGGACTAGAAGAAGATGCAACTATTGCTATATTGCAAATCTAAACGAATATATGGCAAGAAGCAAAGTGCAACAAGAAAATAATAGGAAACTTAAGTAAGAAATGCATTTTCTAATTCTACTAACCTTCGAGACAAGCGACACGGCAACCATCTTGCGTCAGTCTGCGTAACAAAACACCGAGGACCGAATCGCTTTGATGTTGTTGAACTCCCGATAGATTGTTGTACAAAATAAACAAATTCTTCGTATAGGTGCTGCATATTTTGTGCTTTAATTCGCGACATTTGATTGTAGAAGCCAGGTCGATTTTGCCAGCAGCCAAACGACGAATAATTATCGAAGGAATAGAGAAATTCACGGCTTCCCTAATGTGCGAATCCGCATACTCGTTCGAACTGCGACAATCCAAAATCACAATGTTTTTCGATTCGTTTCGCAGTAATGATAGCAAACCCTCATTCGAGACGATATCGTAGTCACATTCGGGTGTAGTAGGCATTTTCACTTTACTTTAACTTCTATTATCAAATCACAATTTTAACACTACGACTCATATTTGGTACGTAAGAGATCGTCTCACTCAAATCAAACTAAAAGACATAAACAAAATAGTTGTAGCTACACTAAATGGAAAACGTGCGTGCAGTTGCATTGAAGACGAAACTCAGAATGTGGCGCGCAGGGAGTGCAGATAAAAATCGACAGATTCCAACCAATGTTAGTGCTAGAAGATCACGTGGACACTTATTTTTGAGCCAATTGCAAGTTTGTTACGTCATTTCATTGATGTAGCACGAAGTTTGAATCAGCTAGCTACGAACTACGTTTTCTATTTAAATGTTTTTGTAGCCCGTATGTTTTGCGTGGGAGTTTTGATGGATTTAGCAAAAACGAACTTGTGATTATAAGTGACGTCATTGTTGAAGCGTCGTTTAATTTGTCAGAGGTCGGATAAAACAGCTTTGCACTACAACTCTATTATCCCATCTTTATTAATATTAAACAAATAAACAAACTTACAAACGTTAAAATGATAATGAAAAATAACCTAATGAAAAGCCGATATATTTAAAAATCATACCTTAAGATGTCGATTGTCATGTCAAGTCTTGTATCAGTTTTTTTTTTTCAGACAAGCATCGGTTTAGAAAATATCGCACATATTTAACATAAAATATGGACTTAGGTTCGCTGTATTTTTCTCATTTCCCCTAAGGCCTAAGCGAAAATACTTCATTTTTCTTCTAGTTGAAAAACGAAAAGGTGCGTTCGACAAATGAATAATTATCAAGATCAACTTTGCTTAACTTTTTTCTACAAAATTAAATAAATGTTTTAAGTTTATTTATATTTTGTACGGTATTATTTTCTCTGCCTCACTTGCTACTCGAACGCACCCATGCGAAATGTCAGATTAATAATTTTTGTTGCCAATTTATTTTGAATTAAAGTGAGGTTAGAGTAGTTTCAAATATTCAAATCCATTTATCAATTCACAAGGGAATCAGAATGTGAAATTCAAGTTTATTAGAGAGTTATTAAATTAGATCTAATCTAATAACCTTATGTGAAATTAGTGATACTTGCACACCACCGTGATGTGAATATAATATGGTGTGCTATCGCGCAGGTTGCTATATTATTTCGTGACGTCACGTTGGTTCTATTGAAAGTGTAATATTAAATTGTCTATAGCAACGAAAATTAGATTAATTAACAAATATATTAAAGAGAAAACAAACCCCTTTAATTCTGTAGTTAAATATAAGATCACTTACTAACAAAAACGGCCACACCAAAATACTTAATAATATTTTACTATGTATTTATTCCAATATTTGATTGAAATAAACATCAAATAAAACCGCCAAACGTAACTTGATTTTCATACTATAATTATCTAGTCCCAACGTGACGTCATGCGCGAAAATGAACAAAATTTGGATAGCTCGGTAGCACACCATATTATATTCACATCACGCACACCACCAAGCATCAAAGAAGCAGCATACATATTAAAGAATAAGACTACCAATGAGGGCGCCACTGGATGCACTTTGTTTTGAGTATATGTTTTGATTTGTTGTTTGACAGATGCATAATTGTGAGGTTAAGGATTCGTTGCGCCGTGATTATTTTTAATTATAAAATCTGTGAGTTTGATAAACTTTTAGTAAATTTATTCAACTAACATAAAAAGTTACAACAAAAATTTCTGATGCACCCAATTCTTCATATTTACCCTGTATTAAAAATTCTAGAAATTGCACTGAAGTGTAAAGTATGATACAAATCACAGTTTAAATTTATGATTTTTAACATTTCAGTTTTAATTAACAATTGCAAGTTAAGCAATGCCGAATTTGTAAAAAAATACATCAACTGAAAGCGCACTGACAGTTGAGACTCAAAACATTGCAAGTTCCAGGGTTGACCACAGGTGTCGCTTTGTTAGCTTCACTCGCTAATATGAGTAAAATAAATTGTATTTAATACTCGAAGTGAAATACGTTTTTTTCGTTTGTTTAACTCGCCGCTACACGGCTCGTTGAACAAATGTTCACTCACAAAAAAAAACGGTATTTTCACTTCTTGTTGCAAAATATACTATAGTTATCTTTGTTGGCTCTACAGTCGCAGTATGTTAAATTGTATTAAATGTTGCCTATATTCAGGGCAATTTTAATAAATATGTGGTTGAATATAATAGTTTATTATACTCAACCACATTATGGTTGAATATACCACAACCACATTATTAGGGCTAATTTCCTAGCGACTATAGGTTATATAAAGTAAAAACTCACATCACACGTGTCTAATAGAACATTTTATCCAACCCCTAAGAAGGGTTGGATAAAAGCGTTTTACAGGGTAGAGGACCCACATTACAATTTAATTTCATGGTATTTACATCAGAAAGGCCATGTAATACAATATTTGGTTTATTGGCGCTGTAGTCGAACTTTGTTTAATTGAAATGGATGTTGCCTAAATTTGGGGAATTATTTTTCATAAATTTTGAAAAATAAATAAATAAACTGTATTTCAAACAAGTGTTATCGAAACTAGTGAATAATAAAAGGTGTTTTAAATTTTGTGGACAAGCCCATACCACAGATTTAAAATGAACAAAAGAGAAATTCTGAGAAATTAAAATCCGTTGGTCTTCAAAAAATCGTCTTGTATGGGTACTTTAAAGTGTAAAATAATAGGTATATGAAAACATTCTAAAAATTATTTTATATCCTCAAAACAAGGGAATTATTTTGCTAAAGGATGAATTTGACTTAGGGCAAGGCAAATTTTATAAAAAAGTTAAATATTTCAAGAAGCATTTTTAACGATTTTTTCGCACTCTTATGTAATTTTTTTTAAAATCGACTTTCTCGTGTTTTCACTGCGCAGGACTTTTTTTAAGGTTCACTGATATAAGTTTTAAAATTAAACAATTTTATATTGTATTACAGGTGTGGAAAATAAACTTCTTCTTCTTCATATTTGATTTCTACTATACATTTTAAACATATTTACTAATAACCTAATTCAAAATAGTATGCGATCCTTACTTTACAATTTCAACCCTTAATATTTTTGTTCATTTTGGCGCTTGCTAAATCAAAACAAAAGTTGAACAATAAGGATAATTTGACAATCAAAAATTAATTAACAATAATTAATTAAAGCTATTCAAATTTAGTGAGCTTCGTGCCCTAGAGAATTTTTTTTATATTATTTTGACAACCGAAATACACTAATTATAAATATGCATGTTTATTATATATTTTTCTCACTCTCTCCTAAGCTCTCGCCAATCAATCGCGGTGTTTTCTCTGATGCAATGCTGTTTGCAGACAACTTCGAGACAGCGGTTGGAGGGCCCTTAACCCAAAAAAATCCAGACCTCGAATGGTATTTGCAAAGATTATTTTTTTGTATAAAACAATTATATGTAATATTTAATTGTTATTAATTATTTTAATACGAAATTGATAACGAAATCCACCCTTTTCCATTTATATTTATACAGTTGCCAGAAGCCCCCACAAACATGCAAACCTAACTAGATTTATCATAAAAAACATGAAAAAAAAATCATAAAATCTACTAATCCAGTGTACCAACAAAACAAAGTAGTAGCTAAAAACAAGTTTTTTTTTATAATTTTTACATTGTTAATTTTCCAGTGATGTATAAATATATCTAAAAAAATACGGACTTTTTGTACGTTTTTCGATACCATCAACTTTAAATGTACGTTTTATAAAAATTATTGCATCTGATGACTTTAAATTTGATACCCAAATAATAGTTATTTATACAACAAGTAGCAAAATGTAAGTTATTTTTTCACGAGTCGTAAATTAATTAAATTAAATACGACAAGTGAAAAAATAACTAATTTTGCTCGTGTTGTATACACTATTTTTTGCAATTTTCAATTAAAATAAAAAAATATTAAAGACAATTTTACTCATGTATATATCGTCGTGCAGACTCGCGTTTTTATCATGGCAGTTTGATTCGTCAAATTTCCAGGCAACCTCGTTTTCGTATAAACTAAAAAAATATCCGATAAAAAACAAGTTCTTGTGCAATTGCATACGATTAGTTAATAATCAGATGACAATCGGTTGCTTGATTCAAGCTTAATTTGTTATTAATTTGAGCAAGCATTGATAAAACAATTGAAATCGCCCCTAGAAACAAAAAATCAAACAGCTTCCTTCACATAATTCAAATCGAATAGAAGTGTTTGCTAACTCAAATTTAATGGAAATGTTGCTTATGTGTTCTTGTTCAGTTAAATAATCTTACTAATTGTACAATTAATATTGTTAATAAATAAAACATTGCGGTTTTATAACTTTTTGCCACGCTTTTAGCAATTTTTAAAATAATGAAAAAAAGTAAAAAGAATGAAAAAAAGTAGAAAAAGAGTGAAAAATAGCTATTTTTAGTACAAGTAAGTAAAGTGCGTCATTTAATCACTAGTCTGAATGTTGGGCGCCTGAGCCGTAGGCGAGGGCCCCAATCAGACGTGTGATTAAATGACTTTGCTCACGTGTGCTAAACCTGATTTTATCCACTTTTGTAGAAAATAAAACCATACATATTAACAAAATTCTTTAATTAATTAATATTGCAATGGAAATACAGTAATATATTATAATATGTTACAATAAGTGGATAATAATTCTTAGCACAATGCTAATTAACATGAAAAAAAAGTTATTAGCTCATTTCTGCCAAAAAATAGGTTTTATCTAATTAAACTAATACATTTTTTTATAGTTTTTGCACCATATAAGTTATATACCAAATTAAAATTAACTAAAATATATGACACTGTAATAGATTTAGAATATTTGCAATTGCACTTTAATATGCTAGTGAATGCTTTTAAGTTGTAATTTAAATAATTAATGTCATTGGGAATAGATTACTAGATACTATGTCAAACGTCAATGCATGAGTGATTAAATATTATTTAAACACTGAGTGATTAAAAGTAGTACTTTACTCACTCATTTTGGTGACCAAAAGTAGTCAATATTCAACGAAAGTGGATAATAGCTATTTTTAGTACAAGTGAGTAAAGTGCGTCATTTAATCACTAGTCTGAATGTTGGGCGCCTGAGCCGTAGGCGAGGGCTCCAATCAGACATGTGATTAAATGACTTTGCTCACGTGTGCTAAACCTGATTTTATCCACTTTTGTAGAAAATAAAACCATACATATTAACAAAATTCTTTAATTAATTAATATTGCAATGGAAATACAGTAATATAGCAAATTAGATATTGCAATGGAAATACAGTAATATATTATTATATATATTATTATATATAACAATAAGTAGATAATAATTCTTAGCACAATGCTAATTAATATTAAAAAAAAAATATTAGCTCATTTCTGCCATAAAATAGGTTTTATCTAATTAAACTAATACAATTTTGTATAGGTTTTGCACCATATAAGTTATATACCAAATTAAAATTAATTAACATATATGTCACTGTAATGGATTTAAAATATTTGCAATTGCACTTTAATATGCTAGTGAATGCTTTTAAGTTGTAATTTAAATAATTAATGTCATTGGAAATAGATTGGTAGATACTATGTCAAACGTCAAATGCATGAGTGATTAAATATTTTTTAATCACTGAGTGATTAAAAGTATTACTTTATTCACTCATTTTGGTGACCAAAAGTAGTCAATATTCAACGAAAGTGGATAAAAGTCTTTTTTTTACGTTTTTTTAGAACAATAAAAAATGAAGACTGTTTCAATATCAAAAATGGCAACTAAAAAGATGTTATTTTTAACGCAAATTGCAAAAAGTACATATTTCTGTACAAGATATAAAAAAAATCAATTTGATCGGTAGTTTTTTTTTTAATAAATAATTTAGGACACTATGTTTTCTCAGCTATTTATAGAGTTATCAACTTGAACTTTTTGGATATTTCTGCAGATAAAATTATGGAACAATAATCAGTAAAAACAAATTTTAATAATTCAAAATTATTGCTGCAATACTAAATTACATTTACTAAAAAAAGGAAATCTGCGCTTTGGGTTGGTGCGGAAGCGAGGCGATTAAATGGCATAGCTCCGCCTATGGCCCAGCCGTTATCAAGTCGAAGCGGTAAATATACTATTACTTTCAGTGCATTTTACTTTGATATTTATTAAAGGTTTTTTCCTATTTTTAGTTTTAAAAATTAATTATTAATTCTGGTTACTTATATAACTTACCCAGTCGTGTTTTTAGTAATTTAGTAATATTAATATATTTAGTTAAGACAAGCAAACAGTTAACAAAGATACCTTTTTTTTTGATATCATCTACGGCAGGTGGAAAAAAAGGACGCAAATTATGTTTTAATCGGGTCAGTAAATTCCGATTTTTTTTTTTAAGAAATAAAAATATAAAGATTTTGTTTTCAAATGTTTCAAGTTTTGTGATTACAATGCTATTTTTAACAAAAATACAGTGAACTGAAAATCAGCAATTTTTACGGCTGTACTTTTTAGGTAATTTTTGGCACATTTTAAATTTTAAAAAATAAACGATAAGAGTAAGATTTTTAATTTTTTTATATGACATTTATAAATAGTTTATACAAATCATATGAAAATTTTGTAAAATTTAATTTCCTAGTTTTGGAAATACAAGTGTTTAAAAAAGAAGGTTAAAACTTATTACTCCGATAGTAAGCGACTCGTACTTGACTTTCGTCTTTCCTTCCCTACTCGACATCTCCGTTTACGCGTATCTAGCCGCTACGACAGGGTCCTTCTTCCTAGGGATTTCAGTGCATAACCTCTCCACCGCCTTTCACTACTAGATTCGCTACTAGATTCCCGGCGTTCAGGCCTTCCCCAATGTCGTTTTCCGCAGCGTTTCCCTTCTCGGTCCAGTCCTCACAGTAGAACAGGGTATGTTCTGCTGTTTCCGCGGCGTTGCAGCTGTTACACCGACTGGACACGGTTTTACCGATCCTCCGCAGGTATACGTTGAAGTGCTTTTGTCCCGTGAGTAATTGTTTAGTGCAATAGGAAAGATCGCCATGATCTCTCTTTACCCAGGGCCGTAAATCTGCGATCAACTTTCTCGTTTATTCTTCGACGTTCGACGCATACCATCTCGCCTGCCACCTTTCTTCGTTCTTCCTTCTCGCCTGCTTCGTCATTCCGAGGTTTTGTTTTCTCAGCCTTGTCTGAATATCCAACGGCATCACTGATGCCAGCGTCCTGGAGTGCGTCCGTGAGACGATTAGCTCGAACGATAGAAATCAGAGTTGGCCTCTCCGTTTAGTTAAGTCTGTATCTCACGACCCCCAGACTGGCGCTCTGTATAGGATTCCAGAGTAGCGGACAGCAGTCTTCGCACGCAGTCCCTTGCACCACTTATCTTCAGCATCAACCCTCTTTGCTTCTGCGTCGTCCCTTCTGCGTTTTCCCTTTTGAGCATGCTTCCTCTATGTGTTTGATCCAACTCTCGTTTTTGTCTAGCCAGATACCGAGGTTCGACTCCAAACCGGGGTCCCCGGGATTTCGATTTCTCGTGTCCCGACTATGCCACGATACCGCGTAAGTAGGGTAGTTATTGTTTTCTGGAGAAGCTATTTCAAGCTTCCTAGCAGTCATCTAAGCATTTATTGTTCTTATGGCAGTATTCCACTTGACCTTGACGCCCGTAAGGCTCTTGCCTATACAGGCCACTATTAGGTCGTCTGCAAATCCGATGGTCCTGCAGTCTTTGGGTAAACCTAGCCCCAGAACTCTGTCATAGGCCAGGTTCCAAAGCAGTGGGCCAAGGACTGATCCCTGGGGACCCTTGCGGTCACTGGATTCTCCTCCCTGTTGACGACAATTAGGCTGCGCTTCTCTAGGTAACTCATCACGACGGCCACAAGGTAACTACTCATCTGCCTGGCCTGTGTAGCTACCTTGTGGACGTCGTGATGAGTTATCTGGAAAAGCGCAGCCTAATTGTCGTCGACAGGGAGGAGAGACAGGTTTACCAGCCTACGGATGCAACAATATGCTTATCTCCTAGGCAGGTAAAATTTGTTTCTCTGCCTAGAAAGATGAAATATGTTTACTTGCATAGGGAGTTATATATTGCCTAGGAAAATAAAATATGTTTACCTGCCTAGGTAGGTAGTATATGATTACTTTCCTAGGGAGGCAAAATATGTTTACTTGCCCAGGGAGGTGATTAAATTTACGACCTAAGCAGGTACATTATGTTTACCTGTCTAGGGAAGTCAAATATGTTTACCTGCCTAGGAAGGTAAAATAGTTTTACCTATGCTTCCGCAACTATTGCATAACACTCGCAATATATTGACAATTAATTTAAAGAGCAAACTAGTCACAAGAACTTATTTTTAAGGAATAAATCTGTTTTGCCACCATTTTTTTCAATGTATTCCCTAATATGTATTCAGAATTTTATTCAATTTTTTATCAAATAAACGCCAAGTAAGAAAAAAAAGGAAAGTTGTGAAGCGTATCAGCGGGTAAGTGACGTCAAGCCAATAGAAAACCGGTTTTTGCGCGTCTTAAATATTTGAATTGTTTTTTATTGCTGTAACGGATATGTAAGCCAGATTGAAAATTTTATGAAAGGGACTGAAACATTTTATTTTTATCAGTATGACCATGGAATTTTTAAAATTTGTTAAAAACCGACTCAAAATAACGTTGCAAACGGGTACCGGGTATCTATCTGGTACCTGTAACATGTGTTGCATACATCATGCATGACACCAGCGCCCAGCGCACTGGGACTGAATAAACCAGTTACCATCTGGCTGTTGTCTTACTTAGACCTGTCTTCCATCCCCTATAAACTAACACAATATCACATGGCGCAGTCGGTAGACATTTTTAAGTGTTAATTAAATTTTGATTTCAACCGGAAATATTGAAGTGCGACTCAAATTAAAGAAGAAAATGGAATTCAGAGGTATACCTGTACCACCGATGAAATTCACGGGCAATTTGGCAGAAAATTGGAAATTCTGGAAGCAGAAATTCCAAACATATTTGTTGGCCACAGAAATTTCCAAGAAGGAAGAAATCACGCAATGTGCACAGTTGCTGACATTGATTGGGGACGAAGGTTTGAGAATTAGTAATACTTTCATTTTCACACCGGAAGAAGAGAATAAAATAAAGCCGCTATTTGAAAAATTTGAAGGTCATTTTATTCCCAAAAGAAATTTAACTTATCAACGTCACAAATTCTTTACCAAAAAACAAGTGGACGGTGAAACAGTCGAACACTACATTACAGAGCTTAAAAATTTAGCTTTGGCTTGTGAATTTGCAAATTTGAAAGACAGTCTAGTCAAAGATATTCTAATCTGTGGTTTGCAAAATGAAGCTTTGAGAGAAAAATTATTACAAGAAGATCACGAACAGCTAGAAGATACAGTTAAAATGTGTTTAAATAGGGAAAAAACGAAGGCATGTAATAAGGAAATTACAAACAATGTTAGAGAAGACAACAATGTAGATGTGGTGAATAGACCAAGAGAGATGCACCAATCGTTCAACAGATTTGCACCAAGAGAAAATAGAAACAACTTTAATCAAGGTCCCAGTAATTCCAGTTGTCAAAAGTGTGGAAGATCCCATGGATTTGGTAGATGTGCAGCATACGGACAGCAATGTCATAGTTGTGGAAAGCTCAATCATTTTTCCTCACAATGCAAAGTAAAAAAGGACGGTAACAAACAAAATCTTAGTAACAATAAATTTTATAGAAATATTAATCGTAGAGTAAATATTATAGATAGAGAATTTGATAATGACACTCAACAAAATGTTGATTTAGTAGAAAATATGACTGATTATTATCTTTTTGTAGGTAGTATTGAAGCAAGAACAGTTTGTGACGTCAGTGTGGAATCATGGGTTGCAGAAATAATAATTAACAACCATCAAGTAGAGGTGAAGTTAGACACGGGTGCAATGGCCAATATTATTCCATTGAAGACATTACGTAAGATAAAATTTAATATAGGAAATATAAATAAAACAGATACGAAACTGACTTCTTATACAAGGGATCCTCTGCCTATAGTGGGAGAATGTTATTTATCTTGCGAGCATAATAACGTAAATAATGAATTAAAATTTTATGTTGTTGACTTAGACAGTTGTTGTATTTTGGGACTCAAAGCTTGTATACAATTTAGAATGATTGAGAGAGTAAACACAGTAAATGAAATAACAAATTTTTCTAATAATGAAACGCTTAGTTTGCTAAAAAAACATAATCAATTATTTAAGGGAATCGGGTGTTTAAAAAAATCTTATCACATAGATTTAAAACGCGACAGTAAACCAGTAGTGCATTTTCCAAGAAAGGTACCGTTCGCAATACAAGGAAGGTTAAAAGAATGCCTAGATCAGTTAGAAAAAGATAAATTGATAATTAAAGATAAGGGTAGTGCGGACTGGGTGAATCCTATCGTGATAGTTCGAAAGCCATCAGGTGCTTTACGAATTTGTCTAGATCCGAAGTTTTTAAATGAAGCCGTAAAAAGACATTACTTTCATATTCCTACTATAGAGGAATTAACCGAAAAATTAGCAGGATCGCAAATATTTAGCACTTTAGATGCGACTCAGGGATTTTTGCAAGTTAAACTTGATCACGAGAGTTCAAAACTATGTACATTTGCGACTCCATTGGGCCGATATCGGTTTTTAAGACTTCCTTATGGATTGTCTAGCGCCCCAGAGATATTTCAGGAGAGAATGTGGGAAATATTTGGTGACATAGAAGGCATTGCATTTTATATTGACGATATAATTATATTTTCAAATGATTCAAAAAGTCATACAAAAATTCTAGAAAAAGTTTTTAAAAGGGCTGAAGAATATAACTTAAAATTTAATAGAGAAAAATGTAAATTTTGTTTGAGTGAAGTAAAATATATGGGGCATATATTTTCAAAGGAAGGTATAACACCGGACGACTCCAAAATAGAAGCCATAAAAAATATGGCAACGCCTAAGAATAAACAAGACTTGCAAAGATTTTTGGGTCTCGTAAATTATGTAGGTAGATTTGTAAACAATCTGTCTGAAAAAACAGCAGATTTAAGAGCACTACTAAAAAAGGAAGTAGAATTCGTATGGGAAGAAAGTCAAATCAGGTGTTTCGAAAATCTCAAGAAAATAATCAGTACATCACCATGTTTAACATTCTTTGACTCTAAGTTACCAATAACATTGTCAGTAGATGCTTCACAAAGTGGAATGGGGGCATCTTTGTTTCAGAATGACATGCCTTGTGCGCATGCTTCTCGCGCACTTACGGAAACACAAAAGAACTATTCTCAGATCGAAAAAGAGATGCTTGCGATTTGGTTTGGTTGCGTTAAATACCATCAGTACATTTTTGGCAGAAAATTTAGAATAGAAACTGATCACAAACCTTTAATTTCGATAAGTAATAAACCAATAAACTCATGTCCGGCAAGGTTACAAAGAATGTTAATACAGCTAAAAAAATACGACTTTGATTTGATTTATAAACCCGGAAAGAAATTGATAGTTGCAGACGCTCTATCAAGGGCATACGAAAACATAATTTTCGACGATAATATCGATTTGGAAATAGAGGCGCAAGTTTGTTTTGTCTCAAAGTTTTTAAATGCTTCAGCAGAAAAAAATAAAAGAAATAAAAAAATGTACAGAGCTTGACCCAGAATTGCAACTGTTGAAAAAACAAATTAAAAGTGGTTGGCCGAACAACATAAAAGCGGTTCCAGATAACATAAGATTTTACTTCAAACTCAGGGAAGAGTTGACTGTAGCAAATGAACTTTTGTATAAGGGGACCAAATTGATTATCCCTAAAGCATTGGGGTAAATAAAAGTGTCAGTAAAGCAAACAACTCTTTTTATTGGCCGGGTATGAGTAAAACTATACAAGATATGATTTGAACTTGCGGCCCGTGTCAGCTGTTCCAAAACAACCAACAAAAAGAACCTATGATTTCACACGATGTTAGTGAACTTCCTTGGCAAAAGGTTGCGGCGGACATTTTTCACTTTAGCGGAAAATCTTTTTTATTAGTCGTAGATTACTATTCAAAATTTGTAGAGATAAGAAATCTAAACCACGATCTCACGAGTGAAAATGTACTGTCTAACCTGAAAACAATATTTGCATGTCATGGAATACCCAGAGTTTTGATGTCAGATAATGGTCCTGAATTTCACAGCTTAAAGTTCAAAAAATTTGCTAAAGAATGGGAATTTCAACATATAACTTTATCACCAAGATATCCCCAATCTAACGGGGAGGTTGAAAGAACCATACAGACAGTTAAGAAAATGTTAACAAAGTGTAAAGCTGATAATTCTGACCCTTATCTGGCATTACTGGCACTGAGAAATACACCATTAGATGGGAAAAATTCGCCAGCAAATATTCTTTTCAATCGAGATCTGAGAGAATTACTACCTAAACAAAATTCTAGTTTTAAGCACAAACCATACAAGAAAGAACAATATGATAATTTTGTCAGAAATTCACAAAGTCAACAAAAATATTATTATGAAAGGAATGGTACAAAAATTATGCCAGAATTAGAAATAGGGCAAACAGTATTAGTAAAAAAATCATTACACAATAAGTGGACTGAGGCAATAGTTTTGGAAAAAACAGGCGTAAGAGCTTACAGTGTAAAATTGAAGGATGGCACAATAATAACGCGAAATCGCAAATTTCTTAAAATCTTTAAGCATACACCACAGAAAGAAAATATTTTGCCACCCTTCGAACAGTTACACAATGATACGCAAATGTTGTACGGAAATATGTACCTACAAGTAGAACCTGATAACAATCAAACTGAAACACAAAGCTTAGATAGAAATGTAAGTGACAGGGAGATAGAGTTAGATAAAAATGTTAGTGACAGAGAAATAGAGATAGTTGGAAATGTAAACGATATGGAAACAGAAGCAAGTAGAAATTTAGATAATTGTACAAACAATAGTAGAATAGTGGAAAATTCTGATAACAAATCAGACTCGTCAAATGACAGTTTTAACAGTGTATTAAGCAATGAAAATGACGAGTCTAACACAAGTGTACATTCAAACACAAATAGTACAAATAGTAGCACAGATTCAGAGGAAATTGAATACAAAAAGTTTCGAAGAAGGAAAGTGACCACTAGGTCGGGTAGAGAAAGTAAAAACCCGATAAAACTTAAAAATTATGTAACATATTGATTCAAATAATAATTCAAATCATATACTTTAGGAATGTAAAAGATAGGCTTGATAATTGTTTTATATTGTATAATTAATTATAAAATCGTACACAGACCACATGGGTAACTTGTTTGTGATTTATTTGTCAAATGTAAGTCGTTAAATTAATTCAAATATTTATGTGTAATGGATAAACTTGTTAACAAGGGAGATGTAACATGTGTTGCATACATCATGCATGACACCAGCGCCCAGCGCACTGGGACTGAATAAACCAGTTACCATCTGGCTGTTGTCTTACTTAGACCTGTCTTCCATCCTCTATAAACTAACACAATATCACAGTACCGGGCTACCCGTCCGGATTTTGTCGGATATCCGGATCGTGTCATTTTCAAACTTTCAAAAATACAAAAATTGCGTCATTACATATACGATTGTAAATAATAGTATATTATACTTTGATTATGGAAGACTGGATTGCTAATACAGTTTTCTAGCAATGCATCAGATAAGAAGTAGCCCTCTTAATAAAAAAGTGAGATAGAGCCAAGTAGCCCAATTCAAGTAACGTATAACAAGCTTCTATTTTAGAAACTCCTCCCATTTTCGTGTGGCAAAGTCCTAGGTAAATTCTTACGAATAAGTTTTATTGGGTTGTTATATTCTTATGACGTCATATCCGGTTAAATGTCAATATTGGGTAATGTTTACTTTTTTTTTCTTGGCTTTGCTTGTTAAAAGCTCGCATTTTGCTGAATCGTTCATCGGCCATCGTTGGTTAAATCCGTTTTTGTGATTAGTTTATGTTATTTCGTGTTTATGTTATTTCGTTTTATTATTGGGTTAGTTTAATTGAAATTTTTTAAGTGAAAAACAATCAGAATGTATTGCATTCTGTGTAAATCTAAAAGTGGCCTTTCTTATCATAAGTAAGTAATTTTTTTGTTTTGCCATGACTGGCTTACTATATTTGTATTTTTGTTTAAATTTCCATCAAACAATGTAGAAAAGCAGAGCAATGAACATAGAAATAGAACCGTCAAAGGTCACAAAGTTTACTAAAATGTGTGGGCATTACTTTCAAGAATGTTGTTTTAAAATTTCAATACACAACAGCACCAGACCTACTCTGAAAATTGGCAGCATACCTTCATTAAATTTGAAAGCATTTTTTTATATTCGCACTTTGTTTAATAATATAATTATGAAAGAAGTACCGCAGAAATGCATTTAGAGATTTTTTATAATGTGTTCAAAATTAAATAAATATACCGAGTGATCAAAAATGATTGTCCGCAAAAAAAACAAAAATTTCCGAAATTTGCTCGAAATTACTTTCTTTTGTTCCAAATATTCTCAAAACTTTTTTCTACGTGCTTGTAAAATTGTCAAATACGAAAAATGTCACCATATACGACTCGTCACGTTTGAATTTTAATTTTGAAGTTGTCAATTGATGAAATGGTTTTTACACGAGAACAAGATACTTTTCTAATTGAATCATATTTTAAGAATGCCCACCGCGAACCAGATAACACATGGACGCATAATTTAGCAGATTGCATAACTGATTTTTATGAAAAATTTCCCAATAAAGTGGTGGATCGGCAAACCCTTACAAAACACATCCATCGAGTTGTTAATCGCTTCCAAAGAAATGGGACTGTTTTAAAAGGCAAAACTACCGGTAAGCCTACGAAATTAACACCTGTTGTTTTGCAAGATATTCAAAACCGCATTGACGAAAACAATAATGTATCCATTAGAAGAATTGCTCGACAAACCGGCTTGTCTTTTGGAACCTGCCAAAAAGATTTAAAGAAGCGTCTGCATCTGTATCCTTACAAAGTTTCTGTTGTCCAAGAACTTTTGCCCCATGATCATCAGGGAAAAATAAATTATTGTAATTGGTTCAATAATACGTTGCGAGGCAATATAGACTTACAGAACAAAACCTTTTTTACTGATGAAGCATGGGTCCATCTTTCAGGATATGTTAATTCGCAAAATTATCGAACTTGGTCAGCTGAAAACCCAAATTCATATGTGCAGACAGCATTACATCCTGTCAAAATTGGAATTTAGGTAGCAATGTCTCGTAGTCGTATTATTGGACCCATCTTTTTTGAAGGCACTATTAATGGTCAAAGATATAGAGACAATATTTTGCAGGTTTATTGAAATGAGTTTCATGAAATGAGTTACAGTGATAAACACTAGTATATTACAAACCGAGGTGGAAAGTGTTTCATTTCTGTCGAGAGATAAGATAGTTGACCGAGGCGCGAAGCGCCGAGGTCAACTATTTCTCGAGACAGAAATGAAACTTTCCACCGAGGTTTGTATACTATTTTATTTACAATTATACATAAAATTAAAAATAATTGATAATAAATTTAAATTTCTGAAGTTTTGAACCGTCAAACCAACATTAAAACAAAATTCCGATCAATATCAAGCTGGTAATTTTGTTTTATTGTGTTGGTTCTATGGAAATTCAAGGTTGGAAAGTGATCTCTTGGGTGGAAAGTGAACACTTTCCACCCTAGAGAGGAAAGTAAAAGTCAACAATGTATCATTTTCAAACTTTCAAAAATACAGAAACTGCGTCATTACATATATGATTGTAAATAAAATAATTTACAGGTGTTTCTGAATGAACTTAGAGATGATGAACGCAATGAAGGTTTTTTTCAGCAGGATGCTGCAACAGCGCACACCGCTAGAGCGACTCTAGACTACCTTAACGAAGTGTATAATAATCGTTTAATAAGTAGAGGGCTTTATCCTGCTCGTTCGCCCGATCTTACCCCACTTGACTATTTTCTTTTTGGGTTTTTAAAAAACAACATTTTTGAGCGGCCAATAGAAAATCTGGAACAATTACGAAATTCTATTGTAGAGGTTATTGCCAGTATTACTCCCCAAACTCTACAAAATGCTTTTCAAAACATGGAAAGAAGAATTAATGCTTGTTTAGAGAATAATGGTGGTCATTTTCAACATTTATTGTGATTTTATTAGTGTACTTTTTTACTCAATAATTTTAGTGCAGCAGTAATTTCAGTACGGTAGTTTTAGTTGTTTTCGAAAATTTCCATTAATTAGGTTGAGCAATAGTTTGATTGCGTGTTTTTTGAACATTGATTAAATTCTCGATTTCTATTTTTAATTCATTTATTGATAGGAAAAAACCAGAAACTTAATCTCATGTAATCGATGTTCAAAAAAAGCCGTTATAATCTAATGAAAAAAAAATACGTTTTTAAAATTATTTAAAAATAAAAATTCGTTTTAAATAAAATTTTATTTCTTAATTTATTAAATTTAGTTTCAATTATTATTAATAAATTTGATTTTAATTTGAATTGAATTAAAAATTTGTGCTTCAATTTTGGAAACCAATGCTACACACATCTGTATGTATAGTTACATATTTTTATTTACAAAATTCTATACTTACGCCACTGGTAGTCGACAAACAAAAGACGGTCATAGTTTGGATCAGAAATACGACTAAGTGGCACAACCACTATTTGTATGAAGCGGGCAGGACAATCATTTTCGATCACGCGGTACAACAATAAATTGCAGATAATATTTAATAGTATTTTAAATTTAAAATACGCGCCAGGAAGTGGATGGTATAAAGGCGGAGTCAGTATCATGAGGCGGATTAACTGATTTCATCTCACTCTGTTTGAGCCGATTTGAAATTTCTCTCTTTTAGCAATCCAGTCTTCCATAATCAAAGATATTATACAACAAGGTTGTAAAGACAAATTTCTAGCGTGAGCACATTTATATCCCGATTCGAAACCCGAGGCATCGAGGGATATAAAGTGCCAGAGGTAGAAAAGTTTTCACAACCGGATTTTATATATTATTTTTTCAACAACTAGCAAACATAGGCCCAAAAATTTAATAAATATTGGAGTTAAGAGCGAGCAGCAATTCAAAACTTGCAAGAATGTCCGCTAATTGCGCCTCGTTCGTTTATTGTATCGGCATAGTAGTGACGAGAAAACCAGTGGGCAACATGCATACTATCTCGTATTCGTATATAAGTTTCTTGCAGGTGTGCTTCTAAGCACTCGTACTTTCTCTCGACCACCTTCTCCCTATCCTGAGCTAAATTTGATACAATATCGGGTCGAAGAATATTAGAGGTGCTTATCTGCCTAAGCAGGTAAAATTTGTTTCTCTGCCTCAAAGGTGAAATATGTTTACTTGCATAGGGAGTTATATATTGCCTAGGAAATTAAAATATGTTTACCTGCCTAGGTAGGTAGTATATGTTTACCTTCCTAGGGAGGTAAAATATGTTTACTTGCCCAGGGAGGTACATAACTTTACCGGCCTAGGCAGGTACATTATATTTACCTGTCTAGGGAAGTCAAATATGTTTACCTGCTTAGGAAGGTAAAATATTTTTACCTATGCTTCCGCAACTATTGCATGACAGTCGCAATATATCGACAATTAATTTAAAAAGCAAACTAGCCGCAAGAACTTATTTTTAAAGAATAAATCTGTTTTGTCACCATTTTTTTCAATGTATTCTCTAATATGTATTCAGAATTTTCCTCAATTTTTTATCAAATAAACGCCAAGTAAGAAAAAAAGGGAAGTTGTGAGCGTGCCAGCGTATCAGCGGGTAAGTGACGTCAAGCCAATGGAAAACCGTTTTTTGCGCGTCTTAAATATTTGAATTGTTTTTCATTGCTGTAACGGCTATGTAGGCCAGTTTGAAAATTTTATGAAAGAGACTGAATCATTTTATTTTTATCAATATAACCTTGGAATTTTTAAAATTTGTTAGAAATCGAGTCAAAATCGATAAAAAAAATTGTTGCAAACAGGTACCGGGTATCTATCTGGTACCGTGCTACCCGTCCGGATTTTGTCGGTAATCCGGATAGTTAGGTTATACCGGGCCGCGTTCCGGATTAAAAAATTTCCAATCTTGATTTCTTTCTTGATAATATTTGAAAATTCAGTGTTTAGTTAAATTTTAAAATCGTTTATTATTAACTCAAATTTAAACCTAAAAAATAGACAGGGCTCTTGGAAATGAAAGTTAGATCCGAAAATAATATAAATATCAGTTCTTTTACAAAAAGAACATCGAAAATGGTGCCATTACAAAAATTAGTGACAACGACAGTAGTGACAACTTTGGTCGTAACGCTACGCGAAAGTATAAACACTAAAGTTTGCAATAAGAGACTTAGAAACTCTAGGGTGCGAAAGTATTTACGTGCGCGCTCACCTGCACACCGCCATTTTCGCAACGCTTCACAGGATACGAAAGCAGCTATTTTCGATGTTCGTATTGTGAAAATATTCTTTTTCTCCAAGCGTTCAAAAACGGTACAATTTTAATACTATTATCTCTCATTTAGTCACCAGGCCCAAGCTCCTTTGAATTTCTGATTACCACATATTTTATACTTTGTGAGGTACTTGCCATGACCAAGTCCGACAACCTCCCGTCGATATTTTTTTCAAATTAGTCTGCTTTTTTGCGCTGGACACCCCTGAACATGGCGATTTCCCGGGGTCGCAATTACTCATTACCACATATTTCATTCAAATGGAGTGAGGTGGATATTTGATTTGAAAAACGAATGTAAACTTGCCCTACCAAAATTCGACCGCTTTTGCCACGTCCGACAGCCCAAACATGGCAAAATGACGGGGTAACAATTACTGATTACCACATTGTTCATTTTTACGGAATCGCTTACCAAAAATATATATAATTATTCAGTCATGTTGTTCTACAAATTTTCCACCGCGTTTTTCCCGTCCGACGACTCAAAGTCGGAATTTTAGCGGGGTACAGGTTATTGAATACCACATGTCGGACAAAAAAACATATGATAAATTAGCATTTTTTATAATAGAAAACTGTGATGTCCGACAATATTGTGACCGCGTAACGTGAGTCCGACAAAAAAAATGAACAGTAACAGCAACAAATGATTGTAGTAATACAGGCCACACAGTATACACTACTGTATGGTGTGTGGCCTAACTGTATAGTGTGTGGCCTACTGTACTACTGTATTACAATCATCCAAATAAATAGTGTTTTGTACTACAACCAACTTTAACAATTTTTAAGTTTTTTTTTTTAGTTAGTCTTTCAGAACAATTATTCAAAACAATTATTCTGCTAATTACGTGACATAAAAAATCAAAAATTAAATTTGTGATTTTTTGTTGCTTTTGCAGAAATTTTTTTGTCGGACAAGTGTATAAAGAAATTGTACAAATAATAACAAATCTAAAATAAAAGAAATTAGACATGTGGTAATCAGTAACCGGTACCCGCGAAAATTCCGACTTTGAGTCGTCGGACCGGAAAAACGCGATGGAAAATTTGTAGGACAATATGACTGAATAATTATATATATTTTTGGTTAGCGATTCCGTAAAAATGAACAATGTGGTAATCAGTAATTGTTACCCCGTCATTTTGCCATGTTTGGGCTGTCGGACGTGGCAAAAGCGGTCGAATTTTGGTAGGACAAGTTTACATTCGTTTTTCAAATCAAATATCCACCCCACTCCATTTGAATGAAACATGTGGTAATCAGTAATTGCGACCCCGGGAAATCGCCATGTTCAGGGATGTCCAGCGCAAAAAAGCAGACTAATTTGAAAAAAATATCGACGGGAGGTTGTCGGACTTGGTCATGGCAAGTACCTCACAAAGTATAAAATATGTGGTAATCAGAAATTCAAAGGGGCCTGGGCCTGGTGACTAATTACACTTGACAATTTTTATACAGTAAAATAATGAATTTGTTGCTAGGCAACATTGACACTATTTTTTTACACTGACACTCTGTACAAAATGCCAAAATAATTTTTAATTTAAGGATTTTTTATAATAATTGCTTTGGTTGAAGAAAAAATAGTATGTGTTTTTCAAATTAAAAGTACATTGTTAGATTCTCAATATTTGCATTTCTCGGCTACGCTTCCCCTCTAAAACGCAAACATTGCTCATCAGGCAAATTGACACTTTTAATCCTAATAACACAGTATAGGTACTATTATTTTTTGTGTGTACGGTAGTGAAAAGTACCTACTGTTCAATCAGTCTATCATATCCTCGAAAAATACGGCAAATCTCAACAGAACGCCGTACAAAACTCGTAGTTTTTGCATAACTTGAACCATATATGTATTTCTTTCACTAAATACTTCCTCATTCTTTTCTTCATATTACATTCGCTGGAAGTATGCATCTAGACTAGTTTAGATTATCCTCCACTGCTGAAGTTTGTAGTGCAGTTTTGGGCATGCTTTAATTTCGGTTAAAATTGTTTACAACTATATTTCGAATAATTTTGCAGCACCAAAAAATGTTAAAAAATGATTCAAAATAAGTTTGTAAATGCAATGTAAACATAAAATTGAACATTTTTCTATATAAACGAAATGTGTAAAATATTTTATAAGGTATTTTGCAATTGCGGATCAATTAGAGTCTTCCATATTCAGATCCGTAAGAATATTTTCAGTAAAATGAATATTTTTGCAAAATAGGTCTTTGAGTGCAGATTTTTACATGGTTTATTTTATCTCTAATATTCTTGGGCCCAATATTGTATTAAATTTAGCTCAGGATAGGGAGAAGGTGGTCGAGCGAAAGTACGAGTGCTTAGAAGCACACCTGCAAGAAACATATATGAGACAGTGCGCATGTTGTTCACTGATTTTCTGTCACTACCATGCCGATACAATAAACAAACGAGGCGCAATTAGCGGATATTTTTGCAAGTTTTGAATTGCTGCTCGGTCTTAACTCCAATATTTATTAAATTTTTGGGCCTAAGTTTGCTAGTAGTGGAACAAATAGTATATAAAACCCGGTTGTAAAAAATTTTTTGCACTTCCGGGATTAAACGCCTACTTTAGGCGTTATTTTGAGAGACTAAAGTGGTACTTTTAATCCCTTGGGATCAAAATATTTTTTAATCTCCCAAATATTTTTTTACTAAATTCGAGATTAAATCAATATATTTATGTTTTTTTTTTGTATTTATTAAAAATATATATACAATTCACGTTTTGATGCTTCAGCAGCTTTCGTAATATCGACCGGAATGATATTTTCAGTTGAACTTGATAAGGTTTCGTGAAAACAATCCATAATTATGCAGCAAAAAAGTTGGGTGTGACCGTTGCAGATTCGCAAATTATGTTTAGTATTACATTAGCAATAGCTATTGTTTTATCGAGCAGCAACTTGATTTATATCTATATATACGTGATGTGAATATAATATTATTTTTACACTACTAGCTATAGAACACGACTTTATGATATTGATTAACAGACTGAGAAGTTTAATTTCACTACCTATGCCGGTGAGAGGTTGTGAAATTTCGTTTCACAACCCCGGGGTAAATAAACACATAATTCGAATTTCTGATAATACCGTAGCAGAATTTAAAAAGAAAGTTATACAGAAAGAATCACTATGTTGTAGGTAATTTATCTGATACTATTTAAGCAATGAAATTGTTGTGTAAATTAGTAAAATTAATTTTTAAAACTTATGTAACTATCAATTACAATTTCACTGGGCGTTTTCCAATGGTACATTTAGTGCGCACTTTTTTGGTTCTGGAAGTTGCAAAATTATATTAATGATAAATAATTGTGATATTCGAACAGTTTTAATAGCGGTTTAATAGAAATTCAATTTAAATTTCAATTTAAACAAAATCAAACAATCTATTACGACAATTGAATTTACTCTTCTGTCAACTGTCAATGGCGCTGCGGACTAGACGTGCTAGTAGTGCAAAAAATAGTATATACACCACGGTTGTGAAAAATTTTCTAGCGCTCGCACTATCATATCCCTCGATGCTGCGCATCTCGGGATATGAACCTGTGCTCGCGCTAGAAAATCTACTTCACACCCTTGGTGTATAATATACTAATAATATAATAAAATAATATAATAATATATAATAATAATAAAATAATTTATTTATTTATTTATTTATTAAATACAGCTACCCAACGACACTAGGTCAGTTACAGGGCAGGAAGCACACATGAAAATAGTTATAAAAATAATAATGGTAAATAGTAATAATGATGACAAAATAAGGAGCAATTAGAAAATGTAAAACAAATAATAACATGTAGGTACAAACACATACAAAACACAGTGAAATTTTAAATTTCTATATAAAATAAAAGTAAAATAATGTACGATATAAAAAACATATAAGGACGTTACAGAATAAAACTTGTAAATATTTAAAAAATGTAAAAAATGTAAAAGTTTGTAAAAGTATGTAAATGCATGTAAAAGTAAAAAATGTAAAACATGAATAGAAAAAAATAAGTTGTACAAAACAATAACAACAAAGAGGACAAGGACGTTATTCTAAATTAAAAAAAGTGCTTTTTATCAAAGCCTCGCTACAATTGAAAATGTCTATGCTGTTCTGAACCGAAAGATGATTAGCGTAAATTGTATAAATAGGTGACGATTGTAGCAGGCGAGTACGTGGTAAACTTGTGTAAAAGCTGTTGTGAGATCTAGACGATATCCTAGGTACGCTGAAGTTTATAGATTGGACGATATCAAGACAATCTAAGCCATTATTAATTGCTTTATACAAAAACACAACGGAGCTGCATTTCCTGCGGACAGTTAAGCTGTTGTATCCATACGTTGTCAGCAAAATGTCATATGAGAAACCAATGCAAGGGTAAGTACCATTCGATCTATGATACAGGTATTTTAAAAATTTACGTTGTATTTTCTCTACAGCATTTATGCGACAATCGTATGAAGGTGCCCAGATCAACGAGGCGTATTCCAACCGCGACCACACGAAAGCATTAAAGAGCAAACAAATTGTGTCCAGCGATGCAAAGTCTTTTGCAGTTCTAATTATAAAACCTAAGTTTCTGTAGGAGGAGGAGGTGATTGAGTTGATGTGCTGATGAAATGTGAGTTTTGAGTCAAATATAACACCCAGGTCTTTGAATACTTCTGTCCTTGTAAGAACAATATTATCTAATTTGTAGGGAAAAATGGTTTTGACATGTGCTCTCGTGAACGATAGTACATAACATTTGGCTATATTGAGTGGAAGAAGATTGATATTACACCATTGCATTAGCGCTTGAAGATTGTTTTGGAGATCAATAGTATCATCAATACTCGATATGGTTTTAAATATCTTCATATCGTCAGCATATAGTAGAGTGTCAGCACTCATAACATTCACAATATCATTTATAAATATGTTGAATAAAAGTGGCCCCAAGATCGAACCCTGTGGAACACCTGAATGCACCACCGAGGAGAGAGACTTGTGGCCCTTATACTCTACATATTGAGCTCTATTGCTGAGGTAAGATTTGAAAAAGTTAATTAAGTGGTCAGAGAATCCAAAAAATGCCAGTTTAGTTAATAGGATGCGATGATCTAACCTATCGAACGCTTTCGAAAAGTCTGTGTATATTACATCAGTTTGTTTCTGTTGGTCTAAATTGTTGGCTATATACTGTGTAATACAAAATAGATTTGTGGTTGTAGATCGGCCTGGCATGAATCCATGTTGTTTAGTGGAAATGAGACCTTTAATATGGTTATGCATTACTTTGTGCAGAATAAATTCAAAGACTTTGCTGAAGTTACAGATTAACGCTATTGGTCTATAATTTGCCACATTGCTCCTACTACCACTTTTAAATACTGGACATATTTGAACTGTTTTCCACACTTTTGGAAAATTACTGAGTTTAAGTATTGCATTAAAAATAATGTATAATGGTTTGACAAAAATGCAAGAGCAGTCTTTGACGAAAAACGATGAAATAAGGTCGGGACCTGAGGTCATTTTTGATTTTAATTTTTTTATTCCTGCAGCTACATCAGACTCAGTAATATGGCGTAAGTATAATACATTTGTGATAGCTATATCACTTATACCTAAAATATCGTTTTGGCTTACAGGAATATTACATGCAAAGTGCTCGGCAAAAGCATTAACAATCTTCAAAGGATTGTTAAGTGAAGTGTTGTTAAATTCCATAGTATCCGGAATTCCAGTTGTATTTCTTTTCTTGTTTACATAAGACCAGAAATTACCTGGATTGGCCCTGATCTGGTTCTCAATTTTTATCAGGTAGCATTGATATGATATTTGTATCTGTTGCTTAACCAGTGATCTCAAACGTTTGAATTCGACAAAAGCTTCAAGTGAATTTCTACTCTTATATTTCCGCCATACTAGCAACTTTGCCCTAATGTTGGATTTAATTTCAGCATTAAACCAAGGTGGGTACTTATGGTTACTAACAGGATTTGCTTTAGGAACAAACATATCAAGTGCAGAATAGATTTGTTCGTAAAATGAATCTACCATTACGTCCACCTCAGTGTGGTTATTTAGAAATGACCAATCAACTCCGAGTAAGTGATTGTAGAGCTCTATGAAATTTGCTTTTTTAAAATTGTATTTTTTCCTGATCTTGTGGAGTAAAAACATTTTTATAATTCTTACTTTCCAGAAACTTTAAAGTAATACACAGTGGAGGATGGTGTTTATCTTCAGTTAAGACAATGGAACCTGATTTCTGGACAGTACAGCAGTTGCTGCATAGTACCAAGTCCAAGAGGCGGTTGTAATGATTGGAAATAGCGTTATATTGGCTCAGTGAAAAAAAGTTACTGAAGTTAATTAGGCTTTGAGTGAGTTGGTCTGAGCGCTTATGCAAAATATAGTTATTGTACTCAGGAATGTTAAAATCACCTAGATACCTAGAACTAACAAGTCCGAGCCATAGAGAAACTCACAGCACTCCAGAGCATCATATATAGCATCATAAATTACAATATTTAAATTAGGTGGTATGTAAATAAGAACTATTACTAACTGACTAGAAAAATTGTTTATAGAAAGTGCCAATATATCGACTAGAGAAGTATCGTTATCACGGACAAGATTGAGATCAATTATTTTGAAGTTGAGAGAAGTTTTTAATGCAAGCAAGACTCCACCACCACGGGATTTGCCAGTTGTAGAAAAATTTCTATCACATCTGACGACGTTGAAGCTGCAGTCAAATAGCTCCCCATCAAGAACACCATCACTCAGCCAGGTTTCAGTAAGCCCAATGACATCATATTCATTTTGAAAACTACTGGCAGCGTTGAACAATTCGCTCGTTTTGGTGTTGAGACCACAAACATTCTGGTAGAAGACATTAATATCTTTACTATGTGAAACCTGACTGGATGGCAATGAAACTCTAATTGGTTGCTATTTGTTGCTACTAATGCTTACATTTGATTTAAACAATAAAAACTTTTCTTTGAAAACCGAGCAATTTTTATCCCAAGCAGTATGCGCAGTATCAGTACCAGGTTTAAGTTTGGCTAAATTAACACAATTAATACATTTATGATCAGTGACATCGCACTCCTCCATTCTATGCTCACCCGTACATTTAGAACAAATTTGTCTACTACGACAGTTAGTGCTAATGTGATTGAATCCGCAACACTTAAAACATCGGCGAATCTCAACAGCATCATAGACGTCACAATCATCATAACCTACGACCAGCCTGCCACAATCAAGAATTCTAGAATACGACTCGACATCAAGTTGCAAAACTGCCTGAAAAATATAACTTTTATTCTTTAGTGGAAAAAATTTGATTAGTTTAAGTTCCGGTTTAGTGGACAATAGATGGTCGTTTTGGGCCTTAATGATTCCAACAAGAGTGTCTTCATTGTATTGTGTTGCTAGTCCCACAACACGAATTCTCGGGTGCAAGTGTTTAGTGTCTTTGATGTCGTATTTAGTGCCAAGTTTACTGTGTGCAATGGTTTTAAATTTCTCAACATCATCATCGGTAGGACAGCTAATGACTATACCACCCTCGCTAACATTCTTCACTTTAGAGACGCTAATGTTGGATTCTATAAGATTAATATTGGAATGGAGATCCGCTTTGGTTAAAAAGTTCTTTTGTGCTGCTTTCGGCTTGATCAACACGGACTTTTGTTTGGTTGGCTTTGAAATCGCTGGGGTCTTGGCAGCAGCAGCAAAGTTCATTGGTGGATTCGTAGATCCAGTCGTGGAGCATGTTGGTGCGGCTAGAAAAGGACTACAGTTGTTGCGGATGAATGCAACACTTGCTTTCAGTTCTTTGTTTTCAGCGACTAGGACATCCAAGCGTCGTTCCAATACATTATTTTTCTCCAAAATCAAGTCGAGTAAAGTAATAACCTCTTCCAAACTGTCTCGACCGACCTCGCTACACCCTCTTTTAACTCCACGTCCAACGGAAAAAGGTTCGGAAATTGTTTCGACTGCATTTGTTTTGTTATTGTCATCATTTATAACCTCATTTTCTTTGCAGATTTTACATTTCCAAGTAGCTTTCCGCTCAGCAGAATTGAAGTACCTCATATCGCTGTACCCTTCACATAATCCATGGAAATAATTTGAGCAACCAAGGCATTGAATAGCTTTCTTTGGA